>CM019170.2:25788029-25950273 GCA_009739505.2 Apolygus lucorum
CCCGCACCAAAGAAACAAACGCAGTTCTGTGCTTGGGTGGGGGAGCAGACTCTCGAGTCCCGAATATGTAAACTGTGCGGACCGATTTCAATCGATGTAAATGATGAAATTAAATTAAATTAAATATCTACAGGACATACTGGAACCTTCACTATATATATATGCTACTGAACAAATTTTCACATGCTTGATATCCTTGTGATATTAGCCAGCTGAAAACAGTTTTTTATACACTGCTCTAGAATGAATAGATGGGTTTTTTATGCTATCAGGTACTACTCTCATCAAAAAAGGTAAACTGTAAAAAATGTGACATGAAGTAAGTACCTTTTAACCTTGATAGAGGAACATGAACAACAGAACGGGTTTTAGGACGGAACAAATATGCATTGTTGAAGGTATTATTTTATTCAAATTCGATAGGGTGTAAATACAAAAGGGCTGATTTAGCATATATTTGACTTATTGAAAAAACTTTAGCAATAGAAAATAGATCATTAGTAGGGAATCTTTTAGGTTTTTTTTTATAATGATTTTCAGTATTGTCTTCTGCGCTACTCACAAAAGACTGGCACCATTGTTGGTTGGGGGGGGGGGGGACTCGAATTTGCATGTTGGGTATCGTAGATCATGGATTTTAAAATGCTCTTCAAATTCGAGGCTATGATGCCGTTAGAAATGTTATGGCGGCTAATGACGGAGTGGGGAGGAGGAGCCCACTATTTCTTACTACAAATACTAACTAAATTACATTGAGTGAAACAGTTTTGTGCAGGAGGAAGGTAAATAAAAATGCGTGTTTTATCACTTACCTACCAACTAGTTTAAATTGATCTCAATGGGACGTCCCCTGGAATGCATGCATACTTACTTAACAATATGTTTAAATTCGTTGTCGTTGCCATTCGCAAGGTTAATCCTGACTATTTAGGCGAGGGGAGGAATTATTAGGCGTTTCCTCATAATATAATTTACTCATGCTCGAACGTTTTCGCCGTTAGGCATCATCAGGAGCTACAATCATAAGAAAAACCATCCCAGGTGAGGCTTATTAAAACTTATTTTTAACGTTAATGCTAAATAGTCTTTAAATTTATAATATTAATTACATATAGATCGTCCTGAATATTTAATAGAAATATTTATACAAACAATTTTTTACTCATATCACTGCTTAGTTGTACTTATACCTAGTAATCTAATTTGGTAGTATTATTTACCATTGAGTATGATAAGGGGTTGGCTCCCACTTCCTCCTCTACCCATTGTCATAACCCTGGACTGCAGGATGTGTCGTAATACCTATGATTAAAATATAATATATTTTATAATAATATAATAATTATATGATGTAGATGGGATACCTCTTCTTCTATTCTCCGGTATTTCCTCTTCTTCCAGTTGGTTGTCAGGATCATAAATCACTCGCGTATAAAGGAACAACTGTATTCTACAATAACTTGGTTCAAAACGGATTATAAATCGATTACATAGCTCTAGACCGTCAAACTCCCCTTGCGCTCAGTTCACTAGCTCGTCCTGAGCCCGACTGACGATTGAAGAAGTATCTAGAGAGAACCCAAGGTCCTCACCTCTCTTCTCCCAGGGTGCATGACATGGAGATCCCTACTCGGGATAGATCTAGGCCATCTGGGGGCGGCTACATTAATATAATAATATAATCTAATTATAGCATTTCCGAATTGAGTTAAACCTTTTCCATTTGGATTTAAACCTTTTCCATTTAGATTTAAACCTTTATCCATTTAGATTTAAACCTTTTCCATTTAGATTTAAACCTTTTCCATTTAGATTTAAACCTTTTCCATTTGGATTTAAACCTTTCCATTTAGATTTAAACCTTTTCCATTTAGTTTTAAACATTTTCCATTTAGATTCCAAATGGAAAAGGTTTAAATCTAAATGGAAAAGGTTTAAATCCAAATGGAAAAGGTTTTAAATCCAAATGGAAAAGGTTTAAATCCAAATGGAAAAGGTTTAAATCTAAATGGAAAAGGTTTAAATCTAAATGGAAAGGTTTAAATCTAAATGGAAAAGGTTTAAATCCAAATGGAAAAGGTTTAACTCAATTCGGAAATGCTATATATAAAACGCCAACCGTACGTACGTACGTACGTACGTATGCACGGAGGGGTTGGGGGCGGGAGGAGTCGGAGGCGAGAGGAGTCGGAGGGGTTGGGTCGGGAGGAGTCGGAGGCGAGAGGAGTCGGAGGGGTTGGGTCGGGAGGAGTCGGAGGCGAGAGGTGTCGGAGGGGTTGGGGGCGGGAGGAGTCGGAGGCGAGAGGAGTCGGAGGGGTTGGGGGCGGGAGGAGAGTCGGAGGAATAGTCCTTTGCCTGCTTTTAGTAGGCTTTTCAGCTAGTATATTATATTGGTGAGAAGACCATTCGTTGTCGATTTACATTATGTTTAAGTTGTATGTTACTGGTTTTTACCTTGGTAGGGTCATTTGATGGCACAGCTTGCGTGTTTTTCTGTGCCAGTCAAATGACCCTACC
Organism: Apolygus lucorum; assembly: GCA_009739505.2. Lineage (NCBI taxonomy): Eukaryota > Metazoa > Arthropoda > Insecta > Hemiptera > Miridae > Apolygus > Apolygus lucorum. The sequence continues at coordinate 25,790,547 of CM019170.2, forward strand.
AAGGTAAAAACCAGTAACATACAACTTAAACATAATGTAAATCGACAACGAATGGTCTTCTCACCAATATATATTTTAATCATAGGTATTACGACACATCCTGCAGTCCAGGGTTATGACAATGGTTAGAGGAGGAAGTGGGAGCCAACCCCTTATCATACTCAATGGTAAATAATACTATCAAATTAGATTACTAGGTATAAGTACAACTAAGCAGTGATATGAGTAAAAAATTGTTTGTATAAATATTTCTATTAAATATTCAGGACGATCTATATGTAATTAATATTATAAATTTAAAGACTAGGTATTTAGCATTAAAGTAAAAAATAAGTTTTAATAAGCCTCACCTGGGATGGTTTTTCTTATGATTGTAGCTCCTGATGATGCCTAACGGCGAAAACGTTCGAGCATGAGAAAATTATATTATGAGGAAACGCCTAATAATTCCTCCCCTCGCCTAAATAGTCAGGATATGTTTAAAGTATAATTATCTATTCTTGCAGAGGTAATAGGTCACCTGAGTTTTTCTACGTATATTTTCATGAAACGTGGTAGTACACAGTACTTTTTTTTGGGGTTTTGATCAGCTGGGTGAGCTATGGAGCTCTTAAATTCTCTCCTGTTCATCTTTGCTCTGAAATTGAGCTACGCGGCTTCTTGAAGATCAGGAGAAGAGATTGGTGATAGAAGGCATTCGGATCAGCTGTTTGAGCGATGAAGTTAATTTCTACTCCCATTATTAAGAATAAATTTTATTCTTGAATGCTTCAATTTCGCTTACCACTTGGAGACAACTGACGGTTTTAGATCGGGATGGGCAGCGTTTTGAGCAATCGAGCTGACTTCTCTCCTGTTAATCCTAGATTACTGAAATTTGATAACGTAGCCTCTAGAGAACCTCTGGAAGTGATTGCGAGAAAGTCAGCCAGGTGTAGACCAGATCGTTATACAATACATAATCTAACCTATCCTCCTCGGAAAAGGCATTTTGCAGTATCTATTTTGTGCCAACCAAACTCTCCCCTGCCTATCCATCCTGGTATTTTGCCTTTTCCACCCGTATTTTCAAAATGTTACCGTGAGGAGAAATGATTGACAAATTTAGTGAAAATATGAGGATGGTTTTAGGAAGAGGAAGGTTTGGTTGACAATATGGATATATGTTTATCTGCTTTGTACCTGATGCGGATGTGAGTATTCTGTGAATCCCATTTATTATTTAACTGTTAGAATAATTATGAATGATGATATTATTCTATATCAAGGAATAGGAACGGTTCAGGTACATTCAACTTGTCCATGCTGGGGGGGTCTTCCTCGTAGCGGGTGGAAAGCGTCCTTCGATCAATGGGGGGGAAACCTTAAAATCCCATGATTTCTCACCCAATTTGATGTTTATCGATACCAACAAACATCAATATCTATCACACTGTCGCGTTTTTCTAAATATCGTCCGATTTTAATCTCTGTCAAAACTATGAAATTTGCCTGGAATTTGGCGTCCTCGTATTCGAAATTCCCGGTGGTGGGGGGATGCCATAGTTGTTGCGATGACGTAGTATCCTGGGTTGGATACGCCACTGGAGAACTCACTATCGATTTTGCGTTCAATTGAAGCCAGGAGCGAGGAGAGGGGAGGGGATGTGATGGCACAACTTCCATCCATGGCTTTCCCGCATGATTCCTGCTGTCCCATTTCCAAAGGGTGGAAAATTTCCGGTTAAATTTACATCTAGTTAGATTTCACTGTTTTGACGTTTATAATCTTCACTTCATAGTGACCATTAGAAATTTGCAATATAAGGAGGCTTTTCTTGAACCTCTCGTAGGATCAATATAAGTTATTGGTGAAACGACTTTCAAAAAACGCATAATTTGCTACTATTTCTCACAGGTATTCGTTCGTTTGATAGGTTTCCCAGTAGGTTGATTTTGAAATCTGATCTGTATGAGAAAGATCTACTGCTCATCCAAGTTGCCAATGTTTTCAATAATGTATGAATCGGATTCCTTAATGCAGGTTTCATCATCACGAATCCCAAAACAAATTGTGTTCCTGAGCTCTCCGAACAATAACTATCATCCCTATCGGACCAATAGATCCTCCGCATGCCCCTACGTGATTTTCCACATCAATTTCTCCCCATTAAGTTGCCTGATTTTGCCTAAGTTTTAAGGGTGTCTATTGAGCCTGCCCTCGCGATTATTTATTAATTTTATCTCGGTTTGAGCCACGGTCACCACAATCTCATCCAAACCTTCAAAACGTCAAAATCTGACCATGATTTCGTCTAGTTTCGCTCAGAAAAGGAAATTACTATAGAAGACACGAAACCAGAATTATTCAGTAAGTTTTGAAAACGTAACGATTCCAGTCTGCGTTCTAAATTGACCAGTTATTTCGGCTGATGCACCTATAGAACATGAATTTTGGTTTATTATTTTCAGTAATGAACCTTTGAAATCGACCAAGAAAAAAAACATTTTAACACCCCCTCAAAATTTGATGGTTTACGTTTCAAGGTACGTAGAATCCAAAAATCGAATAAAATTTTGGCCGTCCGTCCGCCGTACGCCGTACGCGGCACTTTTGCCACTTAGCATTGACCGATTTTGATGAAATTTGGTATGTAGGCTCCATTTGGGGTCTAGTTGTGCCCCGAAGCTTTTGGTTGATGTAGGTCACTTCTAAGGGTTCCAAAATCAATTTTGAAATTTTGAAAACGCCCTAACTCAACAAATTTTGATGTAAAGGTATTGTTTTTCCTTCAATTTAAGATTCTATAGAATTTTTAGAATTTTTTGAGACCACGCGGAGATTTGTAGGACTAACCGTTCGCTCCCTACGAAAATTTAAGGGTTTATATTGAAATATATACAGGGTGTCTTCACTTTCGATGGGCATAACTTCAGGGTTCGATTCTACAAGGTATTTCCAACAAAAAATGTCTCCTAGCAATTTTCTTTTAACCCACTCAAAATTCCTTTTTTTCCACTTTAAAGTTTTTCTTCCTCGTTTTCGACCTTACGGCACTGATATGGTCATAACTCCCTTATTTCTCCTGAAAATTCGATTCTGACTACACCGTTAGAAAGAGCGTTAAATTCTTAAGCTACCTAGTGTAAAATCAAAATATTTCAGCAATAAAATAGTTTCAAAAAATCAAGTCAAAAAGCAAACTTTAAAAAATTTTCGAAACTTGACTTTCTTCGACCAAAGTTTTTCCTCTAAATCCCTGCCCATTTCGATGGGCGCTCTTCGGAAAAAACATGCTCAAATTGTCAGCTTTTCAACGGTCTATCAATTTTTCTTTTTAACATTCAAATTGGAAGAGTAAATCAAGTTTGAATACCAGAAAACGTGTGCTTTACAAGCAAATCCAGTGTTTCAAGCGGTTCATGGTCCCCCTCGACCTCAAGATGGCTTGACGATTTTGGAATCATTTCCTATGTAATTTTTTACGCTTAATCAAATAGTGATACTTCCGAATGGTTCCGACTGCTAGAAAGTGGATTTTTTGAGGAAAACCTTCGTTTTTCGTACATAAAATACGCATTATTCGTAAATGTGGTAGTGAGCATAAAGTAACACCTTTGAACTCAACAAAAACTTCAATCAGCTAGAAATTCGGTGTTTTTGTTGAGTTCAAAGGTGTTACTTTATGCTCACTACCACATTTACGAATAATGCGTATTTTATGTACGAAAAACGAAGGTTTTCTTTTTAAAAAAATCCACTTTCTAGCAGTCGAAACCATTCGGAAGTATCACTATTTGATTCAGCGCAAAAAATTACATAGGAAATGAGACCAAAATCGTCAAGCCATCTTGAGGTCGAGGGGGACCATAAACCGCTTAAAACACTGGATTTGCTTGTAAAGCACACGTTTTCTGGTATTCAAACTTGATTTACTCTTCCAATTTGAATGTTAAAAAGAAAAATTGATAGACCGTTGAAAAGCTGACAATTTGAGCATGTTTTCTCCGAAGAGCACCCATCGAAATGGGCAGGGATTTAGAGGAAAAACTTTGGTCGAAGAAAGTCAAGTTTCGAAAATTTTTTAAAGTTTGCTTTTTGACTTGATTTTTTGAAACTATTTTATTGCTGAAATATTTTGATTTTGCACTAGGTAGCTTAGGAATTTAACGCTCTTTCTAACGGTGTAGTCAGATTTGAAGTTTCAGGAGAAATAAGGGAGTTACGACCATATCAGTGCCGTAAGGTCGAAAACGCGAAGAAAAACTTTAAAGTGAAAAAAAAGCAATTTTGAGTGTGTTAAGAGAAAATTGCTATGAGACATTTTTTGTTGAAAATGCCTTGTAGAATCGATCCCTGAAGTTATGCCCATCGAAAGTGTAGACACCCTGTATAAATCAAAACACGAGTGTGAATCGCAAAAGAGGCCTAATCTCCGTTCAAATTAGAGCTGACCGAAATGCGATCGATAGATGGTGATTTTGATTTTTATTTTCATTTATTTTATTTTTATTTTTTTTCTTCTCTTTATATTGGATGGTTGGTGATTTTGTAGACGAGTGATCTATATAGAAAAATAATAAACCATTGTGTAATAATTTGCAGCGTTTTCTCACCACTTATCTATGCCAACACATATGCGAACCTTGTATACATTTTTCAACACAAATATTAGTCACTTACTTGATTGTTTCTGAATTTTGAATAGTATTGAGCAGGGAGGATAGGAATGGAAAAATCTACTGCGATAAACCGACTCGATTCACAAATCCCAATCGATTCTCACGGCTAAAAAATCGAATTCGTTGTTGACTTGCGACTAAAATAAATTGTGTTAACCTACAAAATTGTAATATTCTTCTGGTTTTCTAATCGATGCCTTATGTTATTTTAGAAAGTTGAAAACTGATGATTGCCTTTGCCTTTTCTTTCCCAGAAGAGATACTTTAAGTGTAGGTTTTGGCGGTAAAATTATTAACCATTGTGCAGTAATGTAAACCTCAACACCTTCTTTATCAATCCTTATCACATTTCCATGCTGGAAATACCTTCTTTATGCTACTGAATATCCGTTTTAAAAGTTGAAACAAGGTGTTCCAGTTCTGGATAGGAAAGTTTGGTCAAATTGGTCGTAATAAATAACCAGTTGGGACAGAATGAAGGTACGACGTACTTATCTGCAGATTGTTTATGCACCTAATCAAAGATTAAAAGTTCGACGAATCAACATCTGCCGTAAGCATTTGCTAGTGTTTTGGTGTAGGTAGTTGAGAAATTTGAGCCTTGGTGAAACGCCAGTTATATCGCCTAGAGTGAAGGTAAGGTATAAGAATCTTATCTGATAGTCTCTTTATGTGTTGAAAGTCCCTTTAAATGATAATATAGTTCCTTCTATGGTGGCATTGTCCCTCTAGGTGACCACTGAGGATAAATACTCGTAGTCTCTTCATATAAGGATTCTCAATTTTTGGCGTAGTATACAACTATGAAGTTTTTTAGTACGCACGAATTTGCAAAACGTGTTTGTTTCAAATGGAAAACCTTTTTCTCCTTTGTTAGAGATTGGATTTTACGTGAAATTACACGTCACTCAAAATTAAACGCTCAAAATATATGCAAAACTCAAAATTTGCTTTTTTTTTTTTTTAGTGTACTACCAAGGACTACTAAGTTTATGATTCATAATTTCAATGTGTTTTTTTCATGCTGCATCACGTGGTGATGTTAGTTTCCTCATAAGTGATCATCCTACCAAAATAAAACTACCTACCATTCTTGAAATATCACCAAACAATGTTGTTGAACAACTCGACGTGTTGTAAATTTAAATATCTACTCTGCCACTGATTCAGCGTAAAATATGATAAAATAAGTCATACTTGGTTGTTATTACACTGAAAAAAACTCGATTTTTGCGTTTTACGTTTAACCTGGATCTAAACAAAAAAATGGACCGACCTCAAAAATGATGTCCGTAAACACCAAAAAGGCAAAAAAAATAATTTCAGCGAAAACATACTTGATGTAGTTGGAAATAGATATCTAGTCAACAGATGGTATGTTGGAATACCAACAATTAATTGTAGTGTGATTCACACTTATTGTCACACTCATATCCTCCATCATACGTTAGCAGTGACATAGACGGCCACTGGTTGCCTATTCAACGTAGCTAGCAACTAGTACTTTGTCACAAGGGAAAAGTGTTCTTTTCCGAAGATATTACACGGAGAAGGTTTGCCGTACTGAGGAAGAATGGTTCCATCTCGCGCGCCAGGGAAAGAATGGTTCTTGTCCTGAGCTCCCTCCAGCCACAAGGAGGTGGCGTCTCACGGCTTCTGTGATTTAAGTTTCATTTTCTGTTTTTCCCATGAAATTCTCCACCTGGACTGAGCACCTATCAGGGTTTTACATTATGAATTGTCCATTCCCTACTCGGCCTGTTAAGATCATCCATATAAACAAAGAAATACCAAAAATTTCCGTTAAAAAAACTGATTTTGGAAACTTCAACATTTCATCATTGACATAAGCCGTCTCCAACCAAAGAGTTTCTTCAGCCAAGCCTTCTCAGGGACAAACAAAGAAGAAAACGTCTGCCAAGTGGGTGTGGCACATAGCTTCCTCGTATCCATAACCCGATTATATAGATGATCTCAAACTCCGAAAAATGTATTGGTTGGTTGGTAGACGATCAAAATTGTCAATACAGAACAAACTAACCTTATACAATCAGGTCCTTAAGCCAGTGTGGACATATGGTGCACAACTGTGGGGCTGCACCTCTCAAAGCAATCGTGACATTATACAGCGTTTTCAGAACAAAGTACTGCGCTCATGCGTTGATGCGTATTGGTACTCAACCAATGACGACATCCATAAGGACCTTAAAATTCCCACAATAAATGAAGTCATCAAAACTCAAGCAATAGCCCATCACCAGAGGCTACAAGGTCATATCAACGAGGAGGCTGTGAAGTTGCTGGATGTTGATGATCTACTCAGGCGGCTGAAAAGACGAAAACCTCACGATCTGTGGCACTAGGGAGTGGTGTTTTCATGAAGTTGTTCAGTGAGTGTTGTGCTGTGCGCTCCTGTGAATCTTGTGCGTCAAAAGACACATAAAATAGCCGACATGAAGTATGGAGGTGTGCTATGTACCACACTCTCCTTTCAGTTATTTATATACATTGTCCGAGAAATGTTGCTAATAAGTTGAATTACTTGGTGCAATAAATATAATTTGGAAAAAAAAAATATATATATAGATGATCTGATGCATAGTAGTTAATCTCAAAACACCAATCTCTAAGTACCTTGCACTATCACAACAATCAATCTGCACAAAATCTCTGAATATTGTTGGAAAATATAGAAGTTATGGCTGTGGCAAGGATTTCACGTTTGCGCATGGGCAGCGGCTACTATCAGTCCGGGGATGATGATTTTCATACGGGACCATCTACACACCAACCCACACAATTCCTGAAAATTTCAAAGAAATCGGATGAGAAATGTGGAAGTTATGGCTGTGGCAAGGAATTCATGACAGACACACAGACAGACACGGAACCAAAATTGTTCAGAAAGGTCTAAAACGTAAAACTCGAGGGGAAATTTTGATTTTGGAGAACTTTTTTTTTCAACCTCGAAAAGCGAAAACAAAGCTTCCGCTACCTCGGTAGACTCGGTAGCAAAAAATCCCCCCAAAAAAGCCAATCATCCCCATGAAGAAGATTTACAACACTTAGCTTCCCATACAAGTAGCGAAACACGGAAATTTGCAGTTTCTTGAACTTTTTTTTCAAGAAAACAGCATTCCAACAATTTTTTTCAAACCTTAAGAAAATAGAAGAACCAAAAAGGAAAGGGCCGAAGAACAAGAAAAAGAAAAAAAACGTCTGCCAAGTGGGTGTGGCACATAGCTTCCTCGTATCCATAACCCAATTGTATAGATGATCCGATGCATAGTAGTTAATCTCAAAACACCAATCTCTAAGTACCTTTCACTACCCTCATAGGGGACCATCTACACGCTAATCCTAGAAAATTTCATCAAATTCGGATGAAAAATATAAGTGAGTAGGTGTATGTGATTGGATCAAAAAAATACATAGCCTCGGCTGGGTTTCGAACCCGCGACCTTAGGAGCTCAAATTGAGACTTTATCCTCTGAGCTACCGATAACCTGCAATTAATGGGATTTGAGATTCGCACAGGAGACCATCAATCTATGAATGAATCCCTCTATGAGAACCAATTCTCTGTGATTTTCATAGGGGACCATCTACAACCTAATCCACATAATCCCTGAAAATTTCATTGAAATCGGATGGAAAATGTAGAAATTATGGCCGTTACAAGGAAATTCATGTTTGCGCATGCGCAATGGCTACTATCAGTCCGAAGGTGGTGATTTCCATAGGGGATTATCTACGTAATAATCTGTAACATCCCTGAAAATTTCATTGAAATCGGATTGAAAATGTGGAAGTTATGGCCGTTACAAGGAATTCACGTTTGCGCATGCGCAGTCGCTTCTATCAGTCTGGAAACGATGATTTTCATAGGGGACCATCTACAACCTAATCCACATAATCCCTGAAAATTTCATTGAAATCGGATTGAAAATGTGGAAGTTATGGCTGTTACAAGGAATTCACGTTTGCGCATGCGCAGTCGCTTCTATCAGTCCGGGGATGATGATTTTCATAGGGGACCGTCTACACACCAACCCGCACAATCCCTGAAAATTTCATAGAAATTGGACAATAACTTCGTATAGTTATGCGCGTTACAAGGAAACCATGACAGACGGACAGACACACAGACAGACAGACACACAGACAGACAGACACACAGACACGGAACCAAAATTGTTCAGAAAGGTCTAAAACGCAAAACGCGAGTGGAAATTTTGATTTTGGAGAACTTTTTTTTTTCGTCCTTGAAAAGTGAAAACAAAGCTTCCGCTACCTTGGTAGACTCGGAAGCAAAAGAGAGTACGACATGGAAAGTGAAGAGGACGTGATCAGTGATTGGTGACAAAATGTAGGAAACAATGGTTACTGTCCGATCCTTCCGTTCATTTTTTTTTTTTTTTTTTAGTTAAACAGATAGTTATTTTTGATTTTCCATTCTGTAATACAGTTCAATAAGAGTATTAAAGCATGCTCGTATTTTTTATCTTTTGAATTTTGATCATACCCTTGCCTCAAAACGTTTTGAAACCTTAAAAATGGTTTTTCTCGAAATCAGGTTTTATGGACATGTATCATTCTTCCCCTGTACTCTTCACTTGTGTTTCTGATTTATCGTACGTCCAAACTTTGAATTCTCGTAGTGAGCGAACGGTTTGTCCTACAGAGCTCCGGGTGGTCTCAAAAAATTCTATAGAATCTTAAATTGAAGGAAAAAAAATACCTTTATATCAAAATTTTTTGAGTTAGGGCGTTTTCAAAATTTCAAAATTGATTTTGGAACCCTTAGAAGTGACCTACATAAACCAAAATCTTCGGGGCACAACTAGACCCCAAATGGAGCCTACATACCAAATTTCATCAAAATTGGTCAATGCTAAGTGGCAAAAGTGCCGCGTACGGCGGACGGACGGCCAAATTTTTATTCGATTTTTGGATTCTACGTACCTTGAAACGTAAACCATCAAATTTTGAGGGGGTGATAAAAAAAAAATTCTTGGTCGATTCCAAAGGTTCATTATTGAAAATAATAAACCAAAATCGTCGTCCCACGACAACCCGAATTGACTACCTCCTCTTTCGCGCGCCTTCGGCGCGTTGAAGTCGGTCAAAAAAAAACGCTGCAAATTATTACACAATGGTTTATTATCTTTCTATATAGATCACTCGTCTACAAAATCATCAACCATCCAATATTAAGAAAAAAAATAAATAAATAAATAAAATAAAAAAAAATCGAAAGAAAATTTAAAAAAAATCAAAATCACCAACCATCGATCGCATTTCGGTCAGCTCTAATTTGAACGGAGATTAGACCTCTTTTGCGATTCACACTCGTGTTTTGATTTATATTTATATATATTTCAATATAATCACTTAAATTTTCGTAGGTAGCGAACGGTTTGTCCTACAAAGCTCCGCGTGGTCTCAAAAAATTGTAAAAATTCTATAGAATCTTAAATTGAAGGAAAAACAATACCTTTATATCGAAATTTTTTGAGTTAGGGCGTTTTCAAAATTTCAAAATTGATTTTGGAACCCTTAGAAGTGACCTACATCAACCAAAAGCTTCGGGGCACAACTAGACCCCAAATGGAGCCTACATACCAAATTTCATCAAAATCGGTCAATGCTAAGTGGCAAAAGTGCCGCGTACGGCGGACGGACGGCCAAATTTTTATTCGATTTTGGATTCTACGTACCTTGAAACGTAAACCATCAAATTTTGAGGGGGTGTTAAAATTTTTTTTTCTTGGTCGATTCCTAAGGTTCATTATTGAAAATAATAAACCAATAGGGTGTGCGCCTTGATAGGAAAAACTGTTTATTGTTATTTTTAATCTAAGGTAGACCTCATTCTGAGAATTTTGGGTACCAACCTTGACCTTCTAACGTGTGTAAATCTTTTCCTATGAATTTTTAAAGTTTCGACCGTTTATGACGTCACAGTGGGCTGGGGGTCCTGCCCTGGCGAGAGGGGCGCGTGACGTCATAAACGGTCGAAACTTTGAAAAATCATAGAAACAGATCTACTCACGCTAGAAGGTCGCGGTTGGTGCCAAAATTCTCAGGATGTAGTCTGCTTTCGATTAAAAATCTTTAAAAAAAAAAAAAAAAAAAATCAAGGCGCACCCCCCATTTAATATGTCCCTTTTGAGAAACAAAGGTATTGTGAAGTGCAAAACGAGCACAAAAATTTCATGATCGAAAACTACGTCAAAGATATTTGAATTTTTTTAAATGGATTTTTTAGAAAGTAAAGGGGCAGAGATGTGATTGAAACACCCTTTATAATAATAAAAATAGTAGGTATCTATATTGATGAATGGCGGTTGGATTTGGATGAATGATATTGAAGAGAGAGTTTTATTTCATACTGAGAACGCGTACAGTCCACTTCAAGATTAGATTTTCTTGGATCACGGAGCTGACTGTACGTACCTACTTGGAACCTTGATTAGTGAACTGTGACGTCATCGCTTCTTCGCTGCACGCTATCAGTTCGCCCATCCGAATCATCATCTAGGTGAATCAATTTTGTATTGTAAATTGATGGTGAGAATAATGGGTGAGTAGGTACCAATTACTGAACTTCACCGCAGGAATCATTCTGCAATACTCGGTCAGAAAAATTAGATTTAAATATGGAGAAAACAATAAAAGTTGTGTAGCTTTCAAGCCTTTAGTACAATATTACTATCCAGATCCTCCACCCTAATAAATCGTAGAAATGGAGATGCCCAGAGATTTTGTTTTCTTGAGGTGGCTGGAGCCTGGCTATTTATCGTTATTTTTTGTACATGATCTATCACAACTTATTATGTATTTACGAACCTACATAATCATGGTAGTGGTAAGTATAGGTTTGAATTTCATCAAGTTCGGGTATAAATGGTCGATAGTTTTGGCAGTCTTGAGATGGTTGGAGGCTGCCAGTTTCTAGATATGACTTATACGTGATAAATACGCAATAAATTATTTACCTATGTATAATTTTTGAAGTAATTTAGCTTACCAACCCTCTTACCCTTACAATTTGTATTACAACGTATCTTTAAATCGAAAACTCATTTTTCTGTAGAGTCAGTAAATTTTCAAGTTGTCCCTATACAGGGTGTCCTCCAGGGGTTCTACAATTATCATTCTTTCTTACCCCCTTAAAATCCTACTTTTAAGATGTTTACCACCTTCCCTTACCAAAACGAATAATATAAACTCCCTTAATTAACAAAAAATATTCGAATATGAGAATACCGTTGGAAAAGCGTTAAATTTCCTACCCGTTTGGTGGGGGAAAAAGTACTATTTCTTGAAAATTTCATTCATTCATTCTTCAGGCTAATTGTTTGCCCGTAATAAAGCCGTAAATGACGGGCACACAACGGGGAAAGCTCAGGATCTCAGCTTTTAAATAGTTTTGTAAGTCTTCATCTTTTAGAGGGAACTTTTTGAGAAAATTGAGTTTTTATGCGGAAAAACGTCTGGTTTTTCGGTAAATTTGGCTTCCGAGTCTGCCAAGGTATAGGAGTCATTGTTTTTGTGCCGTTTACAAGGATTTACGGACACAGACCGATAGACCCGGAATCAAAATTATTCTGTAAGGTCTAAAAACATAGATTATGAGTTGAAACTTTATTTTTAAGTAAAAGTATAATGCTTCCTCTACCTTGGTAGACTCGAAAGCAAAATTAGCCTAAAAGCACACTTTATTCGTATAAAAACTTGATTTTCTCAAAAATGTGATTGGTAATTTTCAAAAAACATTCAAAATTTTGACAGGTTTGTTTTCATTTTTTGAGGTCGAAAAAATATTTCTACAAAATCAAAATTTCCACTTGCATTTTACGTTTCAGACCTTCCTGAATAATTTTGGTTCCATATCTGTCTTCTGTCATGAAATCCTTCCCACAGTCATAACTTTTATATTTCTCATCTGATTTCGATTCAATATTCAGGGATTGTGCGGGTTGACGTGTAGATAGTCCCCTATGGAAATCATCACCCCCAAACTGATAGTAGCCAGTGCGCATGCGCAAACATGTTACAGTCATAACTTCTACATTTTCCATTTGATTTCGATGACATTTTCATGAATTATGCGAGTTGGGGTGGAGATGGTCCCCTATGAAAATCATGGCCCCCAAATTGAAAGCATTTTCAGCGTATCCGCAAACGTTCCTTGTTGCATACATTCCTTCTACATTTTCCAACAATATTTAGAGATTGTGCATTGTAAATGCATTTAGAGATTGATGTTTTGAGATAAGCTACTGTGCATCGGGTAATGGATACGAGGAAGCTATGTGCCACACCCACTTGGCAGACTTTTTTTCCTTATACGAATGGTTTTAAAAAACTTGCGCGTTCATTTTTGTTAATTAAGGGAGTTATATCCTTTTTGTTAGAGAAGGTCGTAAAGACGAAAAAATCTTAAAGTAAGAAAAATAGGATTTTAAGAGGGTAACAAATTTGGATGCTAGACCAGATGCTATCTGCTTGACGCTTACTGTGTAAATGATAAAAACATGGAACATAGGTATTTTATCAAGTTTAGTGCAGAACCTTTAGACGTAGGTAGGTATAATACAAAAGTTATATTACCCTAGCAACATATCTAAAATGCATTAAAAACCTCGAGACACTCCCGCGTTACCCTCCCAGCGTAACGTTTTTCGGGTAGTCAGGAGAAGGCTAAAACATGTTCCATGTTAAAAGTGTTATGGTATAAAAAATGTTGCAAATTACGAGTAATTATAGAATCGGCCCCTGGATTTCTCCCAAGCCTTAGTGTACACTCCCACTATACTAACGACTGGATCAAAGTATTCAAAATAAATTGGTAGTCATGCAGAATTTTATGCTGTACATGCCCTCTATACCAGCGGTTCCCAACTAAATTTTTCCAAGGACCCCTTCATCAAGGTACTACAATTACGAGGACCCCCACTATCTAAAGTTACCTAAAAAGAACTGAAATATGTGAGAAAAAAAAAATCAAACTAATGCTATAAAACTTAGGATTTATCCGTGAAAATACAGAGTATTTACAAGGTTCAAGAGACGCCGACGAGTTGGGTTCAAGAGATACTAGCAAGTTCGGTTTCGAGAGTCCCTGACTTATTAATTTTAACATCGAAAGCATTTTTTCGTTCTTCGTCTGTATGCCTAGGCCGTTTTAACGATCCACATTTTAACCAACGGTCCATAACGTACGCGTAATTAACTTTCCGTGAAAAACAAAGCTTTTCAATCAGTGAAATGTTGCACAAAATCACACATGCAAACAACTCGGTCAGGGACCTCACTAGCACTAGCAAACTCCACTAGCACTAACTTGTCCCCAGTACTCTGTGAGCACTAGCAATAAATAAATAACAATATAGCAATAACTGACATCTCTGAAATACATAAAGCCAAACCAGAGTGTGCTAGCGTTAGTTGTCATATGAAGCCAGACGCAGAAGACAACGTTCAGAAGCTGCAAATAAATATTTAATTTGTATATCCTAAGGACCCCTCAGCCATACCTCGCGGACCCCCGGGGGTCCGCGGACCACCAGTTGGGAACCGCTGCTCTATAGCATTCCTACTATTTACCCTGTAGCTTCGGATGTATCATCGAAAAACCTCGGCAACATTCCTTAACGAGTACCTCTACCACGCCGAAGTTCCAGGGTGGAAAAACTCAGGACAAGACCATGAATACCATAAAACTTATACCCCTATACCCTATACCCCCATGACATGGACACTATCATTATGATAGGTGACGAGTCGTGGGTCGTTCCGTTGGAAGTCGAAAACCAGACCCAATAAAGCCAGGTGAGATCGAATGTCAAAGTCATGCTCACTGTTTTCGTTTATTCAAAGGGCGTTATTCACCTCCACAAGGTGAAACAATTAATCGATTTCCTTACCTTGAAACCCTGGGAAATTCGCGCCAAAACATTCGTCAGAAGAGGCCAGAATTGTGGAGTTTTTTCACCACGACAACGGGCCTTGTCATGTAGTCACACTGGGCTCCTCATTGGCTATTTTCTCGCCCAAAACGCCATGAAAACCTTCTCCCGGCCCCCTTACTCTCCTGACCAGGTTCCCAGTGACTTCTGGCTGTTTCCCAAACTCAAATATCTGATGAAAGGTCACAGATTTCAGACAAAGAAGAGATAAACCAATGCATCCCAGAAATGAGTTTTCCAGTTCGAATAAATTGTGAAAAGAACCTAATTAGTGAATGTTCCATGACTTTTTTCATCAATTTGGGTACCATTTGCAAACCATCCAGCCAATCAACTATCGATGAATGTGTAATTATTAGGAAATTTATCAGACATAGGTAAGTGTTAGTATCACCTAGCCTGCCCTAAAGGTCCCGGATCCCCTCCCCCACCTACCTCTTGTCCTTTGAAGGGGCTCTTTGGGCCATTGTAAGGAGGTTCCTGTCTCCGTTATTCCGTCGGTTGTACGAATTATAAGTCGGAAACACGAGTGTGAATCGCATATATGAACGTTCACTGACAGAAGTGAAGCAAATTTCAGCTGATCAAATGCGATCTTTTGCAGGGTAGTCTCAACAGAAAATATAATAAGCCGTTATGTAATAATTTGCAGCGTTTTTATAATGAATTTTGTTGTTTTTGAGTATTTTTATTGCTATAAGTGAACTTCAGAACCCTTGAATGTGGTTTCAAAACATATTTACAAAAAAATTAGTAAAAACACGAAATAATTAGAAATTAGTCTGATTCACTTCTCGAATCGAGTGAATCATGACATTCCATGACACTCCATTATGACTGGGTAGAAGTGTGATGAGATACATTAATTTATGAGTTTCCCATATCTGAAAACCAACTTCACCAATGGATCGGGCGCAAAAAATTAATGGTTTTTACCATTAAATCCTCAATTTCGAAAAATTGTAGATTTGTGATGTTGGTTCTTGAGGGACACTATATTTCTTTGATTTCGAGGCTTGGGATCAATCAGGCTGCAAAATGTTGAAAATGTGGCAAAGTAATGCGCATTTCTATGTCTGAATAGAACAAAGAAAGAAACGCACAGGTCGGCAAAGGTTGAGCCCGCACAAAAGATATTGTACTCGTACATCCAAGTTACCATAATGAGGGGAAACTGTACTACCACTATTATTTTATGACCATGCTGACTTTTGAAAACTATTAATAATAGCTGCCTACCTATTGTTTGATTCAATTTTAAGTTATCGAAAAAATGTATTTATTATGTTGCAGAGACCGAGGAAGCTCCTGCAGACCTCAAGCAGCGCGTCGTCTTCAAAAAGCCCGAGAAATCGTCTAAATCTGAAGTCGTTTCCGTCGGCCAAACTGAAGACGGGAAGTCCGCCAGGAAAAGGACGTCATCCAAAGAGGAGGCGTCGTCCCAGAAGAAGCGGAAGCCGCAAAAACAGCTTCTCTCCTTCGATCAAGACGAAGACGAGGAAGACTGAGGTTAGTAGATTAGATGCGAGATTTTTCAAATTCTTGATATTTTGCTTCCTTAATTTTGAATTTAGTGACGCAGGCCGATCAAATTTGGGTCCTCTAAAGTTGAAATTTCCACTTCCATTTTGCTCTTCACTTTTGCTTTTCACTCCTTGCCTAAAGCCTAAGTACACAAAATAAATGACGGATTTTGATGACATTTTCAAGATTAATAGCCTGGCATACACGAACATTCCAATCCATTTGGAACGTCGTTCCAAAACCGTCGTTTTTCTGACAGTCGAGGCGCACGGATTTCATCAAAAATCCGACCTGTCCGTTAGTGGTCGATGGCAGTCTTGATCCGCCGCTTTAAAACTGCGGTCTTTACTGACAGTCCAGACCCTCGGTTTCTGAACCGTTGTACTCCACTGACGTAAAGTTTCAAAAGTTGGGGAACTCGTCCTTACGTCCATAACCGTTCGTTAGTGGAGAATTCACAGTTTTTTTCGGCGGAAAACCGTCGGTTTTGGAGTGTCCAGCGTGCTGGACAGTCCAGAGGCCAGAAGTAGAGGTTTTATCTCAGTGCACCTACTATACCCTCGTCGGAGATGGAAGAAAGGACTAAAAAAATCGTAGCTGCTGCAGGTGGCATGTACGCCTTGAGCGTATTAGTATCTCGTAAAAAGGATTGCAAAAAGTTGGAGAAGGAGTGGATTTCCCAAAGAAATGCCCATAGCCATATGGGTCTCGTGAAGGAACTTCAAGCTGAAGAACGTGAAGACTACAAGAACTAATAGCCACACTCCACTGACTAGAGGTGGGTCGGTACAGCTGTACCAGGACTGTGGAACTGAGTATCAACTTATCGGTACCATGAGTGACAAAAACTCAGTCCTTACCAGGTACCCAACCGCTGGATTGGAATGTTCGTGTATGCCAGGTTTGAGGATGGACGAGGCCAGCAGTGAACCGTCAGTTTCGGACTGCGATTTTTTCCCTCCACTGACTTACAAATTTGAACTGCAGGTTTTTCGAAAAAACTGTTAAACATGAACCGTCAGTTTTGGACTGCGAGTTTTCTCATCCACTAACGTAGATTCCAAACCTGCAGGTTTCCTAAATAAACCGTCAAACCGTCGGAAATCCCGCTCGTGTATGCCCAGCTAATGAGTTGGTGACAGCAACTCCTTCAGGGTTGATGAGTGTAGTCCTCGAGTCGGTCCTTATGAATTTCATGAACATCGGACAAATAGCGTGCTATTTGTCGTAGATCTTAAACAGACAGACACGGCTACACAAATTTGTAGTCCAAAAAGCTCTGTAACGCCAGGACATTTTAATTATGGAGGGACTTTTTTTGAGCTGCTATATGAATAGAAAGCTTACCTAGTTGGTGAGGCAATATTTGCTCCCTCTCATCATAATATAACTTGGACATAATATAGGTATTCAATTTCTCACGATTTAGTGGCTCGAATTTATCGTATCTAGTTGGGGGTTGTCTCCAAGGTAGTTGATTATAAATTTCATCATTACCAAATCAGTTGAGAGCTCGAATTAAGCATTTATGGTGGCTATATAAACTGTGGTTTAATCTTAAGAACAGCAACTATGTAGATCGACCCAACAAAACGTACTCTGTCAATTGATAGGGATTGTGGTCAACTGGAAACAACACCTTCTTCGCCGAGCTTTCGGTAAATTTATTACCTTCTTCAGGGCTCGAAGGTTGTTTATTTAGTGACACCACCAAACGTCCATAATAAAGAGACGGTGGAGACGCCACCATGATTATAGAAGATAAATTTACGGTAAAATGAAGAAATTAATTAAAAACACCGGCTTTTTTTAGTACAGAACAATGGAATAACAAAAACGCAAGGACTCCCGGCCGGTGTTTTTAATTAATTTCTTCATTTTACCGTAAATTTATCTTATATAATTATGGTGGCGTCTCCACCTTCTCTTTATTTATGGACGTTTGGTTGTGTCACTAAATAAACAACCTTCGAGTCCTGAAGAAGGTAATAAATTTACCGAAAGCTCGGCGAAGAAGGTGTTGTTTCCAGTAGGCCACAATCCCGATCAATTGACATAATCTTAAGAACAATATAACTTTTTGGGGATTTGGTTGCCGTCAACGTTATTGAGTTCTACTACCACCGCCTGTACCTACAGATACTTCAATATCAGTGGGTCAATTGGCCGATCCCTCCGGTTTCCACCCTAATTCAGTCGAGCCCGTCTGTCTGTCTGTCTGTTGGGCTAGGGCAGGGATTTCTCTGGGTACCTCACGGTGGTCGTCGAAGTGGGGATAAAAGACACTGGTTATGAGAGATCAGACTTTTGGAGAGAGCGCCGTTATCGATCGAAACAAGGACGAAAATTCCAAGATGGCGGGCGCTCAAACACCGTTTGCTTCCAACGTGACTATTCAGTAAATGCCATGCGGGGGCCCTCATGGGCTGATTGGCGCCGGACTGGAGGCAGAGGCATAGACCACGTAAAACCATGAAAAACCCATGGAAAACCATGAATATTATTCCCAATAAAGATCCCCTGATTTTTTGGTTTATTATTTTCAATAATGAACCTTTGGAATCGACCAAGAAAAAAAAATTTTTAACACCCCCTCAAAATTAAATTTTGATGGTTTACGTTTCAAGGTACGTAGAATCCAAAAATCGAATAAAAATTTGGCCGTCCGTCCGCCGTACGCGGCACTTTTGCCACTTAGCATTGACCGATTTTGATGAAATTTGGTATGTAGGCTCCATTTGGGGTCTAGTTGTGCCCCGAAGCTTTTGGTTGATGTAGGACACTTCTAAGGGTTCCAAAATCAATTTTGAAATTTTGAAAACGCCCTAACTCAAAAAATTTCAATATAAAGGTATTGTTTTTCCTTCAATTTAAGATTCTATAGAATTTTTAGAATTTTTTGAGACCACGCGGAGCTCTGTAGGACAAACCGTTCGCTCACTACAAAAATTTAAGGGTTTATATTGAAATATATATATATATATATATATAAATCAAAACACGAGTGTGAATCGCAAAAGAGGCCTAATTTCCGTTCAAATTAGAGCTGACCAAAATGCGATCGATGGTTGGTGATTTTTATTTATTTTTTTGAATTTTTTTTTATTTTATTTTTTTTATTTATTTATTTATTTTATTTTTTATTTTATTTTTTTCCTTCATATTGGATGGTTGGTGATTTTGTAGACGAGTGATCTATATAGAAAAATAATAAACCATTGTGTAATAATTTGCAGCGTTTTTTCTCAATAGGTAAGTAGCTAATCTGAAAATCATTGCAATTGATTATAAAATGGTTGATGATTTTCTCCAAAGCTAACAGTCCTTTGTAGAAGCGAATATTGTTTCCAACTTCACCCGAAACTTTTCCACTTTTGGAAGATAAGACAAATTAGCCAAGTTGTGTGGGCAGTATAGCTTCTCACAAAGAATAAGACATTCAGAAATGTTTGTGATCATAATTCACGATATGAATCACGATCAACTTGGGCATCAAATCGATTGAGTATTTGTTTCCTATTTATTTCGACTTTAAGAATATGTTCCTTGGCTCCTGCTGATCTGATCATTATAAATTCACCAGGGATAATTCTGCAAGCGACCTTCAGAATGGAGTAAAATCAGTAAAATCTTGAGAAATCGTATTTTAGGAAGAGAAAGTTGTGTTAAAACGATGATAAAATGTATGAGTAATGCGTGAATATTTCATCTAAATTGAATTTTTTTATTGAACAAGGAATCTTATGTTATTCTGCTTTTCCCTAGCACTGTGTCAATTGATCTAACTACTCGTACATAGAAATGTGTATAATAAGAAACCTTCATGGAGCCTCAACGTAAAAACCATACGATTTTGCGTAAATTTGGACTACCTTTTAGGAACTGAGAAATCGTTTACGCACGCGCACATTCTGTCATTACTCTAACAACAATTAAGCATATTTCACTGTTCAGGGTCTATCCCGCAAATTCCCTGAAATTTTCTTAAAAATAGTACCTAAGTATAACATTTCAGTATGATTGCCCTTTAGAACGGTTTTGCCCCGGACAGACAGTCACAAAACCAACGTTGTTCAAAATGTGAATGAGAATTTTGGTTTTGGGTGACCCAACTTTGTTTGAACTGCTCGAATCCAACATCTTTGATAGTGAGGAAAAATAAAACTATAAAAATCCTGAATTTCACCCAATTGATCCAATGATTTGAAGTACCTATTTCAAGAATTGTGAATTACGAAGTGATTCATTCTTCTGATATAGATTATCGGATTGGATTGTTTAGACATGAATTTGTCTTATGACTGAGGAGAGTGGGGAAAAAGTGTGAGTTATGAAAATGCTTGAATTTTTCATATTGGCTTTTAATAGTATTCTACCTATTAGTAAAACGTTTTTCAATTTGAATAAACCTTTCTATATCTAGCCTAGTGTTCTGAAAATTTTAAAAATAAACGCGCATTTAACTTCTTGGTTTATCATTTTCAATAATAAACCTTTGGAATCGACCAAGAAAAAAAAAATTTTAACACCCCCTCAAAATTTGATGGTTTACGTTTCAAGGTACGTAGAATCCAAAAATCGAATAACAATTTGGCCGTCCGTTGACCGATTGACCGATTTTGATGAAATTTGGTATGTAGGCTGCATTTGGGGTCTAGTTGTGCCCCGAAGATTTTGGTTGATGTAGATCACTTCTAAGGGTTCCAAAATCAATTTTGAAATTTTGAAAACGCATTAACTCAAAAAATTTTGATGTAAAGGTATTGTTTTTCCTTCAATTTAAGATTCTATAGAATTTTTAGAATTTTTTAAGACCACCCGGAGCTCTGTAGGCCAAACCGTTCGCTCACTACGAGAATTTAAAGTTTGGACGTACGATAAATCAGAAACACGAGTGTGAATCGCAAAAGAGGCCTAATCTCCGTTCAAATTAAAGCTGACCGAAGTGCGATCGATGTTTTTCTTCATGTTGGATGGTTGGTGACTTTGCAGACGAGTGATCTATATAGAAAAATAAAAAATAATAAACCATTGTGTAATAATTTGCAGTGTTTTTGATCGTCTTTTTTGATTCGTTTCTAAACATTCAACATTATCGTAAATTGATAAAAAACTTTATTAATTAAAGTGATTAATTTCTTTAGGCAAACGGTTGGTTCCACAAAGCTCTGGGATTAGGGTGTTTAGAAAATGTTCCACTCCCAACTTTTTACCCACAGAAGTGACTGACACTAATCAAACGCTTCGGGGCACAACCAGACCCCAAATACCAAATTTCATCTAAACTGTTCATAGGGAACTGGAAAAACGCCGCGTACAGACGGACATTTTTTATTCGATTTTCGAATGTAATCCTCAAATTTTGAGGGGGAGGGGGGGATGATTACAATTTTTGTCTTGCTCGATTCCAAAGTTTCATTATTGAAAATAATAAGCAATAGAGTTTAAGTCAAAGTAAAAAGGGTTTAATTAAAAGTGAAAAATTAACGAAGGTAAAATATTACTTTCTCACAATTTTCAGTTAAACAGTAATAACATTTAACATAAGATTCATAAATAATCTTATCTTCTTCCTAAAAGTGGTAATTCTATAGATTGGACCTCCGGTGAGACATATTTTTGAGCAACAACTAAGTACAGTCAAAGTAGTTATAAAAAAAAGGATTAATGTTGAAAATGACGCTTTTTGAAACTCATCTAAAGGATAAATGTTTAGGGTGCTGGTTGAAAGGTTCAAATTTCTCCTCTACCATGGAAAAAATCTCATTCATGGTTTGGATTATAATATTATGTAACATTCAGTAGCATTCAGCTCGCCCAGCTGATCAGGAAGGAACTGAGTATTTCTTTCGTGCAGTTTCATAGAGGATAGTTGCTCGTCAATTGTTTGTTCTTAAAGGTTACCCAAATTTTGAACTGACCCCTGTCCAAAAAACCTATCCATGTTAATTAATAGGGAGGTAGTTAAAAAATTGTAGAACTCCGTGGAGTGGTTCCAATTTTTGACATTTTCATGTCCTTGCTTTGGCACATAAACTGAAAAATCGTCACGAAAACTTGCTCTCGATACCAATAAATAAAATAGACTCACTGTGTTGCGTAGAGAACAATCAACTGTTTTCTTATTTTGATGCTTGGGTACATAAACTAACAACCTTACTTTCACACACATGAAAATGTCCCAATGTGTTGCAGACTCGTATGCAAGCATTTATAAGACTTATACTTATAGTACTTAGTACTTTTCCTAATAAACTTGATGTGAAAATGTGAAGGCATTATGGTGTGGTAGGTAGTAGGTACCTATGAATGGTAGGTAAATAAAAAACGCTGCAAATTTTTCTTAAAAGTTCGCAGATTACAAAAAGTTTTATTTACGAGATGTACCCAGTTAGGTAATTTTCTCAAACGAACGATGCTATGCTACATAATAAATATGTAGGTACAAGCTCGATCGATTTTTAATCGAGAATCCCTAATCGATTCACAAGATCTCATACTGGTAGTTGGTCGTGGACAGGCCACGAAGGGTGGATTGTGTTATTTAGGGAGGGGGATGTGATAAAGGTGCTCAATAGAGAGACGGAGGAAACGGTAGGAAAGGAAGAGCGATGAAAGAGGTAAAGTATAATAAGAAAATGGTTCGGCTCGGCTGCGCATGCGCGAAACGGGCGAACATAACAGAGTAGGCGATGCTGATGTGCCGACAGGGGGGGGGGGGGGTCGGAAGAGGTTTGAAAGGGGGATCTGATGTTGAAGAAGGGGGGGGGGGATCGCATTTTCAGGGGGCCCTCGGTTGGAGACGCAGAAGTGGAAGTTGGTTGAGCTTGATTCAAGGATGAAGAAGAAGAAGAAGAAGGTGGGGAGGGTGGAGGTGTTCAATCGGGGTGCTGCTCGGTCATCTACTGATGAACCTTCAGGCATAACAAGTTCTGATTGACCAACGATGGTTGATCCAAGTAAGGTTACAATGGTCGGTCCTATGCTTTATTCAAATTCAAGGTCATAAATTCATTCAAAACTGACATTCTGACTTCTTAATATTTTCATATGGACCTTTGCATCGAGCAAGAAGAAATTTTTAACCCCCCGTCCCCGCTCAAAATTTGATGGTTCACGTTTCAAGTTATGTAAAATCCGAAAATCGAATTAAAAAGCTGCAAATTATTACACAAAGGTTTATTATTTTTATGTGTAGAACATAGCTACTAACCAACCTACCTATCATATTTTCGCTTCACAATCAAGTTTATTTTGAAGAAATACTCTTCACCCTCAATTCGAGGAAATTGGGGGTTATGGGTGACTTCATTAGGAAATTTGATTACTGGTTGCTAAGGACGCAAAACTGAATACAACTCGAAGAAACGTACGGCGATCGCATGTTGGTCAACTAAACTCTGAATTGAAATTTGGCTTGTTTTGCGATTCGCACTCGTGTTTCTGATTTATCGTAAGACCAACCCTCAAGTTCTCATAGGGATCGGACGGTTGGTCCTAAGCTGTAGGTGGTCTCACTCGATTCTAAAACTTCAATACAATTTTAAATTTAAGAAAAAACAATACCTTTGTATAAATGTTTTTGAGCTAAGGCGTTTTCAAATGTCAGCCCTCATTTTTCAACCCTTAGAAGTGACTGACATCACCCAAAAGCTTCGGGGCACAACTAGACCCCCTATTAGAGCCCATGTACCAAATTTCATCAAAATCGGTCCTTAAGAAGTAAGGGCGGACGGAAAATTTTTTATCCGATTTTCAGATTCTACGTACCTTGAAACGTAAACCAACAAATTTTCAGGAGGGGTGAAAGAAATTTTTTTTTTTTTTGGTCGATTCCAAAGGTTCATTATTGAAAATAATAATCCAAAATCCGTCCGTTTATTTGGTTACCATGAGCTTCATTTGGGGTCGAGTTTGGTAGCGAAGCTTTTGGTTAGCGTCAGTCACTTCTAAGGGGTGAATAAAGTTTGTAATTTCAAAACGCCCTAGCTCGAAAACTCTCGATAAAAAAGTTTGACATTGATATGTCTTTTGGCGGGTATCAACCCTTATTTTGCCACAAAAAATGCAACGCGATACCAGTAAATAAAATTATAGCTAGATATCGGTAGCTATCGGTTTATTACGTGCAATCGGAGATTTTTTTTTTTTTTAGAAAAAAAATTCTGTTTAGGTATTTATAGAAACAATGGACGTATCCATGATCAATCTATTGTTTTTCTTCTAAGGGAGAAATTGCATGGTGTTTCTTTCAAGTTTGATGGAAATTGGGGTAAATTTTTCATCATTTTCGAATAAATTTAATGTTGAGAATCGAATGAAACCACGCAGAGCTCTGTAGAACAACTTGTTGGCTCCCTATAAGGACTCATGGGTTGGACTTATAATATACCAGAAACTCGAGTGTGAATCGCAAAAGAATGTTCACTGACGGAAATTGGCCTAATATTCGTTCAAATATCAGCTGATCAAATGCTATCTTTGTTCGTTTTTTCGGAAGGAGTTTCATGTCACTCAAGAGTGCGTCCTCAGCAACCAAGAATTCTCTTATGAATATGAGGGCACCCACAACTCTCGGATGTTTTGTTGGTATGGTAGGTACTTTCGCGGCTCAACTACTAGACCCCAAAAATGAAGCCCATAATAATTATGCCAAATTTCAATCAAATCATGATTGAAAAAAAATGAAATGAAATGAATGTTTGAAATAATGATTTCTTAGCACCATGGTTGCTAAAAAAAAGTGTCACGGCCTTTTTTTTTATTCGATTTTCGGATTTTACATACTTTGAAACGTAAAACATTTTTGAGGGGGGTTGAAATTTTGCTTCCGAGTCTACCAAGGTAGCGGAAGCTTTGTTTTTGCTTTTCAAGGTTGAGAAAACATGTTCTTCAAAATCGAAATTTCCACTCGCGTTTTACCTTTCAGACCTTCCTGAATAATTTTGGTTCCATGTCTGTCTGTCTGTCATGAAATCCTTGCCACAGCCATAACTTCTACATTTATCATCCGATTCCGATGAAATTTTCAGGGATTGTGCAGACGGTCCCCTATCAAAATCATCACCCACAGACTAATAGTTTTTTCTTTTTCGATTACAATGGTTTATTATTGAAAATAATAAACCAAAATGAAGTTGATTGTTAGCCTTGAAAAAATATGGTTCGAACGTACTAATATCGAAAAGTCGTGATCTTTGCAGGCGATGATCTATACAGAAAAATAATAAACCGTCGTGTAATAATACTCGTACTCATCTCTCTGTATAGGCATCAGTTCATATTGACTAACGATGGTTGATCCGAGTAAGGATGTGTACCTCTGCTCCCACGATGTCATTGAGAACGCAAAATTTTTACGTGTACCTATTCTACTGGATATTCACTAAAATATCAATATGTAGACTCAGGGCAAATCACTGGACCATGCTTATTCAAAGTCTAAATTTCATGAAAACGTAAGTGACATTTTGACTCCAATTGTTTATGTTCAACTAGGAAGGCCAATGAGGTGTCCAGAGCCCAGTTTTCAGTAAATCATGTTCAAGCTGATTAATGATGTTTCGTCGCCTTAAAAGGGACGGCTCAATTCGAGAGGGATGACTGTCTTTCACTGCACTCATGATTTCATATGTGTCAGATTGTCTTTCAAGTAAGTAGGCCCTTCTCTGCTTACTCAAATCCAAATTCAAAATTTCAGTTTTTATCTTTTTATTGGGGCTCTAGCTTTGGGAGTTCATTAACCTAGGAAAGCCCCAATTTTCTACTTCATAGAGACTCCGCATAGAATATATTGGCGAACCCGTTAATTACTTTAAGATCTTGGTAAAATGTTCGCTTTGATTCGCCGTGAGACGTTTCTATGGGAAGCTTTGTATTTATGCTGCAGATCAGAAAAGTTCGGGTCTTACAAAATCAGAATTGTTTTAGAGCTTTCTGAAAACTTTTGGTTCCAATAGTAACCAGTTACTACGATTTGTTAGTTCTTAAAAGTACGAAAACGCTCAAATTTTGAGGAGATTTGGTTGCGGGTTCGAAGACGATTTCTTCTCTGTTCCATCGCTTAGCAGCCGGAAGAACCATTAAAACGCCCAATTTCTTCATGCCGTGATTTCTGTGAGAAGAAAAGGATTTACTCTCAGGATATTTCAGGGTTGGGTCGATTTTGTTCAATAGGTATATACATTTCATGACGAACTCGTGAGTTTAATGAATAAGTTTCCTGAAAAATCAATCAAACGCTCAATCGTGTTGAGGATTTTAAAACTAGAAAACTATCAACTTTACTGATATGATTATGTTTAACTTGAATTTTAATGCTACTATACTGTTCTTGTGTTCTACTCAGTTATCTAGTTGAAAATGTCATTAGTACGGGAATTTCGATGTTGGAATTTTTTAATCTATTATTTATTTTATATTATTTTTTATTATAAAAACCTAGAAATTTGGAGTACACAATATTAACCCTAATTGGACCATGGTATCACTGGTGTCATCGAAAACATCTCGAAACTCCACAGGTATACTAAAGTGTCATCGGAGTAACCAAAATTAAATAAAAGTTTCAAATTTAATGGGCAATATAATTTTTTGTAGGTTTTCGGAAGTCTCAAAATAGAGTCATAATCAAAATTTCCAAGGAAATCGATGAAAAAATTTCAAAATTTTTGTTGTAATATCTTTTTTGATTTTTAATAACTTAAACAAATAGTTCTTAAAATTAAGCTATTAAGCTCTGTACATTAATTTCTAAATCGAAATTTAAATCTAGTTAATCTGGTGACGCCTTGGAATAGTTGTGGGATTTCCAAGATCTTTTCGGTGACACTAGTGACACCATGGTCCAATTAGAGTTAACTACTATAATTATTAACCCTTAATTTCCAACTTGTTCAAGACAAATTTTGTTTTTTCGGATTTTTAATATAAATTTAGATGTATTTTGACAAATCTTCAGAATATTTGAGCAGATGGCACCTCAAAGGCCCTATTACAGTCTGTCAGCTCAAGAATAATCTTTCCAAGGGCCACACTAGCGCTATTTACTTCAGCAAAGTTTCTCTATAACCCTAATTTTGTTATAATTTTGGAAACATGGAAAAATCCTGGGTGGGATGTAAGTATCTGTTACTTCTCGTAAAGTACCGAACCAAGGAATAAGACCGAGAAGGTTCATCTGTGCTGCCTTAGACAGTGGCGCCGTCTCTGACGAGGAAACCCAACTAATAGCCTAGAAAGGAGGGTAGAAGGTACCTCGAAGGCCCAATTACAGTCTGCCAACTCGAGAATTATTTCTTTGAGTTATAGGTATGATTTTACATTACATTTTCTTACACAATCGATAGTTGGAGTATCAGTAAAATGTTGGTGGTAAAATCGGACTTCCAAAAAGATACCTCAGGATATTAAGGGTTAATAAAACTTTGGTTGTTGATGAATTTGCTGTTTGGTACTGTTTTCACCATGCAATAGCACCAAGACAATTTTCATGGCATGTCAGTGAAACCTCGAACGTATACAATCACATCCGACGCCCCATAGACTACCGGCATGGTGTCAAACGGACACCAGAGGGTGGTGCCACTTGGATTTTCATGTTGGGTATCGTTGCTCATGGATTTCAGAAAGCTGTTCAATATACATAAAATAATAATTTCTTAAATTTTTGATTCAAATAAGCCTCAAAACCTATTGGAATGACTCCAATCCCTTCAGCCCCATAATACTCCGCTTTGATGAACGATTTTCTACTCGACTCGTGTTTTGGGATTCGAGTTGATCCAAGAAATCGTGTTTGGCCTGATGACAACAAGATAATCCTTAATCCTCCGGTTTTTTCGTAAATTCCCTCAAAAATGACTTGAAGAAATTCCTTGCGGTATGTTCTCGCAATTTCTTAAAATTTTGTCTCAAATAAGCCTTAAAATCTGCCCCTCTCCTGGGATGATGCCATTTTGAAACTTCCTCCTCCACTCCGTTCTACTCCGCAATAGCTTCGCGTTTTGAACATCTTGAGCTTGGTGATTCTTAACCTTTGGTGTGTATAAAGTGTCTGACAGACACGAGTGAAATTTCAGTGAAGCATGTTGACAGCAGTGAGCATCTAGAATATTCCAGGCGCTCAGTACCTGCCCCTCTGTAGAAGGTTCCATTCCAAACCTTCAGCTGTGATCTAAACTTTGTTCCTTAGTTTCTGAAAACCACCGTGTCCCTCAGACACTTTACACACTGTCAATTGAGCAAACCTCCGTTTCCCAACCAACCAAAAAACGTACGTTTTCGGGCATAATCTTGTGTACCTACTCTGACCAGGCCTCAATTTCCAACCGATTTGCGAGATTAATTTTTGTTCAGATGACTTCCGAGTTCCACGTTATTTCACCAGAGTATTGAAATCACCAAGAGAAGAGGGCGAGTGGGGTACAATATTTATTGGGGTACAATATTCAACATTTCGGTTCCTTTATAGCCTACTAATAGGGTGTGCGCCTGGGTAGGAAAAACTGTTTATTGTTATTTTTATTCTAAGGTAGAGCTCATTCTGAGAATTTTGGTACCAACCGCGACCTTCTAGCGCGTGTAAAGCTTTTCCTATGAATTTTTAAAGTTTCGACCGTTTATGACGTCACAGTGGGCTGGGGGGTCCTGCCCAGGCGAGAGGGGCGCATGACGTCATAAACGGTCGAAACTTTGAAAATTCATAGGAAAAGATTTACACACGCTAGAAGGTCGCGGTTGGTGCCAAAATTCTCAAGATGAGGTCTACTTTCGATTAAAAATCTAAAAAAAAAATCAAGGCGCACCCCCCATTGTAGTCAAGCTTTGAAATTGAGGGGACATTATCAATATAGCTCTGGATTTTCATGAATTAAGTATTCTTTGTGACACCCTGGAACAAATTAGTGGTGTGTTTCACCTTGAATACGGATGTGAAATTCTGCCGACTACCTACCCAAACTAACTGATGAAAACTGCGAAGTATTACAGCTTTGTTGCCAGACTGGCACCGTTGAGGATGATGGGGGGGGGGGGGGTGAACTAGAATTCGCATGTTGCCTATCGTGGATCATAGTTTTTGAAATGTTTTTCAAATTAAACTCCTTGAGACTCCCATTAGTAAGTCTAATTACTTTTAACTAATAAAATGTTGATTTGACGAACAATATATTAATTAACTCCTCATGTGTCTCAAAAACGACGTTACAGTTGCTGCGTGAAGGTCAGACACTTTAAACGCTGGTATGCAGTTAGAGGGTTCATACTCACCAGGTGTTGAGCTGTAGTGCGAGTCTGTGTGCTCAGGTTCTGCTGCTGATTTAGGATTGAGGAAACCCCCTATAATTCTAATGGTCTCGATTACTCTTTTTACATTTTCTTGAAAACTGCTTTACAAATGAAGACCACAGGGGAAGAACGCACCAAGTTGATTTTTTGCGAAAAATAGGTTATGACGGTTCCTTATAGATTTTTTCACGGCGGACTCGATGGTGACAACCAAAATGGGCAAAAACGATCCAATATAAGAGAAAAATGCGAGAAACGAAACACCGTACAGGGGAAGAACGCACCAAGCCGAGCGCAACCGGGGAAGAACGTGCCAACTTACAGGTCGTATTTCCCTACCTGATGGATCTCTGTGATTCACGCATTCATGCGGTTTTCCTGGGTTTCACAGTATTATTTTCGATTTTTAGCGGCGATAAATATTATTTTCTTCATACCAATAAGATTATTTGAGATAGATACTAGTGTTTGTTTTCTTGAAAACGGTGAAACTGTTTTTTGTTTTTGTTGGCGAAAACTGTTTTGTTTTCGTGGAAGTGAATATGGAACAAGAAAGCGAGGAAGATGGGATTAATCTTGTTACCACCAAGAAGAGAAAATCTACTGGAAGGATGCGGGATGTGGCTCTGTCCTATTCCAAGAAGTTCAAAAAAAACACGTGTCTTGAGTTTTTTGGTAATTTTTTCAGAACAAAGGGTTTTTCTTGATTTTTAAAAAGACAAACATCAGTTTCCTCAAATTTTATTAAATGAACAATTTTTTCAAAATCAATGTTAATGTCCTTAATTTTTTTTGTAATACCTACTCCTTTTTTGCAAAAACAAAAATGAATTTCCTGGATTTTATTCTATTAAAATATTTTGCAAAACTTCTTCGTGAGTGAATTTTTGAAAATACTAAATCATTATATATATTATTAAAATGTCACGAAACCGTTATGCCCTGATAAAGAGAGAAATCTTATGGCAGGATACTATGAATAAAACCAGCAATACACGTTCATGGTGCGTTCTTCCTCTGTACAGATGGACCTTTGCAACTTTGGATAGCGATGGAGTTTTATAATACTTTTTGCAGTAGTTTTGATTGTACCACCGCATTCTACAGTACGTAAAATTTTATCGACCAAATTCGAACTAATATTGGGTTTTTGCCGGAAAAAATGATTTCCTGAAAAGTTTACAAAATGGGACATGGTGCGTTCTTCCCATGTAGTCTTCAAATGTTTTGGGATTCCAGTTTAGAATCGCTGATAGCTCGCTAGAATAGCTTGTGACCCAAGTATAACTCACATCCCTTAGGCATGAAGACTTCTTTGATCTTCTTAAGCTTTGTAATTCTTGAGGAATGCTTCGTTATTCCTAGAATGGCGATGGTATTTTATTGTAATTTGTATGATCCTTTCTATTTAGATTTGGTATCATGTAGACCCCATTTTCTCTATCCTAGTGCAATAGGGTGTGCGCCTGGGAAAAACTGTTTATTGTTATTTTTTATCTAAGGTAGACCTCATTCTGAGAATTTCGGTACCAACGGCGATTAAATTTTCTTGAAAACTGCTATAAAAATGTTTTGGGATTCCAGCCTAGAATCGCTGACATTGTGACCCAAGTATAACTCACATCCCTTAGGCATGAAGACTTCTTTGATCTTCTTAAGCTTTGTAATTCCCGAGGAATGCTTCGTTATTCCTAGAATGGCGATGGTATTTTATTGTAATTTGTATGATCCTTTCTATTTAGATTTGGTATCATGAAGACCCCATTTTCTCTATCCTAGTGCAATTGTTATCCCCAAATTTTCTTAAATTTTCAATGGTTACGTACGATGCAACTTTTTTGGGGTTTCGGCTCAAAATCTCTAGTGTTTTCGGGCAAAATAGTCTTCAAAACATACCTAATTCTAACATGGTCTCGATTGCTCTTTTTACATTTTCTTGAAAACTGCTATACAAATGTTTTGGGATTCCAGCTTAGAATCGCTGACATTGTGACTCAAGTATAACTCAATACCCTTAGGCATGAAGACTTCGATCTTTGATCTTCTTAAGCTTTGTAATTCCCGAAGAATGCTTTGTTATTAGAATGGCGATGGTATTTTATTGTATGATTTATTGTATGATCCTTTCTATTTAGATTTGGTATCATGTAGACCCCATTTTCTCTATCCTAGTGCAATAGGGTGTGCGCCTGGGTAGGAAAAACTGTTTATTGTTATTTTTTATCTAAGGTAGACCTCATTCTGAGAATTTCGGTACCAACGGCGACCTTCTAGCGTGTGTACATCTTTTCCTATGATTTTTTAAAGTTTCGACCGTTTATGACGTCACAGTGGGCTGGGGGGTCCCGCCCAGGCGAGAGGGGCGCGTGACGTCATAAACGGTCGAAACTTTGAAAAATCATAGGAAAAGATGTACACACGCTAGAAGGTCACGGTTGGTGCCAAAATTCTCAGGATGTAGTCTACTTTCGATTAAAAATCTTTAAAAAACAAGGCGCACCCCCCATTGTTATCCCCAAATTTTCTTAAATTTTCAATGGTTAAGTACGATGCAACTTTTTTGGGGTTTCGGCTCAAAATCTCTAGTGTTTTCGGGCAAAATAGTCTTCAAAACATACCTAATTCTAACATGGTCTCGATTGCTCTTTTTACATTTTCTTGAAAACTGCTATACAAATGTTTTGGGATTCCAGCTTAGAATCGCTGATAGCTCGCTAGAATAGCTTGTAACCCAAGTATAACTCACAACCCTTAGGCATGAAGACTTCTTTGATCTTCTTAAGCTTTGTAATTCCCGAGGAATGCTTCGTTATTTCTAGAATGGCGAGGGTATTTTATTGTAATTTGTATGATCCTTTCTATTTAGATTTGGTATCATGAAGACCCCATTTTCTCTATCCTAGTGCAATTGTTATCCCCAAATTTTCTCAAATTTTCAATGGTTAATACGATGCAACTTTTTTGGGGTTTCGGCTCAAAATGTGTTTTCGAGCAAAATAGTCTTCAAAACATAATTCTAACATGGTCTCGATTGCTCTTTTTACTTTTTCTTGAAAACTGCTATACAAATGTTTTGGGATTCCAGCTTAGAATCGCTGACATTGTGACCCAAGTATAACTCAACCCTTAGGCATGAAGACTTCTTTGATCTTCTTAAGCTTTGTAATTCCCGAGGAATGCTTCGTTATTTCTAGAATGGCGAGGGTATTTTATTGTAATTTGTATGATCCTTTCTATTTAGATTTGGTATCATGAAGACCCCATTTTCTCTATCCCAAATTTTCTTAAATTTTCAATGGTTAAGTACGATGCAACTTTTTTGGGGTTTCGGCTCAAAATCTCCAGCGTTTTCGAGCAAAATAGTTCTCAAAACCCCTGAAATGACGTCATTTCGAAACTTCCCCCCTCGACCTGCTGCTTTTCTGCTTGCCTTACGTCACGCTGCCAGTCATGTGATCCGCCGCCATTTTGGCAGTCCCGTCCCCTCAGAACTGACGTACGCCTCGCACCAAACTTCCCCCTTCTCTCCCAGTATTCTCAAACCCACGTTTTCCTGCCCCCCTCTGTGGTACATTTCACCACGAAAATCCTCCGGTTTCCGAACAATTTTCGACGTTTTTCGACTTCAGGGTGGTTCTTTTTCCTAGGATTTCCCCCCGGTTTCGACCTTTTCCTCGATCTTCTCGGACGTAATCCGATTTCCCAGTCGGCGTTCTACGTTTTTGCTCGATATCTACGCCAAGCCCTCGACCTTCAGGGGTCCTGGGGGATACCTCAGCCCGGACCGGCCGCAACCAAGCAATTTTTCCCCCCGGTCAACTCGAATTTGACCACCGATCGAAATCCCCAACCCAAAAAATTCTCAAAAACCACCGATCATTTCGTATTTTTCACGAAAACAATCGACAAATCCCGTGTTTTGACCCGGCAAAATTCCCCCGCTTCTCCTGGTTTGAAAATCTCCCGCCGACGCCAGCGCTGCGTAGCGGCCGTGTGCCCTATCAGGTAATGGCACTGCGCGTATAGAGCTGGTCCCTCCGTTGCTGTTTTCTGGCTTGTTTGTTCGAGTTTATTTTCTCCAGTTTTTCGTCGTATAGTCGTTCATTGAGCGCTTTATTAGGTCAATTGACGTTATTAGTGACGATTCGTGACGTGTATTGTGATCGGATTGATGAAATCGCTAGTCGAAAAAGTGCTTACCGCCGTGCTTTCCCACTGTGTATTCCCGTTTTATAGGTTACCGTAGCTCCCCTGCCCCCTTCAAGTTGTGCCGTACTATAGTGATCATACTGTGATACCTTCCATCATACCGTATCTTCATGATATGCTGCGACTGTGAAATATCTCGTACCTCATCTCAGGTAATGTTCATCTCCATTCCCCCCATAAATCATCCCCATTTCGCCACTTTTACCCTTTCCCATGAATGGGGAAGACCCTGCCCATGGTTCTTTTCTGCTAGGCCTATTAAGTAGGACAGCCATTTTGAATTTTTCTTTTAATAATTTTTCATCTCTTATCATCGATCATTGTCAAGTAGACGATTTTCCGGAAAACCGGGATATTTTCCGGGAGTTCGATTTCATCGAGTCGTTTGAATTCTCGCTCTCTTCGAGTTGTAGCAGTTCACAAAGGTTATGATATCAAGGTGGGAAGTGCCGCCATAGCAGTTTCATAGGGTTGTTTCGGACAAAGTGGTACCTTTGGCTCCCGAGCGATTTGGTTCCCAATGGTACTCTTTGGTTCCCGTTTGTCCCCAACTGTACTATCCGTAGAAATACCCTAAAAATTCGATTTCATTCCATAATGTGACTCCCGCCAACTTGTATACACCGTGTCAAGTTGTTTTGGGTGATAGTGACCAATTGGTTCCCGACCCTTTCGGTTCCCGGTTTACCAAGTACCATTAGTGCGCTCATAAATCGTAGAAACACCTCATTTCATCTAAAAAACACTATAATAATTCATTACAACGAGGTTTGTTTTGATTTTTCTAGTAGGTACTTGAAGGTATAGTTCGGAACCAATTGCACTCTCGGGTATGTCACTTATTTAGTGTAATAGCACCCCTATTCACCCCCAAACCCATGACCATCACAATTTATGAACTGTCACGCTTTCAATCGAAATTTCGGTCAATCCGGTCGTTATCACGTTTGTTTACATTCGCATTTGTCACATTTATGACAGTTTTATGACCGAAATTCCGGTTCAAATTCAAATTTCACGGCGTATTCCCATTTCCCATGATGTCATCGACACTTTTCAAGTGAAACCGGCGAATGACATCATTTGCAACCAGTACTTCCGAGCTTAGAACTATGAGGCCTCAATGAGATTCGGAGGTGTTGGCGTACAACGATTTGATTAGGTTAATACCACCAAAATGCAATGTTTCCATCACCAATTTGGTAGAGAAGTATTCAAATTTGGCTAGTTGGGTAGGTATGTACTTTCCAGGTACAATCTAATGGTAATAGTTACGTGACATTGGCTTTAAATCATGCTGGTTTTGTACTTCCCCATGTATCAATGAATGATGTAGTGATATACAACTATCAGTCGAGATTGTTAACATGAAATTCAATAAAATTCGTTACCTTCGAATTTTACATTTTGTGAAATTGTAGAATGATTTTACACAATACCTTCTGTATGTTTTTTGTTCAAGAAGTTGCATTCCTTATTGATGGTAGGTAGAAAGGTCATTTTGTACCCAGAAATTCAATATAAGAATATTATGTTGTATTATTTTTAAATAATTTCGTGGTTTTGTTACAGGTCTTACCTACCACACGACATGGACTCCGTCGATGAAAATTCCGACATGGAGGCACCGTCCAAAATCATCAACGACCAAGTACATAAGGATGGTAAGTTGCGATTCCTCGTTCACCAGTAGCTAGAGAGAAGTAATATTACTCTGCATATCCTCTACATTCCTGAGCTTCCAGTGATAATATTTTTTTCAAATTTTTTAAGTTTTTCTGGCTTTTTGGGGCTCAAATAACTCAAAAAATATCAAAGTTTGGAAAAAAATTTATTTCGCATAGGAATTACTAAATGTCCATTTAAATGGACACCAGGACTCTATCGACCCCCCCCCCCCCCATTCTAAGAAAAAAAACAGTTTAGTAAATTTATTTCGTCGTTGTTAATTAAAAAATTGCATATTTTGATTGATTAAAGGATTAAACAACTTAAAATTAATATTATCTCGACTTGGCTTGGCTTTTAGTTTAGTTTGGTCAGTCAATTTCAGTTCTTTGAAAGTAAAAAACACCAAAAAATCGGAAAATTAACTAAAAATTATCACAAAACAAACTTTTTCCTAATTTTAAAATACCATCTCGATAAAACATGAAATGACAATCTTATCTCTTACATACAATGAACGCTAAAATGAATTTTAAATATTAACAACCCAATTTTCGACTAATTCAGACCAGAAAAAGCTGAAGTCACAGCCTTTCATGGTAACTCACTTTCGTCACACAGAGTTACTTCAAACATTTTTTACAGACAAATTTGATATTTTTCTTAAAATCTGGTAACTTGGATCGTGCTGCATTCTTCATTTCATCAAAGGCTGTAAGATGTATAGCCTCGAGTTTTAATGAGGTACGACCCTTGCTTCCCCCCTACTTCTTGGAGTTCCAGAACGAAGAGTTGATGGTCTCACATCCCCTTTTCGTCGCAAATGGATAGGAAATGGTCTGCCACCAACATTTTGAAATCTAAGTAGCTGAGGATGTCGTTCCTTTTATTTTTGAGGGCGATTTGGTCTTGCCTGTACAGGATCCAGGCATTAGCCAAAGCCAAGTCTACGAAATGATGGATGGTCTAGACCGTCCTTTCCAACAGGCTACCTTGTGGATCCACGTCGACAACCTCCAGATCGTCCAAATTGAGGTCTTCATCAATATCTCCCCCTCCAAAGTTTTATTCTGAAACCTTATCCGCCAGCAAAGCATCAGCGACAGCATCCACAGTTGTTATCCTTTTGACATTTTTGACAATTTCTGGAAGAAAGGGAGGGTGACTAGGCTCAAATTTCAGAATAGGTTCAAAGAAATACTGCCAATAACCACCCAATAAGAATTAAAATAGTGGATAATGCAAGAACATCATCACATTCATCTTCGAAACGAGTGCTTCGTTTCGAAGGTAAATCAAAGATAACCGTCTTATCTGCAGTGTTGCCATAATTCTCCACAATTTGGACAACACCAAGGAAAAAAAAAGTTTGGGATAGCTTCGATACACTGTTTAGGAGGGAACTTCAAACTTGTGTTCAATTAAATGGACGCTCGGTCTGTAGAGGATAATACCTGCCTACCTTAACCAGGGTAGGCACCTATAACTTGTTGTAAAATACAAAATCTGACATCTTAATGAATAGGTAAATGTACTTATCAAGAACTTACCTACTTTACTTTCTAAGGTAGTTATCTTGTCGTTATCTTGATATAAGTCTTCCCAGATAGGAGTCCTAAGAAGGTATCCTGAAGGTAGAAGGTACTTATTACATGTACTAAGGTACCTTGTTGGGTACTCATTTTCAAACTCAAAAGTTTTCAAAACTCCATTGTTCGTTGGTTGCATTAAGCTCCATAGAATCAATCAGAAATGGAAGATATCCAATCATTTCCTCCTTGGAATGTTGCTCGATGAGTAACATTGTACTTACATTGTAAATCTTTTGATAATTTGACCTCAATGGTTCAGAAAAACTTTTAATTTTCCTCATCCTGCCAACTTCCTATTTGCTGGAGCCAAACAATAGTCAAATTATTCTTTAACCCTTAATATCCTGAGGTATCTTTTAGGAAGTCAAGTTTTTACCTGCAATAGTTTATCCACTTCTAAACCAAAACTGATAGCCGTTGGCTATCTTGATACTCCATCTATTGATTGTGTAAGAAAACGTTATAGTAAAACCAAAATAACTCAAAGAAAAAACTAAATAATTATCGAGTCGACAGACTGTAATAGGGCCTCACTTCTCACCTTGTAGGCTATTGGTTCGGTTTCCTCATCAGAGATGGTAGGCAGAGATTGGTTCTATGCTTTAAGAAATAACAGATCCCAACATCCCACCAAGGATTTTTCCAAGTCTTCTTTTTCTTCTCCAAAAAAAAAGGGTTTATAGACAGATTCTGCTGCCGCAGATAGCGCTAGTGTGGCCCTAGGAAAGATCATTCTTGAGCTGACACACTGTAATAGAGCCTTTTAGGAAACATCTGCTCACTTGTCTCACTTGTCAATATTCTACTCATTTGTCAAAATATATCTAAATTTGATTTAAAAAATCCGATAAAAACAAATTGTTTTTAAAGAAGTGGGAAATTAAGGGTTAAGTCAGAGACCTACTCACTACGTCGGTCAATATTGAAAGAGAAATCTTTAGTTCATGAAGATAGTGCTTCAATTGTCAAAATTTGATAATAATCCTTATTCAAATTTGGAACTTTAATGTATACCTTGTAGAAAATTACTGCAAATCTTGAAAAATATCGACTTAGTTGATTGTGGAGTCAAACTATGGAAAAAATTCGATTAAATTTAGATTTTGCTCACCTAGGTACTCTTAGGTAATGGAAGTCCTGATTACTGAGTACCTTCCAATGACAATTTGGTCTTCGATTCATTCAACGTATCCAAAAACTGGTGGTAAAATACGTCACGAAAATTTGATACTATCTTGTACTTGTCAACTATCGGCAAACTGCTGCCAATGATCATAATTATTCATACATTGATTTTTAACAACGATTATCAATCCTTAATAATTGATTTTTAGATACAGTTATTAATCCTCTCGATTGAAAAGTCGATCTCTGGGTATGTAGGTGCCAAATTTGCTTGCCCTTGAGCTCATCTTCATCTCTTTTATGACATTTAGGCACAAATTTGACCTTTTTAAATAGTTTTTGAGACTAGAAATCGTCTGAAGCTGTTCAAAATGAATGCATTGTTATTGTTTTGCACTTGAATGCTTTTTGAATCTGCACCATAATTGATTGAAGGCAACGTAACCAATAGGACCTTCATGTAATATTTGGTTCCCATCTCGATTTATGGACAATAGTGAATAATATTAAAAGTTTCAATTATTCGTACTTGAGTTTTTGTTCCTAAAACTCAAAAACATTTTAACCAACGAATGTTGTAGTTTTACCAGAGTATCCACATCCTTAATAATAGATGAGCAAGTTTTGTGTAGTAATTATGATTCTGTTATTGGAAATAGTTGACGTTCGTATGGCTAAAATGTTATAAAATTTAGCTGGTAATACAGTCAACACTTGTGTGACTAAATGATGTGTTATTTCGACTCGATTTATTTATATTTATTCATATTATATAATGATATTTCCCTCCCAAATATTGGCAATCGAGAATACTCACTCTGGCACTTGTTTGTTTATTGTGGTGGACATAAATTATTGAAACCTTGGCAGGTTATTATTACGTATTAAGACTAGAATATGGACAATAAGAAGACCTTATTACAGAAAGAATCACCTCTGCGCCTCTTGGGCCCACGATAGGTCCACAAGTTCCCAATTTCAACAAAATCTGACTATCGTGTTGGTGGTGTTTCAATTTTATCAAAATCTGATCAAAAAGCTTTATAAGTGCGAAATGTTTGAGAATAAGTTCAAGAATACAATTATTAAGTTGAAAAATACCTCATTGTAAAGCTAAATATAGTCAGTGGATTTGTAGATACCGATTCCGAAATTGATTTACTACGTGTTATATCCAGCTGTAGTAGTAATTGAACATGATAAACTAAGGATGATGAAAGAAACATTTACGTGAATCTGAACTTATTAGAAACTCGAGACATTTTTCTTGGTCGTTGGGACCCCCAATTCGGTTTGGGGAAATCACACTGGCACTTTTCATCAAAGTAAAGACTACAATATTATCCTCATACAATCGAATGAGACCTTTCACTATATCATGAGGAATATTTCACTATATTTCGAACTTTCCTCAATCCACTTAAAAAGTATCGTAATGGGAGGAAAGGACTTTTTTCGGCTAGAGGTCAATCCTTCATCAGACCACAACTAGTAGTAAGACAATTTCGAAATATCTACAAATCTATATTGAGGTATTTTCTACTTGATATATTCTTGAACTTAATTTCAAATTAACATTTTGCACTTTTAGAGCTTTTTGATCAACTTTGGCTCCATTTATGTGGTCAATTATTGACTAGGGCACAACTCGACATGGTCTGATTTTGATGAAATTGAAACACCAATTTCTCACGACCTAATTTTGTTGAAATTGGAACTGCTTTTATTATGGGCTCAGTACTTCAGTAGGTGTAAACGTGATTCTTCCTGCTAATAAGGTCTTATTTTCCACATTCTTCTAACAATAGATAATAACCTGTGAAGGGAAACAATAAATTATGCATGCCCACCACATTGTACATAGAAGTGACTGACTGGGTAGTCCAGATTGCAAATTTTGAGAGGGAGGTGTCCCAAAAAATCGCCAAGGTCAGGTCGAAATGCTATCAGTCACACAAGGATTGACTGCATTATCAGCTAAATTTTGAAAGACTGGAACCACACTACAACATTAACCCTAATTGGACCATGGTATCACTAATGTCACCGAAACATCTCAGGAACTCTCAGTGTCACCGGAGTAACCAAAATTAAATTGAAATTATTTAATGGACAGCAGAGTTTATTTTGGGCCATTGGAAGTATCAAAATAGAGTTAGATATGTCAAAAATTTTCGAGGAAATCGATGGAAAAAAAATTTCATAATTTTTGTCATCATTTTTTGACTTTAATAAATTACAAAAAATAGTTCAAAAAATTCAACTCTGTCCATTAATTTTTAAATTGTAATACAAATCTTTAATCTGGCGACACCGAAGGGACATAAATGTGGAATTCCTAAGATATTTTCGGTGACACTACTGACACCATCTTCCAAATAGGGTTAATAGTGGATGATGTTAAAATGAAATTGAATTTGTTTTTTAATTGAAATTTTGAAAGTTATTCACAGTGGGGTGCGCGCATGATTTTTTTTTTAGATTTTTAATCGAAAGTAGACCTTATTCTGAGAACTTTGACACTAGCCATTCTCTTTTTGGATGAGTAGATCTTTTTATATGATTTTTCAAAGTTTGGAATGTTTATGACGTCACAAGCCCCTCCCGCGTGGGCAGGACCCCCCCAGCCATCTGTGACGTTGTGATCTGCGTGTATTCGATGAGCTGAATTGTTAACTAGCCTGAACCCTACTCAACGGAGAGATTGTTCCCTAAGCCTACGGCTTTGGCACTACATCTGCGGCGCCTCGCGGCCGACCATCCAGATAAGTGCTTGTAAGATCTATCCGTAAACCTCGGCGTCTGGAGCCAGACCTACCGGCGGGAGGCGGAACATTTACCTAATGAAGCCTAGTGTTCTGAAGAGGTCCCTAAGGGGAGCTAGAGGTTCGGCGCCTTTATGGGGCAAACTATTTCCTCGGAGGAACTGGGCTGTAGGTAAGACAAGAAATGATAATTCGGATTGACTAGCTACGAATTCATGTAGGAAGACCCTTGAGTGCGGCTTTTATACTCTAGCTATTATGGTGAGGGGAGAGTGGAAAAGATGTGACGTCAACTGACGTATTCTTTCCCTTCCTCGCCTCGTCTGTGTTGGTGATGGCTCATGCCACTCTGGGTTTTCCTACACGTCACTTTATTGGAGAACTAACTAACATAGATGTATGACATTACAGACATCATAAACATTCGAAACTTTGAAAAATCGTAGAAAAAGGTCTTCTCACGCTAGAAGGTAGCGGTTGGTGACAAAATTCTCAGAATGAGGTCGACTTTCGATTAAAAATAACAAAGTTTTTTCCGACCCAGGCGCACCCTATTGTCCATCGAATTGTGAAACCACACTTTACATGAAGGTACCTACTGTTCATTGTCCTCATTATATTAAGTTGCACATGTTCAAAAAGTATGTAAATTATTAATAAATTCGTATTTGAAACAATATTAATACTCATAATTAAAATCATACGTAAAATCCCCACCGTACGTGTACGTCGCCGATCATCTGGGAAACCCAGCTTCAATTCCATGCCGTGACATCAAAATTTTTTTTCTCACACATCTACGATTTGTTTTTGTTTGCTTTTAGCAGGCTTTTCAGCTAGTTTTGTATAGTTTCACACGATTTCTAGTCTCAAAAACTATTTATATGGTAAAAATGTTTGCCCAAATGCCAAACAGTGATAAAGATTCGCTCAAAGTTAACCGAATTTTGCCCCTACATCTCAAGAAATCGACTTTTCATTCTTAAGGATTGGTAATTAAATGAACCTCGTCATAGTCATTCGTAGCAGTTTGCAAATCGCTTATAGGCACAAGATCGTGTCAAATTTTTGTGACATGAGATTTTGGTTTATAAATTTCAGATGATCAAGTCATCATTTGCAGGTACTAGATTGATTACCTACGAGAACCAGGAGAGCAAAATCAAATTTTAATCGTATTTTCTCTTTGTTTTTACCCTACCATGAACTTTGAAGGATATGTTTAAAGACATGCTGTAATTACATTGAAGTTCCAAATTTGAATATTTTGTTATGGTCAATTTCACATTTTAGGCCACATCTTGATGTCCTAAAGATTCCTCTAAATTTTGAAACACAGGTAAAACAAGACTCACAATTTTTTGTCTGTTTTTTAACTGAACGAATTCTATGTTGAGATAAATGAATAGTTATTTAGGTCAATAGTTGTAATAGGTAACTAGGTTTAATCTTGAAAAAATCAATCAAAAATCGTGTATAGTGAATTGGTAGGTATGTAATGAGTAAAGGATAATTTACAGTAGGTTATAGTGGTGTCATATCGACCATCCCCCAGGTCGGGAACTAAGTTGGATGTCTGAAGGCTGCCGGAACCAATTTGGATGTTGACAGTAATATTTATCACACTCAGGACGCAAAAATGTCGATACATCATGATAAAAATCATGAATCCTTGGATTTATATTTTAGTATTTTTTTTAAAGAGAAAAACCGTTGAATAACCATCGTAAATTTATGGACATTTTGCACAATGGGTTAACATTTTGGACGTTGAGTATTCACATAAATTCGCCCTCTAATTGCTTGCTGACACTCTTGTCTAAATTGCTCAAGACAGAAGAAAATTAATCCCAAATTTCCTTAAGCAAATTTTCTTTAACCCTAAACTCGGCAAGGAAAATGAAATGTCATTGAGTTAATCCAAATATTTTTTTCCATTACTTAATCCAACTTACTTATTCCAAATGTTTTTACTTTACTTTACGTTTTTACTTACTTTACTTGACTTATTCCAAATATTTTTTTCCATTACTCTCTGGGATTTTTCAACAGTGCGGAGAAAATTGATGAGCCTATATTAGCTCAATGCCGAGTAAATGAATAAGAAAATGAATCCCATATTTCTTTGAACAAATTAATACGTTATCAAAAACGGCTAAAAAGTCACAAATTAAATCACATCTTGTCATATGTTAATGAAATAATACATTCAGACGGATTTCCCTAGGTTGGGAACCAAGTTGGATGACTGAAGGCTGCCGGAACCAATTTGGATGTTGTAATATTTATCACACTCAGGACGCAAAAAT
The DNA here is from genome assembly GCA_009739505.2 of Apolygus lucorum. NCBI lineage: Eukaryota > Metazoa > Arthropoda > Insecta > Hemiptera > Miridae > Apolygus > Apolygus lucorum. The sequence continues at coordinate 25,833,665 of CM019170.2, forward strand.
TTCAATACATCATGAGAAAAATCGTTAAATCCGTAGATTTTTTATTTTTGTTTCCAATTTATATTTTTATTTTTTTAAAGAGAAAAACCGTTGAATAACTATCGTAAATTTATGGATATTGTGCACAATCGGTTAATATTTTAAAAGTTGAGTATTCACATAAATTCGCCCTCTAATTGCTTGCTGGCACTCAGGTTTAATTTCTCAAGACAGAAGAAAATGAATTCAGAATTTCCTTAAATAAGAAAATGAATCCCTATTTCTTTTAACAAATATTTTATCCAAAAAGTCACATATTGTCATAACCAATTTGGTATTGAAATTTGGTATTTAAAATTCAATTATTTGTCATGAAAAAAAAAAATCAGATTGTAGGTCTGATGTATTTTCAACAGTCAAACTCTTTGGGTAGGTACCTAATTTAAGGCTTAAAAACGTTGAAATAAATTCATGGAAAATTTTACAAAATTTAGTAAGATTTTAAGATACCTACAATATATTTTAAATATATCAAATATTATTCGATTGAAAAAAATCACTCCAAAATCTATGGTAAAGTGTTATTATCTAACCAAAAGGACTAAAAAGTCACAAATTAAGTCACATCTTGTCATTTGTTAATGAAATAATATAATTCAGGCGGATTTTCCTAGGTTGGGAGCCAAGTTGGATGTCTAAAGACTGTTGAAACCAATTTAGGTGGTATCTAAAATTCTATTATTTGTCATGAAAAATCAGATTGTAGGTTTGATGTATTTTCAACAGTAAAACTCTTTAGGTAATTTAAGGCTTTAAGAGTAATTTTACAAAATTTAATGAGTCCTTAAGATATATTTGATTGGGAAAAATCACTCCAAAATCTATGGTAAAGTGTTATCTAATCAAAAAGGCTAAAAAGTTGTTATTTAATTTTCTCCGTGTCACATCGTGTCATATCGATCGCGCACCCCGTAGGTTGGGAGCCAAGTTGGATGTCTGCAGGCTGCGGGAACCAATTGTTATATTATTTCTAAATGTGTTTTTCACATTCCACAACCTAAAAATCAAGATATTTCTTGAAAAATATCAGATTCAATTCGTAGTTTTGATGTTTTTTTGCGGTAAGACTCTGTAGGTGGTACTTTAAAAAGTCAATCATCAGTCAGGAACAATCATTAGATGGAAAAGAAAGAAAGAACATCTCAAAATCTCCCCGATTTCCACTGCGATTTTCATTTTATACACAAAAATGCCCTTTGAAGTTGGTAGGTAGGTACTAATTGGAGAAAATACATTTTGGAAAAACGATTCAACTTTGTATTATGGATTTTGGCAACTATAATTTCACATCCACTATTTTAATGTTTTTTTTATTGAAGTGGAGAAAATTAGTACATTTATGACATACCGTGGGCATAAATATAGTTCATATATTGACATAACATTTTGACAGTATTTGCTAAAAGACGTTCCGATTTTGAGTTTTTGAGATGTCAAAAAGTCCAGAGGTGTCAACCGACCATCGTCGTGAACCAATTCTTATATTTCTTAAAAAATGTACCTATTTGTCGCACTCCTTGAATGAATACATTCCTTGAAAATATCGGGTCATATTAATAAGTTTAATAATAAGTCAGTGTTTTTTAAGATTTATTATTGTAATTTAAAAGGTATAAAATCACCGAATCACCAACGCATAGAAAGATATGTAAGAAGAGTTGATATTTACATAAAAATTAACACTAATTGTTTAGAGACATCCCAATTTTAAGTTCTTGAGATCCGTCTTAATGTTTAAGAGAATTTTTTATTCACGTGGTTATTAAAATTACAATGAACATTAAGAGTTGATCGTTGATGTTGAATGATTCGCTTATTGAGTCATGATTACAGTGTGTCAACCGCCCAACCCCTAGGTCGGGAACCAAGTCGGTCATCTGCAGAGCGCGGGAACCAACTTGGACGTCCGTCGCATGCTAACATGACGTTGCAGGCATGATGACGTGTAGGTTATTTATATGGGACCAGCCAAGGGTTTGAGTGTCCACTTGAAAATTGCTTCCTCGGTGTTCGAAAAGATCGCATCGAGATTTTTCGAGTCAAAACCTACCGGCGTTTTTATCGTTCGGTCGCGAGAACCCACGAAAAACGGTTCAATTTCGGTCTTGTTTTTTTTCCTTTTCAGTTCCTGGTAGGTAGAAAAGATGGCCGCCCTTGCGGTAGCAACGAGTACGATGGTGTTGGGGGGGGGGGGGGGGGCTCGCAGCAGAGCAGCTGTGGTTGTGGAATAACAGCTCAGGGGGCGGGGAGGGGGTAACGCCAGTTTCGTTCGATGCATCGAATCGTTACTCGCGGCTTTTTGTCGATACATCGAAACGGGTCTTCGTAATCAATTCGGAGCGCGCGGGACAATCGATGCTGATGGAGGGATATTTTCTCGATCTGTCGTTATTTAAAAGGGAAATTGTCGTTTGATCTCGAGGAATAAATACCTAGGAGTTACATTAACGCCTTCACTTACGTTTAACCGCCATTTAAAAGAGAAATGTTCAGTTGCGAAGTTAGGAATTACAAGTCTTTGGAAGCAATTCATGTCTCACCCTAAAATCTCCTTTCCTGAAAAGAAAAAAGTGTTTGATGCTGCTTCGCGATCAGTCCTTTGCTACTCGTCGCAAGTTTGGGGCTTCACTCTAAATGAACATGTGGAATCAGTTTTGCGCGTTTTCATCAAAACTGTGTTTAATTTACCTAGGTGCACCCCTACCTACATTTTATTCCTAGAAACCGAACTGCAGCTCCGAACTCATTTCAATTACATTCTGAAGGTAATGAAGCTACCCATTGATCGCCTACCCAATTATTTGGCCAATAAATGTGTAGAGCTTATGTATACTGGGGAAAAGAGTGGGAGACCCTGAATGCCAAGTATGGTATCCCTTTGAAAAAAGAAGAGAATTTGAGTGAATGGAAAACTCTAATAGAAAAACGCTGCAAATTATTACACAACGGTTTATTATTTTTATATAGATCACTCGTCTACAAAATCACCAACCATCCAATATGAAGAGAAAAAAAAAAATAAATAAAAAAAAATCAAAATCACCAACCATCGATCGCATTTCGGTAAACTCTAATTTGAACGGAGATTAGGCCTCTTTTGCGATTCACACTCGTGTTTTGATTTATAATATAAATATATATAATATATAATATAAATAATATAGTATAATATAATATAAATATAAATATTTATATTGAAATATATATATATATATTATATATATATATTTCAATATAAACCCTTAAATTTTCGTAGGGAGCGAACGGTTTGTCCTACAGAGCTCCGCGTGGTCTCAAAAAATTCTAAAAAATCTATAGAATCTTAATTTGAAGGAAAAACCATACCTTTATATCGAAATTTTTTGAGTTAGGGCGTTTTCAAAATTTCAAAATTGATTTTGGAACCCTTAGGAGTGACCTACATCAACCAAAAGCTTCGGGGCACAACTAGACCCCAAATGGAGCCTACATACCAAATTTCATCAAAATCGGTCAATGCTAAGTGGCAAAAGTGCCGCGTACGGCGGACGGACGGCCAAATTTTTATTCGATTTTTGGATTCTACGTACCTTGAAACGTAAACCATCAAATTTTGAGGGGGTGTTAAAATTTTTTTTTTCTTGGTCGATTCCAAAGGTTCATTATTGAAAATAATAAACCAAAAAGTATTGTCATCACAAGTAAAACTATGTGTAGAGAATTTGAACATAAAGCACTCTGTTCGCAGAACCATCCCCAATATCTGGCGTTGAGATCAATGAGTAATTTGGTATCCCTGAATACATTAAAAGATTTTCAATCATTCAAGTGGCTTTTAAACATCAGAGGCGACTTTTTACCATTAAAATCTAGGCCATTTGACTCAGATAGTCAGGTTTGTGACATTTGTAGGAGCGGGGAAGTTGAAAATTTTTTCCATTTCATTTCGAGGTGCAGCTCGTATGGTACAATAAGAAGACACTACTTGGGGAAAGTTGAATTGAATTGGGAGGAGCATTTACAATTATTGAAGGATGGAGACTTGCTCCTAGTCAGATACTGTGAGGTGGCATACCGGCTTAGGACTAGAACCATGGTTGAGTATGGTTTTCTATCATAGAATAGAGGATATAAATAAAGTAAGGATAAGTAGATGAGTAGAGTAATATTAAAAATGTAATAAGAAAGAATTTTGAACTACATTAGCTACTAGTTATATAGATTTAAATCGCCAGCTATCCTTTTCCCTTATTTACTATTATTGCACTGATCTAGAAACTTTTATTTTTATCATAATTTTCAGGCATAAGGTTTCTGTTCAGCGGTACTATTTCATTATAATTTTTCTGGTTAGGCAAACTCTGCAGACGGTCCGGAGAGACCAGGTCATTTGCATGTTGTATTGAAAAGTTGTATTAATTTCTATCTATTTGTATATTAATAAAGCATGTTTTTCATTCATTCATTCGTTTGATCTCGAGGAAGCTTTCAATTTTTTTCGAATTACACTCATTTTTACGGCACCACTCATCGGTTGAAATTCGGCTGGTTAAATTCCTGTTCGTAGGTACCGGGTCGTGCAATCTCAATTTTTGCTTTCTCAGTATGGAAGCCTAGTCTACAAAATTTAAGTCGCCAAAAAAAACCTTTTTCTAAAAGAAAATTATAAAATTTTGAGCAACTTTGGTTCAATTCATTGTCCTAGACACTACTTCATGCAGCTAGTCAACAAAATTTAAGTCGCCATAAAAAATCCTTTTTCAAAATAGAAAATTATAAAATTTTGAGCAACTTTGGTTCAATTTATTGTCCTGACACTAGACCAAATCATGGTCCGATTTTGATGAAAATTGCTTATTCTCTATGAATTTTGTTTATAGCATTCGCATTTTGAAGAGACTCTGGGCAAATCGGTTTATCCAAAAAAAAAAAATTTCAACAAAATTTATAATGTAAACACTAATTTTGCAATTGTTGGAACGAACGCTAAAAGTGTATAATCATTTAAACTTAATCTAGCTCGTCATGAGGATATAATTTGATTTGACTTAATCAGACTGATGAAAACATCCATGATTGGACCTAATCTCTCATTCACGGAGTTTTCATCCATCCCGGAGATATGATGATTTTTCGAGATTTTTGAACATTTCACATGGCTGCCAGTTTTGAAAGCAACCGTTTTGGAATGGCAGACTTGAATTTTCTCTCTCAGAATGGACAAGATTTTCATAATTTGTCGTCAAATCGTATCCCTAAATGAAGTGCGATTTTCGGCCTCGGCTCCAGGACTATGAGATGTTTTTGGTGACACTAGTGATACCATGGTCCAATTAGGGTTAAATCCCTCTGATTGTCATGAATTTCATCGCCTTCGAACTAGTAGCAAACCCATTTAATCGGTGGTTTTTCTTCAATTCAACGGCCCAACTTTACTCATTTTACTCGTGCGTTTTAAGACTGGGTTCAAAAAGATTTTTTTTTTTTTTTTTTAATGAATCAAAGTTTTATTTTGATAGCAAATAACAACAAAAGATTGCTTCATGATTTCATCTCTACATTATAGGTACAATAATGAATATATTCCGAAAGTAAAACTTAGCTTTTATCTCGACAGTAAAAATCTACAAAACCATGTATGTCCCATTTTCGAAAATTTTACAAAAATGTGAACCCTAGTTTAACCTAGGAGCCCCCATTAACTCCTATTAGGCGTTATGGGGGCAATCTGCATATTATCATTGATTCAACTTCCGAAAAACTAGGGATTTAACACCAATTTAAAGAGATTTGGTCATTTTGGACGTAAACGGTTTTGAAGATTTGCCATCCATTTGCACCCGAGCATTCAAATGATAAATTGAGATTATTTTTATTTACTTGGTTTATATAAATTAGGTGTAGATGAATAAATAATAGGCGTTTGATTTTTATAATTTGGAATCTGAATCTGAGTTTTTATAATTTGAAATCTGAATCTGGTATAGGTCCAAATGGAATGAAAATTGATTTTTGGGTACCAAAGGAAACCGCATAGGAAAGAAGGGCACTTGCCAGAAGATGAGCTGCAAACTCGCTTGAATTGCCTGAATTGAATCAGATACAGTGTGTCTGTTAGTAACCATTGTCTTTCATTGATTTTTATTTCAAAACTGACAATTTAGATTTCGCGTCTGTGTGTCCCCAAATCCTTATTACCGGCTAAACTTATAAATTTACGTAGTAGTCGAAGTTTTCTGGAAGAGTTCTGGTTTAGGGTATCCACCTCGGAACTTCTTCACCAATTCGTATTGGTAGCGGACTAAGTCCTTGTATTCATAACCACTATATTTTCTAAACATTTTAATGAAATTTCCAGGGTGCTCCAGATTGACCCATATTAATTTCATTGTTATCGGTAACCACTGAAAAATCCTTGTTTCAAGCTTAACTTTCGTAGTTGTCATCTAATTTCGATCATATTTGAACTCTGAACAGTCCCCTACGAATTTAATTGAAGAGTTTTGAAGGGAAAGCTCGCTGAAAATTGAATTTACTTTCACGAAAATCGTCACTAATATCGCGTAATGAGGGATCTAGGAGGATCGTTTTCTGACGATTTCAATACTTCCCTTTCCTGAGCCTACATTCCATCTCTTTAGAATTGAAGGCTACGGAAGAGCGGGTTATGTCGATTTTTCTCGAATATTAGGTAAGGTTGGTCTCTCTTGATTTCTGGGCGCCGAACACGACAGGCACATTAGAAAAACGTGCTCAAATGCCTCAATAACGAAGAAGATAATATTATGAGTGCTGGGAAGAACTGTGAATCACAGTAAGGGCAAACCCTCTTTTCAACAACTGAAGTGTTTTCCACCTAGAATCTTGTGTTTTTATTGATTTTTTCACGAATGGATCAATATTTATGGTCCGAGAAACACTCGAAAAGAAGAAAAAAATTACTAAAAAGAAAATGGATGAATGAATTTTCATATACATAATACAGTTTACAGTGGGTGTGGAACATAGCTTCCTCGTATCCATGATCCGATGCATAGTAGTTAATCTGTAAGTACCTTGCACTACCCTCATAGGGGACCATCTACACATCAACCCGCACTATCTCTGAATATTGTTGGAAAATGTAGAAGTTATGGCTGTTACAAGCAGAGATGGGCGAATTCTTATTCATAAATGCGATTATGAATACAAATCATATCTGCGATTTTATGATTATGAATACGAATACAGGTATGAATATGAATGTGAATACGAATACAATCGTATTCACACTTTGAATACGATTTTCCCCCTTATTCGTATTTTGAATATGATTTTATGATTTTTTCTATGATTTTCCTAAAAATTGATTTTTCTTAAGATTTTTCCTGAAAATTATACTTTTTTTTAATGATTTTCTCCCGAACTCTGGGCATATTAATGGTCTAACAATGTCAAAATAATCAATCAAAATTCGAAACGTTCACAAATTCTTATAGAATTTTTCATGCAGAATCGAATGAGACCACCCCCAGGTCGCTACGACCAACCGTATAGAAACTACGACGCAATTTACAATGAAAATCGTATTTTTTTTTTTTTTTTACGATTTCCACTAAAAATCATAAAAACATTATGATTTTTACCGGAATTTCGGTCTTATTTGTTCTCCAAAATTGTCAAAATTCGAAACGCTCGAAACTTGTTGTGCTTGGGTCTGATGTCCCGTTCTTCTCCTTCACATGTCAAACTTGACCTTGTTTACTTCAGCTGTCATTTTCAAGGACCTAACGTTTAGTTTTGATCATATAGTTTCAAAATCATGTGCAGTACTACTTCAAAAAAAAAAAATATGGATTTTTTTTAGAAAACTCTTGAATTGTCTTACATGAAAAATATTTCGTTTATGTGAAGGCACTTTTCTATGACTTGAAAAATTAAGTTAACCCGCTCCCTTGTAGTCTTCAGTTTTTCATTAAAATTAGTGCACATTGTGAACAATTTTTTTTCTGGTAAAAAGTTATGTGATTTGTCGTCTAGTTCATTAGACGTGTGATTCTCGAACGTCGTCGTATTATTGTAAATCATATTTTGTTATTCCTAGTCGACTATTATGAAACCGTGTCAGTGATCGTCCTGGGGAGTGGAGGTGGTTTATCTCTCCCTTGATCGTACTAATCGATTTATTTGGAACGACCTATCGATACGACGTCGAAGTAGTGGGTACTATCGAAGTCTCGTACAGTAGTGGCGAAGCGGAGGGGAAAGTGGGGATAATTCTGGATCCACCCGAGGGAGTGAGCCACCGTCTCCCCGCCCCCTCCTCGCCCCTTCGGCTACCCTCCGCCTCATGTCTCTCCATCGATACGCAACTACCGCCTTTTCATAAAGAAATATCGATTTTTATAGAAATATGACATCTGAGTCTTCTATTTCTGAACTCAGCATCCACAATGTTTTGGTTTGTTATTTTCAATAATGAACCTTTGGAATCGACCAAGAAAAAAACAATTTTTAACACCCTCTCAAAATTTGTTGGTTTACGTTTCAAGGTACGTAGATTCCAAAAATCGAATAAAAATTTGGCCGTCAGTACGCCGTCGCGGCACTTTTGCCACTTAGCATTGACCGATTTTGATGAAATTTGGTATTTAGGCTGAAATTTGGGGTCTAGTTGTGCCCCGAAGATTTTGGTTGATGCAAGTCACTTCTAAGGGTCAAAAAATGAATTTTGAAATTTCGAAAACGCCCTAACTCAAAAAACATTTTGATATAAAGGTATTGTTTTCCCTTCAATTTAAGATTCTATAGAATTTTTAGAATTTTTTGAGACCATGCGGAGCTCTGTAGGACAAACCGTTTGTTCCCTACGAGGATTTAAGGGTTGGACGTACGATTTATCAGAAACACGAGTGTGAATAGCAAAAGAGGCCTAATCTCCGTTCAAATTTTAGCTGACCGAAATGCGATCGATGTTTTTCTTAATGTTGGATGGTTAGTGGCTTTGCAGACGAGTGATCAACATAAAAAATAATAAACCATTGTGTAATAATTTGCAGCGTTTTTGCTTGGAATTTGAGGAGTTTGATTCCAAAAGGTAATATATTATCCACTTTGGTCAAACGTGAGAAAAACGCGAAAAACCATAGCGACCTGAAAAACGTGCTATAAACCATTGATGTTTTCAAAAATATATTTCTCAATTATAATAAATATTTTTGGAAGAAAGGTAAATTAGTTCAAAGTTGAAAATAATTTTGAACAAGATTTGAAAATTCAGATTTATGGAACAAAACGTGGCGTTTAGTATTTTTTGGAATCAAACGAAGTGGATGTAGTACTTTTAGAAAACAAACGATGTGGATAAAGTACTTTTTGAAACAAAACGGATAAGAGACCGCCATTGTGCTGGATACCTTTTGAAATTAAACGGAATATTCACCCTAGTTTTTCAAGGGAATAGATTATCTTTTTCTCCAAAACGATCGCATTTTTGTGAAGAACTACCCCCCTAACTAAAACCCTGGGAAAGGGTTTCATTTCAATTCAATTTCGATAAAAATGTTCTTTAGTACCTTTTGGAATCAAACTCCTCATTTCGTCAGCTCCATAAATGGCTTGAAAGATCTACTTGAGACGTAGGCTAGGGAATCAACTCTTGTTATAACAACCAAAATCCATTTCCGCTCATCGGATATCACTCGTATTCCACTCCTCTGAACACCAATATTGAGAAGTCGTTCGCAATGAATGTTTATCATCCACTTTTTCACGTGTTCGTCACGTGGCTTGTAGCCGGTAAATGCATTGCTACATAGGTACTTACATTGTTACATTGCAACTCCTAACCTCCTGTGCTATTAACCCTTAATTTCCTACTTGTTCAAAAAATGTTTTTTTTTCGGACTTTAAAAAATTATTGATACATGTATATTTTGATAAATCTGTAGAACATTTGAGTAGAAGGTTCCTTGAAGGCCCTATTACAGTATCAGCTCAAGGATGATCTTTCCAAGGGCCACACTAGCGCTATCTGTCTATAAACCCACTTTTGTTGAAGTAGAAGAAGGAAACTTGGAAAAATCCTTGGTGGGATGTTGGGGTCAGTTATTTCTCATAAAGTAAATAACCACGGAATAAGGTGGGAAAGGTTCACTTCATAGAGGGATTTGTGCTGCCGTAGACAGTGGCGCCATCTCTGACGAGGAAATCCAACTAATACCCTACAATATAAGAAATTAATGAGGTTAGAAGGTACCACGAAGGCCCTATTTCATTCTGTCAACTCGAGAATTATTTTGTTTCTTCTTTGGGTATCAAAATAGCCAATGGCTATCAGTTTTAGCTTAAAAGTCTATAAACTGTATCAGGTAAAAATTGGAAATCTCAAAAGATACTTCAGGGTTAACGGAGTGCTCAGAACACAATTTATTGTTGAACTTTGTTATTTTCAATACCTAATGAACCTTTTGAATCGAGCTAGGAACAAAAGAATTATAACCCCCACAAAATTTGATGGTTGAAGTTTCAAGGAATGTGGAATCCATACATCGAATAACATTTTTATCAGTCCGTCCGCCGTACGTGTCACTTTGGCCAGTTCCCGGGGACCAATTTTGATGAAATTTTGGATAATGACTCCATTTGGGGTTCAACTGAAATCAACTGCGCCCCGAAGGTTTTGGTTATAGTCAGTCACTTCTAATGATTGAAAGGTGGGAGGGGGGACATTTTCAAAATACCCTAGCTTGGAAAATTTCAGTTTACAAGTATTTTTTTTTTTCATCAATTTAAATTATGGACGATTTTTTTAATTATTTTTTTTTTTTACTTCATCCAGAGCTCTACAGATCCAACAGATCGCTTAAGGAGGGTAATTGATTAATGGATGTTTCATGACTTTCCTTCATCAATTTAAGATATTGTTCAATTTGTAAAAACGAATAAAACAACCCAGCCGATCGACTTTCGTTAAATGAGCAATTTTTGTGAAATTTATCAGACCCTAATGTCTGTAAATCTAGCTAGCTCGAGAGGACCCGCGTCCCTCCTGTACCTCTAGTCTTCAGAAGGGGCACTTCCGGCCATTGTAAGGAGGTTCTTGTCTTCTTCTATTCTTGTGAATCGCATATTTTGAACGTTCATTGTCGGAAGTTAGGCAAATTTCAGCTGTTTTTCTCTCTTCATGTAGAGTTTCATGCCTGTGCTTCCTTAGCAACCAAGAATCAAATTTCGTAATGAAGGACCCACTACTCTCAGATAGCGATGTTATTTCAAGTAGGTAATATTAATAGAAAAGTCGCGTTCTATGAAGGCTAGTAATCTATACTAGAAAACAATAAACCATAATAAATTTAATAATAAGTTGCTAGGACTCAATTTATTTTTAAAAATTATCAAAATCTTGAATAAAACATTTGTAAAAATGTTCATTTTTGTTGAAATAATTTCAATTTGGGAGATCAACTTGTGAGAAGTTCTTCTTGTGGTTTTTAGTTTGCTTGTCTGAGATACTTTTCAATCTAGTAGGAATTGGTACTAGAAAGCTGCCTCTCAATGAAAGTAACATCCGATAGATCCTTGAAATATGACGTTAGGTCATTCACATACATCAGCAGGTAGGAGACCGGATTTTGTCAAGTTACCTCGTAGACATACCGGAAGTCAGTGTACCTACCTATTGTGTGGACCGAGTGAATAGCTCGGCCCTCGTCTTTTTAAAGGTCTCAAAATAACGTGGTCGTCGAATCTTCTGCTTCCTTCGAACAGATGTTGAGGGCTGCTCGAGTGAATTTTCGTATTTCACTTTCTCCTCTATTCGGGGGAACGGGGAAAAAAGAACCGCCATGCGTGGATATTATACAGTTTACCTCTGCAACGTGGACGTTGATGTATCCATGATGAGGGTCGGTAAGGGGTCTTGTTCACGGCGGGGGGAGGGGGGTACGCCGCACCCTATTTCGGAATTCAAGGCTCTTTTCTCCTCTAAATATACACCTATAACAATAATCGTGAAAAATTGAGTTGTGAATCCAAAAATTTAGATGTGCAACTTTCTTAACATTCCCTTGTACTCATAAATATTACGAGAACCTACCTGCACAGCCTGTTACAGAATTTACGATCCAAACTTTAAAGACTACCTACTTTTGAGCCTTAACTTTTTTTTTTACTTTTAATCACTTGCTTTTTTAAAATCTGAATTCGTGAAAATGGCGGTAATTCCCTTACATTACCAGTAAATTCAAGTTTAAGGATATCAAAGGTTATGAGGAGGAATAAATCAAACCATCTAAAAAAATTATTTTAAAATGTTTTATTTAAAATCTTAGAATTATCAAAAACAAATTTGAAATAATGTATACAAAATACTAGGTACTGAAGTGAAAAACTTTACTAAAAGATTAAGATCTTTATATTATACCTTAACCCTTAATATCCTGAAGTATATTTTTGGAAGTCCGATTTTTACCTTCAGCAGTTTACCCACTTTTAAGCCGAAACTGATAGCCGTTGGTTATCTTGATATTCCAACTATCGATTGTGTAAGAAAAAGTAATAGTAAAAACATAATAACTCAACGAAAAAACAATATAATTCTCGAGTTGGCAGACTGTAATAAGGACTTCGAGGTACCTTCCCCCCTAATTTCTCACCTTGTAGGCTATTAGTTCGGTTTCCACATCAGGAACCTTCTCCACCTCATTCCTTGGTTCTGTAATTTATAAGAAATAACAGACCCCAACTACTCCAAAAAAATTGGGTTTATAGACATATTCCGCTGACGAAGGTAGTGCTGGTGTGGCCCTTGGGCAAATATCATTCTTGGGCTGACAGACTGTAATAGGGCTTTTGAGGAACATTCTGCTCAAATATTCCATAAATTTGACAAAATACTTCTAAATTTAACTCACAAAAAAACTGAAAACATTTTTTTCGATCAACTGGGAAATTAAGGGTTAAAGCACAAAAGTGCTATTTCCAAAAATGGAGTTTTGAGAAAAACGCAAAAGAAATTATCACTAATGCACAATTCCTAAAATAATGGCTTATTACACTAAACTCTTTAATTTCCTCAATGAATTTTCAAGCTATTATAGTCAAGAAAACTCAATAATAGTTATGTTGAATTTGAGTTTTTCAGAAATTAAAAAATAAAAAAATTTGGAAGGTGGATGGACATAGCTCCTTTGTGCTTTAAGGTATCGATATATTGAAAATCTTTGTAAAGCTGAAAACTAGTTTGATTGAATAGGTGGTAGTCTTGGAAAAAAATTTAGACAGGAAAATCTCTCGATTTGTAATGTGTTACCTACTTACTAGAAAACTGCTGAATTTAAGAAAATTTTCATGTTTTTGGATTCAGAAGCTTGTTTCTCCCCTTTTTCTTCCGAACTGGTGTTGGTCCCCTGTATACTCTTCATCTTCCCGCTTCAAGACTTGTAAAAATTTTCGTTTGTCTTCGGGGTCGGAGAACCTTGGAAACGACAAAGAAAATTTTTTTTTTTAACCCCCCTCAAAATTTGTTGGTTTACGTTTCAAGGTACTCAAGTAGAATTCGAAAATCGAATAAAAATTTTTCTGTCCGTTCGCCGTACGCGGCACTTTTTTTTAGCAAACATGGACCGGTTTGGTTGAAATTTGGTATATATGGGCTCCATTTGAGGTCTAGTTGTGCCCCGAAGCTTTTGGTTGATTTCACTTCTAAGGGGTGAAAAATAAGGGTTGAAATTTTCAAGAGTGCCGTCGCTCGAAAACTCGGAATAAAGGTGTTGTTTTTTCACCAATTTAAGATAGTATTGAATTCTTAGAGACCACTCTGAGCTCTGTAGGACAATCCGTTCGCTCCCTACGAGAACTTGAAGATTTTCCTTCGATAAATCAGAATCACGAGTGTGAATCGCAAAAGAGGTCTAATCTCCGTTCAAATTTTATCAGACCAAAATGCGATCGCTGTTCGTTTCTTCGAGTTGTATTCAGTTCTGCTTCCATAGCAACCAGTAATCAAATTTCCCACATGAATTCCCTATTTCTTCGAATCGAGTGTGAAGCTTTTAATTATTCCAAATAAACTTGATTGCGTTACCCACACAATGGGTTGAAGTATAATACTCCATCCACAGTTATAAACCTTCTTATGCATCGATTTGAAAAGAATTGAGCTAGTTTGCAAGATTACGTGAAAGATAAGGGACTAGAGGTTGTTAAGGAGGAAGGACCAAGGTGATTCACAGAAATCGGAAAAGCTGGAAACATGATGGCCTGGGGTATTAATCTCCCCACGGTGTCAATTCAGGGTTAACCCTTGATTCAGCGAGCAAATTGATTTGTAGTCTCCCGTGTTGAATGACGTGCTCATCTCCACTTCAACTTGAGCTGCAATTTTGAACCTTTTAACTTGACATTACGAGAGTAGGTCCTCATACTTAGTAGTGCCTATAGTTTGTTATGCCTTGTCAGTTTGGTAACGGTTGCTACCCTGGATCCACGGGTGTACGTACAAACTTCTTCAGCATCCTTCCTTAGAGACTCCCTAACAAATTCATTGTGCCCGAATTATGATTAAAAAGTTGTATGAAAATACAGTGGCGATTTTTTTTTTTTTTTTTTTTTTTGAAAAAAAAATGTACTCTGGCTCCTTTTGAATCCTTTGATTTCTACAGATCAAGTTTGTTTAACAAATATCTTGGGTAAGTACTCTGTTGGGCATCGTTTTGCGCGAAAAAAGTTGTGAGTACAACTAGTACAGAGTGGATTCTAACGTATCTAAATAGTAACTATAAATCACTAAAAGTTTGTAACATTGCCTTAATTCAAGTAAATTAGGCAGATTCGGAATTTATTTGGTCGAAACTCAATTTTCTTTAGAGTGTAGTTCAGTCAAATTTAAACAATTGTCGAAAAAACTAAATAAGCAATTTAAAGTTCCTTGAATTTCAATCTTGCTCCTTCAAGTACCTGAAGAAAATTCTGTATAAAATAATAATTATTAATTAATTGTGTTGAGGTAGCAACTTGAAACGGAATTCCTTGATGTTGTACAATATAAATTTACATTATTGACATGTAATTTCAATCCTTAGTTAATTTAAATCCTAATAATAATTTTAAATTAAATCCTGAATTACTTCAATCCTCAGGAGAACTTATCCAATCCGACCAGCCGCAATTTTTGGAACTTTTAAGTTATGAATCTCTCCAACTTCCTTCCAAAAAATCCTTTTTCAACCACCGATTTGCTTCTTGTTGAAAGGTGCTTTCGCTCAGATAACGGCATTTACGATTTTTTTCTCCTATTTAGGGCCTCAATTTATCGCACTAAGTGTAATTTGTCCTCTAGTTACTTGTGACCTTGAAAACGTTTCTGATTAGTCCTCAAAAATTTCATTTTGGCCCTCTTGCCGCTCAGGTTTAACGGAATGCACTTTAATGTGAGCTATTTTTGACTATGATGATATTTCGTAGCATCAATCTTGTAATTTCATTCAAGGTTGACGCCAGGCTATGTTAGTATGCGAGTATGGAAGGTTTAACATTCCTCCAAGTGCGGGATGGGACGAAATGGTGATATTGATTTTCCACCAGCCGCAGCGTTACCTAGGTCACTAACCCGTACAGTAACTTGAGTACCTACCTAACTCGATCTTCGAAGATTTAGAGATTTGATAATAATAATTAGATCAGCGAAATGACAGGTGCTGGCGTTCAATCCTTGAAGTGTTTGACGAAGACCTTAATTTTGTTCTGATTCTCATTTTGTGAAAGAGGAAGAGGATTCAGAGATGAAGAGGGAGGGTTGGCTGGGCGTGGAACCATGAATGAACCGCCCGCATCCACGATTGCTCGAATAACGGGCAAATATATTCGATTTTCACCTCCTGTACTATCCAATTAAAAATCATGATTTTTAAATATTATGAGTATGTACTTAGCACTTACTCATTAAAAAACCTACCTACCTCATTGGAATGCTTCTGAGATTTCTTGAGGAGTGGACCTTTTTGGTCAAAGATACGTAAATCGAACCCTCAAAATAAAAATTTTTAAATTGCGTTTAAAAAAAAATATTTTTTTTACTGCGTTTGGAAACCAACGTTTTTATGGTTCTGGGTTTAAACCGGTCTGAAACAAATTTTGATGTGTTATTTTAATCAGTTAGTGATTGTTAAATGAGAAATTATACAAAAATGTCGAGTTTGAATAATGTTGAATTTAAGTAGGGAACCTGAGCTTGAGTCGAATGTAATATACGGCTATTAAGTCAAAATACTTCTGTAAACGATAGTTTTACGATAATTATGATGCCTAATTAATTTGTTTCGTTGCAGATGTCAAAGTGAACGGAGAAGTCAACGGAGCTTGTGAGGACGGATCTGTC
Organism: Apolygus lucorum; assembly: GCA_009739505.2. NCBI lineage: Eukaryota > Metazoa > Arthropoda > Insecta > Hemiptera > Miridae > Apolygus > Apolygus lucorum. Next base: position 25,850,040 of record CM019170.2, read on the forward strand.
AGAGGCGAGGAAGACGAGGCTGTCGACGACCGGTCCATGAGCCCGATGTCCGAAGACAACCATGCCAATGGCGACGTCGACGATGAATCTCACGAGAACGGAGTCGACGGCATGGATGTCGACGAGAACAACGACGATGCCGGGGAAGTCGACGACACGGTGGAAGAAGGTGGCGACGACGATGTAGCTGGTGAGGATGAAGAAGTTGAAGGAGGAGACGTCGGCGTTGAGGGAGAAGATGAAATTGAAGGTGAACATGAAGTCGAAGAAGAGGACATAGGAGCAGCGGATGGAGCTAACAACGACCTAGGTGAGCCCATGGAAGAGGATGAACAGGAGGAACAAGGTGTAGAAACTGGTTCCGCCGAAGAACAAGGGGAAGACGAGTGTAGTGATAGTGATCGGAAGGACGAAAATAGTGATAGTGTTCCTAGGAATAGTCGAGAAGACAAAAAGTCAGATTCTTCAGACAAAGAGAAAGACTCCAGTGAAACCTCTGCCAAGGAGCAGGATGACGAGTCAGAAGAAGAATCCCTGTCAGTTTCTAAATCACTCATTTCCAACATCCGAGGCGTTGATGCCAGCACGCCAATGAGCAAAGAACTCGAAGACCTATCCAAAATTGGCGCTCGTGGCTCCCTCGAAATCACGCTCGTCAAGAAAGACGCTTCTGGCGATTCGAAATCGAAAGAAGACGAAATCGATCGGGCGTCCGAGCCAGCCATCCTTACGATCACCGACGCATCCTCTAAAAACTCCGACTCCGACAAGACGCCCAAGAAAAAGTCGGACGATGACGACGATTCCGTAATTGAAGTCACCCCAGACAAAGGGTCGGCCAAGAAGAAGAAATCCCAACCTATTAATGTAACTCCGAGGAGAAGTTCGAGAAATCTTAATAAAAGTAAATCTTACACGGATAAGGATCCATTTATAGAAGAAGTAGGTAATAAAAAGGACGATGAAGACGACGATGTGCAAGAAGTCGTTCCTACAGACCCTCTAGCTATGACAGAAGAAAAGGCTAAAATTAAGAAAACCACTATAGTCGTGAATGATACCAAGAAGTTGGTTGAAATAGCTGCGGGTAGTAAACAGAATAGGGTAGCTGGTAAGAAAGAACCCACTTTAGTTATAATAGATACGAATTCTATTTTGTCCGGGAAAGGTGGGATTCCTATATCGGCGTCTCTGCCTCAAATGAGTATTACACCAGCTGGACGTGCGACGACGACCCAGCAGGCGTTCATGAGATCTCTGAACTCACCGGCAGCTTTTGTATCGAAGCCGCAAGTCGTTCCAATCCCTCAACCCCAACCAGCGCCTGCTCAACCAAAACCCATCATCTTGCCATCGCTGACTGACGACATGTTCGTCGTCGAAGCTCCATCGTTTATTGTTCCTTACGTATACGAGAAACCTCCAGTCACTCCTTTAAAAGAGTACGTCACAGACATGGAAAAACTTATTAGAGAACGGGAAAAGGAAGAAAGGGATAAGAAGAAAGAGAGAAAGGAGAAACGAAAAGAAGAAAAAGAGAAAGAAGCTGCCAAAGCGGAAGAGAAAAAAACAGAAGCTGAAAAAGGCGAGGCTGACAAAGCTGATACTGACAAAGTTGAAGCTGACGGAGATGACAAAGAAGAAGCTGATAAACCCGAAGACGGAATTTCTGGAGACAAGAAGACTGAAGATATAGAAGGAGAAGATAAGGAGAAGTCAGATGATGCCAAACCTAAAGATGAAGTGGAAGAGAAAGCCGAAGGCGATGCCACCAAGAAGAAAGAGGACGAAGCCCCAAAGAAAGTTGAAGATGCGGAATACAAGGATGATAGAAGTGACACAGACTCTGACGATGATGATAAAGCGAGCGAAACTAGTGCAAAGGATAGTGACGGAGTCGAAATCGTCGGGGACACTAGAAAAAAGAGTGAAAACTATTTTGAAAACCCGCTTGGAAAGTTTTTCATGCAAATAGGAGTGAATCTCGTACAAGAACACGTTCAGACTGACTTGTTGCGAAATCAAAAACGAAAGCGTGACAAGGACGAAAAGAATTGTCCTCCGGAAGTCCACAAAGCCATCAATTCCCTTCTGAAAACTCTCGAGTACAGTAAAGAGAACAACAAACCTTACAAGATGGAGTTAGAAAAGTGCAAACTGTGTAATTTCAAGACGGAATCCGAATTGGTGATGGCTCATCATTTGGAGACGCCGCATATGCGAAACTACGTGTACCGCTGCAACTTCTGCACGCTCGAGGTGAGGAGCCCTCATGACATCCTGCTTCACATGGAGAGCGCCCACAACGTCCGGGGTAGACTAGAGAGGGCACCGGCCTTCCACCAATGCCCCAACTGCCCCTTCGAAGATGGACAGAAAGGAAAACTGAGTCGACATCTCTTGAGCTGTGCGAAGAAGTACAAGCCCGAAAGAAATCAAGTAAGACTCGTCTTCAGAATAGAATTTGCATGTCGTATTCTGTAAGCTGGTCTGGGATAGTATGCTAAAGCTCTTGTTTCCAAACGGGTCATCCCTGGGGGTGAACAGAGTAAATCCGGAGTTTGAGTAAGACCATAAGTATAAGTGTAGCACGTGTCATTTTCATTAATGTCAATAATTAACCTAATCACCTAAGATTAGAGATTTGGACATCACGTCACTTCTTCATCATCATCATCAATTACCTGGTTACTGACTTTCCTGTTATCTCCTAAATTCAATCTTTCTGTTGATAGCAAGATTTCTGTATTGACTCAAAATATGATGATCAGGTGGTTTTCGTAGTTGAAAAAGACGAAATGCTTCTTAAATCCTGTCTTTGAATAGTATTATTTGTGGCTTATTCGTCGGATTCTGAACCTCCTTGGGAAAATGGTGGAGTTGCTTCATCGCTACAAAACTAACTTCAGCTCTCAAAAGACATGAAATCTGGCGTTTCTTTGATCTCTTGAAGAAGTAGTTTGTCGCATGTTGTACCTCATGTTTGTTCATCGTTGCCTTAAGGTTTGTATTAACTGGGGCTCTTTTCGTTAGATGTGTGGTAGGCTGCTTCGATTCATTGTTCAGGCTATGATACGTGGATACTCTGTTAGTCCTGCTACGATTCAGTTCATTACATATCTCCTAACAGCTAGCTTTTGCGGGTATTTCTGATGCAATTTCAGCAATAAATAATAATAAGAGAATGACAAACCTTCTGGTGACAAACCTTGAGAGAAATCAGTCGGACATAATCTGCTGAACACCTTGGAAGTTGGAGATGAGAGTTGATTCGATTTTGAAGAACTGTTGACAAAAGTTGGTGGTTAAAAGTGACTAAGAATTTTAGACAACTTATTTCTGTTGTTAACCAGCTAGCTGCAACTCTCTGATTCATAGCTTCTGGAGACGCCCAGCCAGGGCTGAACTTACAAATGGCCATCTTGCGCAATTGAATCTTTGTTTTCCATCCTGGGTGAGATTCACAGAATCAAAAAAGACTTAGCAAATAATACTAAACCTGCAACGCACCTGTTTTGCAGGCTGTTGGTGCACAGCTGTGATTCACGCCAATAATCATGTTTGACGCACAGTCCCAGTGAATACTAGGCTTGTAGTATTGTGATGAACTTACAACTTTTGCTTTATATCTAGCATTGATCATGAATTTGCAATCTGAATAATAGTCATGTTTTCAGGAGCCACCCCTTGATTGGGAGCCACCGGCCAAGATCCCAAGGGTGAAGGGCGCTAGGCCAGGTATACCGGGGGGCCCCCTCTACAACACTGCTACTCTAGTTCCAAGGGGGGGTGTTCCGTTGGGGAGGATGCCCACTCCGGCGGGTCACTCCCTCCTGGCTCCTAGGGGTAGAGGGCGGCCGCCCATCTACATCAATCGAGGAGGTGTCACTCTTGATGGTCGCCAAACTCATCCCAAGTCCTTGGCACAGCTCAGGCCAGGTATGTACCTCTATTTCCTTTGACAATGTATTTCAAGTGACGATAATGCGTACTTCCTAATATAGATGGTTAATGTAGGAATTTTAACATTAATGACTAAATTCAACTTGACGACCAGGCTTGTTGGGCTCCCATCCAAGAATACCTGCCCTAACTGGTTTCTGTGTCCTAAATATTCAGCAACATTAGAGAGTTCCTAGTAGGTTTGTTTGAGCCAAGATATGGCGCACCATAGCCGGATCATCCGCCATGTTTTCAATATGGCGCGCCGGATTGCCTCCTAGTGGCATATTCTACCGTAATATTATGACGACCAGGCTTGTTGGGCTCCCATCCAAGAATACCTGCCCTAACTGGTTTCTGTGTCCTAAATATTCAGCAACATTAGAGAGTTCCTAGTAGGTTTGTTTGAGCCAAGATATGGCGCACCATAGCCGGATCATCCGCTATGTTTTCAATATGGCGCGCCAGATTGCCTCCTAGTGGCATATTCTACCGTAATATTATGACGACCAGGCTTGTTGGGCTCCCATCCAAGAATACCTGCCCTAACTGGTTTCTGTGTCCTATGGCGCTCTGGATTGCCTCCTAGTGGCATAATCTACCGTAATATTACGGCGCCGGAACGGATACGGCGCGTTCTTATCACAATACAGCGCCGGATTGTGAGTGTGTTTGTGATACGTCACGCCTTATCTAAGCCAAACAAAACCCACTAGGAACTCTAATGACTTACGACCTTATCTATGTCTTGCATTAGGAAATCAGATCAGCGAAAAACGCAGTAGTGTCTGTTGGGAGTCAGAAGCCCTCAACCCTCACATCTGACTGCTTAAAAGAACCACTAGCATTTCAAGAATGGATTGAGACCAACTGGAATCGTAGTCTCTGCTAGAGGTGTGTCAGTCAGGAGTGAACGTATTGAAAAGACCTTATCTTTAGATTGACCTTGTCAGAACTGAACGGGTTATCAAAATGAACACGGTCATTCGTTCATCAACCCACCAATCGAATTTTCCGGTTAAATTACGAGAACAACGGTAGAAGGCCAACAAAATAAATTAATTGTCCGCAATATGGATGTATATTGTATATTTATATACATGCATGTTTGTACATGGATCATTAATGTGTGAAAATGACAAGGAAGTAACAACAGAAAGAAGTAGATGGAAGTGGTTTTCTAAGCAAAAGTTTTGCTGCAAAACCTTTCATCATCCAAGTGAAGAATGGACTGAGGACTAAAAAGACAAAACACACTCAAAGACTGATTCATACGATTCGAATCGATTTTTCATTAAATGAAAAATTTGTTTTCAAAAACAAATTTTGTTTTGTCTTTCAGCTCATTCGATTCATTCAAATCACCAACTCATTGTAACCTATTCCGACTCGTTCGGTTTTTCGAGTCACGAACTGGATCCCAACGTTTCGACTCGTTCGGTTTACGGACTCGCTCGTTTTTGTGACTTCTGACCGGTTGGTTGTTTGTCTTGTGAGTGAACGGGTGAACGGATTCAAAAGACCTTGTCTCTGTAATGAGTGACCGTTTGGGATTCGAATCCGCCAAATGACCTTGTCTTACACACCTCTAGTCTCTGCCTACAATTAGTGATCTTGTCACGAACAGGAAGAATCCTTAAGAGCCGATTTATCGATGTGAAGCCAAACCCGTCGAGTGATGTCCATTAAATTCCTTATGGTCATTTTATTCTAACATTATATTTGAATTCTTCCTAAGGCCAGTAGAAAGATATTTAGTAGCGAAAACACTTTGTGTTGAGTTTACATGAATGGATAGCATCGTCCAATTGTTGAGGACTAATCTATTAGGTATTGAACCATTTTGGAATTCATAAGGATGGATGTTCAAGGATACTATCCTACGTCTATACGCCTCAATTTAAGTTGTTGTGCCATCTTGAAGCTCTTCTGAACTCTGACGTCATCAAAACTCCACGGTTAGATACTATAATATTCGCATGTTCCACGCAAAGGTAATTTAGTTGAACGCTAAACAATAATATTTCATTTTAGGAATGGTGTTCAGGCCAGCAGGCACGAATTCTCAGCCTCAAGTCCTCATCCCGACTGCATATAACAGTTTATACCAGGTAATTTCTTCTTAGATAATAAGTGTAATTTCCATTTCAAACGGTGTTGGACGACTCCATGATCCTTTGGGAGTAAGAAAGTAGTGTTAACTACACTACAACACATTCAACATTCTCGGTGATTTTTGAAATTAGTAATAAAATACAGGGTGTCTACACTTGAGATGGGCATAACTTCAGGGTTCGATTCTACAAGGCATTTCCAACAAAAAATGTCTCTTAGCAATTTTCTTTTAACCCACTCGAAATTCCTTTTTTTTCACTTTGAAGTTTTTTTTCGCGTTTTCGACCTTAAGGCACTGATATGGTCATAACTCCCTTATTTCTCTTGAAAAATCAAATCTGATTACACCGTTAGAAAGAGCGTTAAATTCGTAAGCTACCTAGTGCAAAATCAAAATCTTTCAGCAATAAAATAGTTTCAAAAAATTGAGTCAAAAAGCAAACTTTAAATTTTTTTTGAAACTTGACTTTTTTTGATCAAAGTTTTCACTCTGAATCGCTGCCCGTTTCGATGGGCGCTCTTCGGAGAAAACATGCTCAAATTGTCAGCTTTCCAACGGTCTATCAATTTTTCTTTTAACATTCAAATTGGAAGAGTAAATTAAGTTTGACTGCCAAAAAACGTTTACATTTTTAATTTTACAGGAAAATCCAGTGTTTCAAGCGGTTTATGGTCCCCCTCGATCTCAAGATGGCTTGACGATTTTGGTATCATTTCCTATGTAATTTTTCACGCTGAATCCAATGGTGATACTTCCGACTGCTTGAAAGTGGATTTTTCGACGAAAACATTCGTTTTTCGTACATAGAATACGCATTATTCGTAGATATAGTAGTGAGCATCAATTAACACCTTTCTACTCAACAAAAGCTTCAATCAGCTAGAAATTCGGTGTTTCTATTGAGTAGAAACGTGTCACTTTATGCTCTCTACTATATCTACGAATAATGCGTATTTCATGTACGAAAAATGGAAGGTTTTCGTCGAAAAATCCACTTCAAAGTGAAAAAAAAGGAATTTTGAGTGGGTTAAAAGAAAATTGCTAAGTGACATTTTTTATTGGAAATACCTTGTAGAATCGAACCCTGAAGTTATTATGCCCATCTTAAGTGTAGACACCTTGTATATTGTACTTCGTAATAGTCATAAATCAACCTCTCATTCCGACCATGGACCTCTTCTTACACCTACCTTCCTTGTACTAAACTGTATGCGCTAGTGTTTTCAAAGCCTGCCTAGAGATCATGCTCACAAGTAAGTGCTTAACTCACTTCTCCTTCCGAAGTTGGGTGGCGTAGATGGAGATTTTGCAATATTGTTTCATTATTTTCTTGTTCGTTTTAGTGTTACCAACATTTTAGACGAAGCCTGTTCAATCCAAACAAGCGTTCCTTCGATAGAACGTTGCGTAAAGAGCACAAAGGAAGGGTTCCGTTCACACTAGCCAAGCACTCCTGAAAGCACCCATTGGGGAATTTGCCTCAATTTTAGATTCTGGAATTTCAAGTCAAATCCTATAATAGGGCCCTAGAATAACGTTTAACACTAGGAATAACCAAGGGGAAAAAATTACCGTAGCAGAAAATGCCTAAACAAGTGAATCCTCTGTTACAAAACACCGCGAAAATCGAGGAATATTGTTGACGTAAAAAAAACGATGCGAAAACAACAGACAGAGTTCTAGCACCGCCACACAAAACGATCCAGTGAAATGGCTACTCGAATAATGTGATTCAAATCTTGAAACTAAATAAGAGAAGATGAAGACTAATAATGCTTGATAAACTAGTAGGTAGAATCGTATTGTAAAAAAGTGAGTAATATTGTTTCTTTTGGCCACTTTTGTGTCAGGGTTCTTCCTGCCAGTTCGCGGCGCACTCTTGTGCGCACTACCTACTTGTAAGGTAAAAGTTCGTGTATGTTCCGCTTCTGTGGTAAGCGCCACAGAACCTCCTTTGAAGTCAGATTGGTAGAATATCCGTCACGTTTCAAACATGGCTGCCTCTTACACATTGCCACCACATTTAAAATTTCCATCTTCCTTAAATTCTCTAAATTTTTTGGATGCGTTTTCGAGCAGCTCACTGTGGTTTTATTCCATAAAAATAAACCCTCATTCGAAAGAAAGAAAAAATGTGAGGCAAATTCCCCATTGTTTTTGATTGCAATGTTCCTTAGTGCAATAGTCTTCTTCCCAATTTTTCATTTTCAAATTGTTCGAACCCCTGAATTGTTGAAGGATTTCTGACTAGTGTGAATAGACCTCTTTCAGGGTTCAATTGGATACGAAATTCAATATTCCCACCCTTTTGAAGTCAATTCATGTCCTGCATGACGTCAATTAAGTTCCCTTTCTGATTCATCCGCTCCAAACCGTAACGTGGGATATCACGTCTTTGTAGTCGATGTCTATGCATGACTTCATCAAAGTTCCTTACCAGTGTTGTTTCTTGCTAGGTTGCGAAATATTCATCCTGTTCTGTTGAGTGTTCCGATATAACAAATGCACTTATGGCCAAAGTTGGAGCAATTCCCTATTTTTGGGAGTTATCTTTAATAATTATGGTTTAGTGGACAGTTATTCTGCAATTCCTAATAATAGATATATAATGCGATGTTCTGTTTACTCCGAACACTGACCTAGTACACCCGGACGATCAATTGAAAACTACGTAACTACTCAAAATGAGCCACAAGTTCGAGCTTTAGCGAATATGTTCGAAAACATGATTGTTGAATATTCGACAATGTTTCGAAGTACCTCAAAACACAGGATAATTGGGTATTTCGGTGGGTCGGAAATTCAGGTTTTTGACCTCAAATTTGGATTCAGCACCCTTGAAAACCTATATACTCCAACTTTTAGCCCATTGATACTACAACTTGTGGTAGAAAAATTAATTAAAGAGATCACACGTTTGAAAAAAATGCACACACACTACGCCGTGCGTGTGTGTGAGTAGTATTTTGTAGTATCCAAGAGATTCTCCAAGGGTTTCGTCTCTTCTCTGTGCATAGATACTTTTTTCAAAGAGTTTTGTCTAGCTACGTCACACCATTCAAATCTTCAACTTTCCTTAGCTTCTCTAATTTTTTAAAAACATTTTCTCGACGAAAAGACCCGATTACCGTTATTCCTGAGCCATACTCTTTTGAAAAAAATAAAAAAAATTTAAAAAAATGACTGAAATAAGTACCCCATTACCAGGAACAATTCCAGGAAAATTTCCTGTAGCTCTAGCCGAACACGTCTGATCGAACTTACGTTACCTAAAGACTTACTCCCATTTATGTAGCTGGTAGAAAATGGAACATGCCCAAACTTCAAATGAATAAAATCTGTATCCGAATACTCGAAAACAGAGTTCCTGAACAATATGGTCGCTTGGTGTAAACAGGCCTTTTTGGTCGCTTTTATCTCTCAGAAACCTGAAAATAATGCTTGTGGACATTGTAAGGACGCCACTGAGCAGGCGCATAGGTCTGCCACAGAAACTTGGCATCCCTTTGGCGCATTCTTCTGGAGAACATAGAACTGCTTATCTCTTATCATCAAGGAGATTCCCGCCTGTACGATCATTTTTCGGGAATTTTCCCCTCAATTGTGACATGATTTCCCTCCTACTGCAGATTGAAGTTCGTGCATTTCCGAAATTGAAATTTCGTGGCACAACACAAACATCAAATTTCTCACAGCTCCAATTTCCGTGTCAAGGTTTCACCATGGAAGGTTGACTCAATCATTATAGTTCGCGGATTGGCCACCTAGGGGGCGCCACAAGGATGCAAAGTTTCTGTGGTAGACCTGTAGAGCGAGGGTTTCAAAATGGATAAATACGAAGTGACACCTAGCTGGGCAATCAGATGCTCTTCTAGATTTTGTTTTGGTTGCCCGCTCTCTTTGTCGTTCATCAAGGCCCTAGACCATGGTATAAGTCAGTTTCTATACCCTAGGCCAAGGTGTGAGACCAGATTGCGGAATTTTCTAGTGTTAAATGTACCTATTTTCTGCTGATTAAATGGATTTTAACTCTGTTTTTCCATTTTTCTAGAAGGGAAACAATCCCGCCGTCCTGGCTGCAGCTTCTGCTGGCGCGACGGCCAAACTTCTTCAACAACCGAGCATCTCAATCACGCCTCTGCCTCGCCAGTCGAGCTCGCCTGCTCAATCCGGTGGACAAGCCACGGCTCAAGCAACGCCTCCGCAGAACATGCCCTATGTGGCCAAACCCGGGCGCCCAGCGGGTGGATCTAAAACCACTTTCGTCATTTGTGAGATTTGCGATGGTTACATAAAAGTGAGTTTTCGACCTGGTCTCGTTGGAGTCCATCATTCAATGCCTCAGCTGAAGAAGTGTATCCCACAGTCAGCAATACAGTATCGATTCCGAGTTACTTAGTATCCTAAAAGTGTAGCTTTAACATGTCATGTTGAATGGAATATTGGCTGGCTATTGGAATTCTTCGTTAAATCTTGAATTGCTAGTTATTGGATGTTGAGAAGTCTTCAGAGAATGCATTATATCCTGACTTACGTGAACATCCAATGTTTTAAGATTTGAATATCCAGAATTTGAAATCGTAGAGTTGAGGATTGCATCCAACATTCCAGGTTCTGAGGTCATAAATTCGAAGCAGAGTCGGTTATTGCCAGTTTTTGCAAGATCACAAACTATGCTGCTATTAGACCGATACTCACTGTTTTGCTGCCAGGAATGGCAGCCGGACGAAAATCAAACCTGAAATGGTTTTTTACTTTACTACTCACTTTACTGTTTTGCTTTCTGGAGAGGAACCTATCTCTCTTAGCAGGAATGTTTAATATTGTCTCAAAAAGTGCCAGGTTTCGGAAGAATTGAACCTACCTTTAACCCTGAATTGTTGGATGCAATTTCAACTCAATTATTTTAAATTCTGGATGTTCGAATCTATAATCATTAATTTTCTGTCGATTGTTATATTTGCAGCGTTCTTAGCATCCGTTGAATGGATTTCAGAGTCGAAATCGACGAGGCAGTTGGAAATCTATTCAAAACAGAGACCAACCTGTCTTCCATTTTTCCGTATATTGTTAAGATACTCCGGAGCCACTGTAGTGCAGCATGATCTGTCCGTACAAGAAACTTTTCACCACTGCCAAGTCCGTAGGAATGGAAATGTTGCAGGGCACGGACCAGGCTCAACAATTCTCTCGGGGTGGCACAGTAGTTCCGCTCAGGTCGGGACATACACCTGCTGAAATATGCAATCACCACTTCCCTCCCTTTCTGGACCTGTGAAAGCACTGCACCCAAGGCTTTGCTACTGTGTCCAAGATGAAGTCCAACATCAGTGTCCAAGATGAAGGGTAGCCCGGGAATTGGATGACCCAGAATGGGAGGCTCCGTGAGAGCTTGTTTGATGTCATCGAAGGCTACCGCACATTCAGATGTCCAATGAAACACCCCACCATTTTTAGACTGCAGTGCATACAGAGGGAATGACCGCTGAGCAAAGTTCTTGATAAAACATCTGTAGTATGTGCATAACCCTAGGAATGCTTATATTTCTTTTGAACTGGTAGGAGTCGGCCATCCCTTAACCTTCTCAATTTTAGCTGGATTTGGTGCAATACAAGCTTTGGATACTGTGAATCCCACCGCTGTCACCAGTGTTAAGATAATAAGAATTTAGATGGGAATTGCCGAGATAGATTTCACCATGATGAATAATTAGACGACCGGGTTGACAGCAAAACACGAACCCAATCTTTTTATTGGAAACCAATATTTCATAATAAACATTAATCACCTGTTGCAACTAACCGACAGTTAGGGACTCCCTAACAATATGGTTTTATTCCAGGGTCAATGAGATAGCTTTGCCTCCTCAGAGTATTAGTATACCTGCAAATGCTGTTTGAGTTGTGTGTGGTGAATTTCGATCTTAATAGTGCAGACATACTTCTTACTTTGCTCAAGTTGGTTTGAAAAATTCCAAGGTGATGGTTTTAGGTTTATGCAGACGAGCGCTCTCAAGTAGCTCAGAAACTTTCTCTTGAAAAACCACCACCAGGCTTTTGCAGTGTGCCTTGTTAATGGCTGTTGAATGTGCCTTTTTTATTGTTAGTAAGCTGTATTTTTCTCGAAATACGGGGTTATAGGATGAGTTCAAAGCCTGCTCAAACCCAATATCAATAAGGGCGTATTGGTACTCACACATACTAAACTAAATCGGCGTATTCTGGTTCTGATTGCACTCGTTCGTTTCAGGATCTTGAACAACTTAGAAACCATATGCAGTGGATCCACAAAGTGAAGATCCATCCCAAGATGATCTACAACCGGCCTCCCCTCAACTGTCAAAAGTGTCAGTTCAGGTTCTTCACGGATCAGGGTCTGGAAAGACATCTTCTAGGATCACACGGTCTCGTCACTTCAAGCATGCAGGAGGCGGCTAATAAGGGCAAGGACGGAGGCCGCTGTCCTGTTTGTGGTCGTGTAAGTAGCCATACGATCAAATTGTTCTCACAATTCAGTAAGTCTTTGTTGATATTTCTAGACAACATGTATTTTAAGGGGGTCGCAGTCGGTCGACGTTCGATCCTCGTTCCGGGTCAGTATTTGGCCAAATCGAAGGGGCAAAAACTTGAAAAGTTGTACTTAAATTGGAAATTTTAAAGGATTTTAGAAATCCGTTTTTCCTTCATTCTCTGGCAATTATTGTTCGATTTTGATTATTCCAGCGGCAATCTTTCAGTTTTTCAATTCAAATGAAATGCTCTGATCGGTGTGGACGAAGGCAGACATCCCAAACATGGAGAAAGTTGTGATAAGGGTTGATGAAGCAGGAGTATGAGGGCCAGGATAAATAGGACTGCAAAAGGGAAACGAGAGAACTCGTCCACAATAGTGATGAAGTATTTGTTTCGTCTATCTGAGGGGATTGGGACTTGGAAATCAAAGATGAGACGTTCAAAGGGAGCCATAGCAACAATCAACTTGTGGAAAAACCGTGGTTATTTCAGCACATACCGCGAAGCGTATTGATTGGATGCAAGCATTGTTTGGTGCTGCAGGAGAGTCTCGACTCCCTCATGCGTTGGTGCCCATCGAGTGGTTTGTCTCTCAACCCGTCGAAGTGTTCAGTAATGACATTCCACCGCTCCCAGACTCCGTTTGTCCACCTATACATGATAGGCAATGAGGCATTAAGGTGGGTGAATGCCGTGCGCGACTTGAGAGTGCTCCTCAATTGTCGTCTCTCGTTCTCGGACCATATTTCGGCCATCTCAGGCCGTGCAATGCGGGTCTTGGGATTCATCAAGCGGAACACCAGAGAATTCTATTATATACCAGCTATAATGACACTCTACAAAGCGCTGGTGGACTCCAATTTTGGAGTATGCCTCGGTTGTCTGGAATCCATTTTACCAGTGCCACATCAGCCAGGTTGAGAGGGTTCACCGTGGATTTTTAACCCTCCTCCCACAAGGCTCGCTTTCTAGACATGAATTGCAAGGTCGTATACGACACAGTTCCATGATTATTTTCTGAGTGTAATTTTTAGACGTATTAAAGGGAAAAATGAGTAGGGACACTTTCTCTAAATCACTTAAAGTTTTATTGGTCCTCTAAACCATCAAAATCAGTTCAAACAAAACAACAATCACGAAATATATTGAGACATTTCTCAAGCGAACCTGAGCATACGAGATCTGTTACAATTTACTAGGTATATCACACAATAAAGTTCAGGCACATAACTTTTAAGCTATCATCACACCAGTTCCTTGAAATTATTCATCATTAGGACTTGGATAATTGACAAGATCAGAGAAAATATGAGGAATGTATAAAGCGAACATCTGTAACCATTTAACAACTTAGATTTACACATCAAAATCAGGTACATTAGTTCCCCTCAGACTCAATTCTATAACTAATATAGTTCTTGAAATATTATTTAACTTGAAATAAATTTTTGAAAAATATAATAAAAAACTTTCAATAAAATTACAAAACCAGACACATTTTTCCTCCTTTTAGACTCAGGGGCTCCAATTCATTCAAAATTTCCTCATCAGTGATGAACCTCGATGGGATGGCCATTATGCAGCAAACAGGCACATGAAGGAAGCAGAATAATGAAAGAAATTTTTGAGTTACCATGAGTGAAGTCCCCACGAAATATAGAACATGTACCACAAGGCGGTGTCAATAACGACACAGGCACCCTTTGCAGGAAGTCAGATATAAAAAAAGAAGACTGAGCGTGAACTTACCTCGCCAAAAGCTTCAGTACGATTGGCTGGTAGGGTAATTTGTCCCTTAGCCCTCACCTGAAGTGATGCGCGCATGTGCGCCACCACATTAGGTTCAACGTGTCGTATACGACACGGCCTTGTGGGAGGAAGGTTAAGGTATGTAAAGCTTATATGTGGCATACAAGCTTCGTATAGCGCGGGAGGACCTTGATTATAATTCCCTGGCTGCTGAGATTAGCTTGTTGAGTCCCTCAGCTCGCAGACACCAAGCGGATGTGGCATTTCTGTTGGGATTGGTTCGGGGATCGGTGGACGCACCAGCTCTCCTGGCGGAGATTAGATTTCTCGTCCCTCGATTGGGCACACGTTCTATAACGATCTCTTCTGGACACCATTCTCCCCCACTAACTACCTATCCAACCGCCCACTATGCAGGATGCCCCGAGTGATGAATCAGGCCCTTCAGAAGTGCCCCGACCTGGATATTTTTCATCAGTCAGCGAAGGTCATCAATAACAAAATTATAAGCAACATGAACTAATTTAAATATTTCTTTAATATGTAAATTTTTCTATTGTATCGTTGTGTTGGGCTTGCCTGTATTGAATCAATAAATAAATAAAAGCGTAGCTTCGGGCGCACTGTAACCCACATGACTCTCGTATCCAGGTATTGTCTACTGTACAACTGAAGTTCCATAATTCTATCAATATTTACCTACAGGTGTACCAGTGGAAGCTGTTGAACCACGTCGCCCGAGACCACAACATGTCCCTCAAGCCCGCCCACCTCTCCTACAAGTGCACCGTGTGCACCGCCACTTTCGGGATGTATAAGCAGTTCGAGAGCCACGTCTACTCTGCCCATAGCGTAGTCGCCAAGCGAGTTATGGACAAGAAGAATCCCGGACAGCCGGCCCAGCAACCTTCTACTAGTTCTACTTCCCAGGTAAACCCATCACGCCGCATGCATTTCACCTCAGTTTAATTACTAAATTAAATAGAGTTTCACCTTTATACTACTAATAGAGTATTTGTGTACTTCGCGTATTTCCCTAAAGTCTTTTCGTTTTGTGAGAAACTAAAGTGTATGTTGATAACGTTTTGGTTGGCGGTAAGAATAAGTTGATTGGAAAAATAATTATAATTGTATAGAGCTTTTATGACTACTTCGTTTATTATGTTGTCGGATTATCAAAATTCGCGTTAAGAGGGAAATTTCCTCCTAAATTTTGCAGGATTCAACAATGCAGGGGATTCAATACATTGAATTTATTTCAATACACATTTATTTCGGTGCTAATAAACCTGGGACTTTGAAATTCAGAGACCATCTGATTCAGATTAGTGCCATCTGGGGTTTGACAGACCCACGGAAATGTAGTTCGTGGTCTAACAGGATCTAAAGCCGGTGATGTTTGAAAGAAAAAAATCTTACATGAAGAGGGTTTGTCAATACAAGTTTCTTCCACCTCAGATGGTTCACCACTGAGAGCCTATGAATTTACTTTGGTCCCTTACCCTCCTGGGATCCACAGGTTAGGCAACAGAACTCATTGAATAGAGTGTGCGCATCGGAAAAAACTATTTATTGTTATTTTTAATCTAAACTAGACCTCATTCTGAGAGTTATGACACCAACCGCGACCTTCCAGTGCGAGGAAACCTTTTTCTATGATTTTTCAAAGTTTCGAATGTTTATGACGTCACAGTGGGCGGGATGGGCGAGTGACGTCATAAACATTCGAAACTTTGAAAAATCATAGAAAAAGATCTACTCATCCAAAAAGAGAACGGCTGGTGTCAAAATTCTCATGATGAGGTCTACTTTCGACTAAAAATTATTTTAAAAATCAGGCTTTCTCCCCCCCATTGCTCTACTGGGTCTGTGAAACCCAGTTGGAACTGTACGGGTTAAACTAGTTAGAAGAGATCTTAACCACCAAGAATCAAAAGAAACGAGGAAAGTTCGTTCTGACGCTGTTTGATGATTTTGCAATTTTCTCGATTCAAGTGAGAAACTTGAGTTACCATTTCCCTTTCCTCGCAAAATGGAATTTTTGAAGTGATTTCAACATTATTCACCAAGTCAGTAACATTTAAGTCCTTCAAAGGACGACTATCGATTGCCACCCAGGAGAGAATAGGTGGAGGACGATTTGTAACGATTGCTCCCCGCATCGGTCGGTTGAGAGAGATGAAGATGTAGGTACAATTGCCACCCAGGAAAGGAAACCTTTCCCGCTAGCAATGATACAATAGGGAGTTTCTTATCCCTTATATGAAGTGATCCAAGTGATGGCATAGATTCAAATGAAATGGAAGGAGATAATATTCAAATGTTATCTTAAATGATATAATACGATGCTAACACATACTACAGAAATAATGGTTTGTTTTATATTTCTGGATTTATTGTAAAAAAAAGAGAAAAATACGAAGCAAAGAATGCCGTTTGCTTATTTTATCGGGAAACGAAAAGTTTCGCCCTTATACATGATTCAATGATTTTTATCAATAAGGGTGTGTTGATGAGAGCGTCACATGACGCTTTGAAAATAGCCAAAAAATTATAAGGTCGTCATTACCTACCAAATCGACAATGAAAAGTTGTAAACCAACAAGCAAGATACTATCCATGATATTGCAAACTTGTACGCATTTCAAGGAAACCGTTTTAAAGGTCATCTATCGAATAACGACTGGAGAAAATGGCCGTGAAATTATTCTGATAAAATTTCTCACAGCTATGTCAAACAATTGAGAGTTACCTCCACATCGCTCTGTTTCCATAAAGTACTTCGGGAAGACTTTCCTTTTCCAGGAGGCAATCGTAAATTTTCTGGAGGGCAGTTGATGGTCGGCCCTTCAAGCCCAGACCTCTCGGGGTGGCAATCGTAAATTCATAGTCTAGGGCTCAGGTGGCTCGGGCTCGGGTACATCTGATTTCTTGGGTTTGGGTGGCAGTCGTACATCTGATTTCTTGGGTTCGGGTGGCAATCATACATCTGATTTCTTGGGTTCGGGTGGCAGTCGTACATCTGATTTCTTGGGTTCGGGTGGCAGTCTTACATCTGATTTCTTGGGTTTGGGTGGCAATTGTACATCTGATTTCTTGGGTTCAGGTGGCAGTCTTACATCTGATTTCTTGGGTTTGGGTGGCAATCATAAATTCGTAGAGTCTAGGGCTTGGGTGGCAATCGTACATCTGATTTCTTGGGTTCGGGTGGCAATCGTACATCTGATTTCTTGGGTTCGGGTGGCAGTCTTACATCTGATTTCTTGGGTTTGGGTGGCAATCGTAAATTCGTAGAGTCTAGGGCTTGGGTGGCAATCGTACATCTGATTTCTTGGGTTCGGGTGGCAATCGTACATCTGATTTCTTGGGTTCGGGTGGCAGTCTTACATCTGATTTCTTGGGTTTGGGTGGCAATCGTAAATTCGTAGAGTCTAGGGCTTGGGTGGCAGTCTTACATCTGATTTCTTGGGTTCGGGTGGCAATCGTACATCTGATTTCTTGGGTTCAGGTGGCAGTCTTACATCTGATTTCTTGGGTTTGGGTGGCAATCATAAATTCGTAGAGTCTAGGGCTTGGGTGGCAATCGTACATCTGATTTCTTGGGTTCGGGTGGCAATCGTACATCTGATTTCTTGGGTTCGGGTGGCAGTCTTACATCTGATTTCTTGGGTTTGGGTGGCAATCGTAAATTCGTAGAGTCTAGGGCTTGGGTGGCAGTCTTACATCTGATTTCTTGGGTTCGGGTGGCAATCGTACATCTGATTTCTTGGGTTCAGGTGGCAGTCTTACATCTGATTTCTTGGGTTTGGGTGGCAATCGTAAATTCGTAGAGTCTAGGGCTTGGGTGGCAGTCTTACATCTGATTTCTTGGGTTCGGGTGGCAATCGTACATCTGATTTCTTGGGTTTGGGTGGCAATTGTACATCTGATTTCTTGGGTTCGGGTGGCAATCGTACTATTTTCTACCGCTTGGGTGGCAATCGATAAAGACCGCCTTCATAATCAGTCTTCTCCTGTATTTTGCGTTTTATAAATTTCTTGCGTTAGTTGATTCCGAGCTGCCTGTCTATCCAAGGCAAATTCGTGACTTCTAGTCATAGTAGTAGTAAGTTTCATAATAAACCGATAAACCCTGAATCCCTTGAAATTTCGATTTCTAATTTCATAAAAATCTATAATTACTCAAATTCGGAGGGTAGTTTACGGGTATCGGCTCCAAGACGATTTATTACCTACAGAAATCATCAATTTGGATTTGTAGTAGCCATGGAGCTCGGGGAGAAGCCGAAAAAAATCCTCGTCCTGAGCAAAATTATAAGAACAAAAAAGGCCAACGTAAAAGTTTCATCGCGTTATTCGTTTTTCTACTCGTTTACTTAAAGACGGGAAGTACAGATATGCTCTGTTGTGGTAAAACGTAGTATTGCATAGTAGTGTGTAACCAAATAACCATTCATTGCTAACGTTTAAAAGTTTAATCTCTAGCTTAGAAGGAATGATTGCAGGTATTCCATGTGTTCTTTGATGATAACCAAGTGATCCGTTTAAGTAATGACGTGATGAACGTAAAATATCCTTTACATGTAAATTTATCCTTTCATTCATTGTAATACAACAATTTTTCCAGTCATTACCCCTAAAAAGTGATGCCATCATCTTTTCGAAATTGAAATGTTATGATTCACGTTGCCACGTAGAAACAACGTGTTATCTCCAATATGTTTATGCTATAGTGTATCTACTTCCCACCGTTCAACAAAATATCACTGGACACTTAGAACTGCTTACCTTACAGACATCTGTAGCTTCAGCATAGATGCTTGAGGGTATCTGATACTCTATCTTAATTTCATCTTCTTATTCATTTCTGGGACTAGTTGCTTTTCCCAAGCTGAAAATACGAGAGCTTGGCTTCTAAATTTAAACTGCATGTTTTAACTAAAGTCTGATATTTTGAATTGGTGAGAACTGCAATTCGAACTTACCAACAAGTCTGGTGGGATGATTTCGTTTGACGTAGAGCATTTGTACTTGAGTACTCATAGATGAACCTTCAACGAGTAACGGTGGTTGTGAATCTCACACTCCTGATACTGATATTGCATGGTTAATTGAGTGAGGATAGTTTGCACTGCATTTTCCTGACGATTGTCAAATAACCCAAATGATTAGATTTATTGGGTGACATGATCATTTGAGCGAGTCGGTAGCAGAAAAATCGTACGGTACGGTCGTACTGTGGCTTCCATTATGTAGGTGGATTATATCTTGTATCAATTGCTGTTTTGTACGTACATGAATCTGCACTTACTCCATTAGAAAGTTAAGAGACCTGAAGGAGCATTTTTTCGCCCTACTTCGTAAAAAATCACGATTGACTCTTTAAAAATCCGGATTCATATGAGGCTTTTTTGTCTTTATGAATGCTACAAAACATCCCTAGTATAACAAGCAATTTCAAGTAATTGCAAAAGTCGTAAGACTTGGATAGCGGCCCAAATATTTTTGGCAAAATCCAGTCGCTGGGGTTTCTATTTCATTTTTTAAAAAGAATATTCATGAATATCACGTAAATGCATATGAACTCGACATAGAATGGAGTGGGTACGAGCAAAATATAGTAAAGAAACCCAATTCGGTGTTGAAGCAAAGCACTTTGCTTGAAAAAAAACTGAAATGTCTTATTATGGTCATCGTCTACTTCTAATATAGGGTCGTAGATCAGTACTTACGTACTAAAGAAGTGGGATAGGAAGTTGTTTTGCTAGATCAGAACGATACTACTAATTATACTCACTGATTTTGGTGTCGAATCCTACATAATTTCCGGCCACTGGTTATCTTTCAAATAAATAAAGCAATTATATGAAATATTTTCATATCTCTGGTAAGTCGTTGAACAAAATTGTAAGGCATTTGCTTTGAGAAATGCACTTGAGACTAATGTAAGAAAGACATGCTCAGAGGTTAGTCTGGTGTGGAGAGCCTGAAGAGGCTCAGAGCCTCACCCTCATTCATGGAAGAAGGATAACAGTGAAGTGGAAGAAGAGAGGAGGCCACAAGATCCAAGTGTTCTTTGATTCTGTGGAGGTGAATGTAAAGCCCCTTGTGGCGCCATGGAAGCTAATGTGCATTCAGTTACCAAGAAATTTGATTGGTAGCTAATGGAGAGTTTAATTCCTAAATTATGAACATTTAGCCACAAAATAGAAATTTCTTAGCAAAATAATTGTTACGAAGGGTCACGTCAATATAATATATTGACGTCAGTATTATATATAACATAATATATTATGTTAGTTTGTTTTTCATGTTTTTATACTTCTATATCAGTATGATGATAACTATATTGATTGATTAGTGGATAATAGAGAAGTATAAAAATAACTCTACAATTCTTAGCTAGACTAGACTAGAGTCTACAGTCACTTTGTGTCTGGTTCTTCCTGCCAGTTTGCGGCGCACTCTTATGTTCGATCAAGTAAGCTAATGGTTTCATGTGCGCTTTCAGAGGTAGCTCTACTGTCGTAAGGGGCACACATCCACGTATACAGGGTGTCCCTATATTGTATACAATTTTTTTGTTCATATAAATTTTGAGAAAAAAGTCAGGAGAGTCAGTTTGAGAGTGTTTCCAAAACTGATTTCTGTGAAAAAATTTCAAGAAATACTTGCTGAAAATTGGGAGTTTAAAAAAAAATAAATCAGGATGCTTTCTTTCAATATGCATGATGAGCCTCAGTGTTGACACGTCGAATGAATTTCATTCAACTTTCGACTTCAGTTTCCTTTTCGTTGTTGGCCGAATTCCCGCTAAACACAGCCTTACTCGTACTCACTCCTATAAAAAAAAAACGATCACTGTACAGCGAATCTTCCCTCACTCAATCATCACTCTTCGAACCTCAACTCTGAGCGTTATTATAAACCCAATGGAAATGGCAAATAATGAATGTTACCTAACATAAATGTGATGTTTGACATTAAAAAATATCATCAACGATTAAATCTACTCATTCAACAAGCGTTTGTTTTGTATTTGAAATCTGAAAAAAATCATCGTAATTGAGCAACATCCTCGCTAAAACTTCAATTGTGAAATAATATTGTTTCCCTCGTAAGTTCATTTTTATGTGTTTCTTTGTTTTCCTCAAAACGACTCCAACTTCAGAATAATTCGAAATAGGAGAACGTTCAGCAGCTGGGGGATCGTTCACTTCTCCGCAGAATTAAAGAGGTTTCTCTCCTGTCACTGGAAATTCTTTTTTATCCTCGTTTCATTGTTTAAACCGATGTTTCCATTGAGGATTTGAAGCTCGATTTTATTCCGCTTTGATGAATCTCTGGTCTCGTAGTTCAATTCTCCTCGTAGGATTCTCAAAATGAAAAGAAAAGAAACGTTTGAATTCAATAAATTGTCCAAAAAGTGTTTCAAAACTTGCGTTGGTCATGGATTATATGCGATCAAAATTAAAGGAATCGTCAACTTCTTCTTCTCTTTTGAATACGGCATTTTTCAAGTTGAATTTGATTGGAGCATCTAGGGAGAGAAATTGGTGGAACGGCCTGAGCGCTGCCTGGCGACGATTAAATGAACCTTCTGGAGCTCAAAACCTTGTTATCTCTTATCAGTCCGCTGATGTGATGACAACTCAGTAATATCCGTGACACATTTTATCGAGAATTTTAGCAGTTTTGCTTTGGTGATTTTCCGCAGACAGCAAAACACAACAATGGAAAAGCAAAACAATGGTTCGGAAACACTGATTGTGTGAGATTGAGTCTAACGAGTTGTAAACAAGCGATGAAAGTTTGTTACGAAATTTATCAAAGTAGCTCTGTCCATAATCCGTAAACTCTCTAATATCCAATTTTCAAATTAGTTCGTTGACATCCGTGAAGCTCACTCCCACCCACAGAGTAACGGAGACAAGTTATCAGAGAAGAAAGCCAACGTTAAAATGGTGTGCAAGCGTTTTTGAGGCTGCCTCAGTTGCGCTATCTACTTTCAGCTAGGATTTAGGAACTACTACGGAAGTGGAGGTGAGGGGGAGGCCACACTTCATACCGCTTCTTTTCAAATCCTTTCGAATGACCAGAAATTGATAACTTTTCGTTTCATCATCAAGGATGTACTAATTTAGATTTGCAAAAATTACGTGGAAAAACCAATCGAGGCGAAAGGTATTTTCAGAGTTCCTCATGCAATTGTTGTTGTCCCTATCGCCAGTAGTTCAAATATTCAATTGACAACTGCCACCCAAAGAAACGTTTGAAACCTAGTGTATTATTGAAAATCGCTCGATTTTTTCGTACATATCGCGAATATAACTGAATGTTATCAAATTCATTACTTAGATGCAGCAGGTAACGGACCAAGGAGAAAAATATGTGATAAACAAGGGGACTTGTTGTGATGAGGTTGGGAACAAGTGATCAGGAACGCTATCTGTTTCTTTCCGCTATAACTACGTCCTGGAGCTCCACCAATCAGAACGCTTCTCGGGCTCCCAGATTCAGCTTTCAGCCCAGTGCTCCCACCTCATCATTTCGTTCTACGGAACCTGGCTTTAAGAATCGCCTACATCACATCGGGCGATTAATAAGAGAGATAAGGAGAGTCTAGCCCCCAGAAAGTGTTGTTGGGTTTCAGCGCTACCTACCGCCACTTCAACGAACTACCATTTCTGATATCTTATCAGGTGATCACGCTCGCGACCGCATTACCGTCGCTCCTCTAACTTGCAGTTATCCTAAGATTACAATGTAGCGAGAACATTTATTTTTGAGTTGTACAATT
Source organism: Apolygus lucorum (assembly GCA_009739505.2). NCBI lineage: Eukaryota > Metazoa > Arthropoda > Insecta > Hemiptera > Miridae > Apolygus > Apolygus lucorum. Next base: position 25,873,160 of record CM019170.2, read on the forward strand.
GATGCAGCAACAAGTTCCTGTTGTTGTACATGGATGCAATAACAAGTTCCTTTTCCTCGCAATTTAAAAAGGCTGGGAAGTATAGTCGCCAAACTTAGAAATTAGAGAGTGGTAAAACCGAGGTGGTAAAATCGAGGTAAGCCTACTGTTCAGAAATGCCGCTTAACCACGCTCACATCGAGCTGAAAATGATGGTGAAAAGTAAAAGTAGTAAAGTAAGCAACCATTTCAGGTTGAATTTTTGTCTGACTGTCATTCTTGGTGTCACGGACGTCATCAGCTGTCTCCCTAAGGGGAGATCAGAATTTGTTCTGATGATTTCGCTCATGGCTTCCCAAACATCACTGCCCTGGGTTGGAACGAGAGATTGCCGATCGTCTAATAGACAGAAAACTTTCTGCTGGCGACCAGACCCGAACTCGCATCCCCGCTAGACGGTTCTAATCCTATCACCGCAGTCGGGTACACTGTCCACTAGACCACCGACGCCCAGCAGTATAGATAGTGAAAATGATGGTAGTTCGCTGAAGTGGCGGTAGGTGGCGCTGAAACCTGACAATACTTTCTGGGGGCTATACTCTCCTAGAGAGATAATGCTTGGTTTGAGCTCCAGAAAGTTCATCTAATCGTTGTTTGGCAGCGCTCAGGCCGTTCCACCAATTTCTCTCCCTAGATGCTCCTGAATTAGATTGTATTAATCACTCCTGATTGCCAACTACTCGGTTAGGAGTGCGTTTTAATCATTCCAAGATCAAATAGAAAGTAAAACAAAGTTTTTTCTGGAGATGAAGTAGAATAATTAGCTCTGATTCTACTAAGTACTAATTGTTTTGTCAAATAACTTTATAATATCCACGTAGTATCGCAATGCAGCAGCAGAAACGGGAGTTCTTCTGACAAGTCCTCGCTACTCCGTCTCTCAAATCTTGTTATAACTTATTTATGCAGAACACCATTATAGGTTGTACTGCCATGATTGAAGGTGTTTGAAAGCTTGAAAAAACCTCCCAAGTTCAAACCCCGTTAATTCCGAATTATAACAGGTGTCTTGATCATTCGCTACTGCATTGTTCTGACCATCAAAGCTACTGTTTCTTGCTCGCAATCTCGATTATCTTTGATCTGGTAGATTCGAAACTTTTACTCAAGTATGAGTGTCATGAAAATTAATGATTGTCCTTTTTCTAGTTTAGCATTATCTCATACGTTCTCCGATTCATTGATTCTTGGGAAAGTATTTCGTGTTTCAGTCTTGAACCCTTTTTCTTCCAACTTCACTGTCCTGGTCTCAGCCCGTGAAGTTTGAAGAAGACAAATTTCTTTATAGAAACTCGAATCCAACACCCATTCTTAATTCATTCACTAAAAAGTTGTTCACACTTTTTTCACAAGTCAAACTTATCTGTACGTTTGTCTGAAACTTGATTGAACCTAATAGATAGGTACTTGATGAGTTATCGCATCGCTTCTACAATCCTCAGTGGAAACACTCATTTTGGTACATTTCTCACTGTCCTTTTCTTATTACTTTGAGTTGCACTGGGTGTTTATGATGTGTAGTTTACGTATGATTCAAATTCAAAATTCAAAACTTGAATTAAAAATTGGCTCTTCTAACTCAGATGCATTGACGTATTCTGCCTAGCTGATGAGTACTTGCACCACCTTGAAACTGATCTCCCTACTCGATGATTTGTACGGGCAAAACATCGTTCGACAGGCATCTAATCTGAACAAAATCAATAATTCGTAGTGCATGGATGTTTGTAGTACTACTCTTTCGATTCATCTAATTCGATGTTACTATTTCAGTCCTCTCATTCACTATTCCCATTTCGGTCGAGTTGAATATCCTATGATGTTTATAAAAAATTGTGGTCCATGTATCGCTACTTGAATGCTAAGGTTAGTTAATGTTAGCTTGGTTTTGACCTCTGAGGATTCAGCACTGATCTGTAATCTGATCTGAAATCTGTATCACTGGAGAAGTAACAGTAGAAGCGTGTAACAAAGAATTGACTGTAAGTGAACCAGAAGATTTTAGCAGACTGGTAATGATTGTTGAGGGAGGCCTGGGAACTCCTGCTAGAGCGCACAGTGGGGAATTTCTCGTCAAATCCTATAATAGGGCCCTAGAATAACGTTTAACACCTGGAATACCCCAAGAGAAAAAATCACCGTACAAGAAAATGCCTAAAAAGGCAAAGATCGAGGGAAATTGATGACGTCACTCCACAGGGTTACTCCTGCACGACGCTCTGGCAAAGCGTAAAAGGATTTTCGGCAAATAGTGTCAGAGAATGTCAACAGGTAGAGTCGTAGGCGCCCTCGTGACCACATGAAACGATCCACCCAAATAATGTGATTTAACACGTTCACTGCGGGTCAACTTTTGGGAGCTGACCCACTGTGCTGACCCGATTTTTCCCGTAATACGCTTCAAAATCGCCTAAATAACGATCATGACGCCCATAAATGATCCAAAACCTAGAATTTATGGGCGTCTTGTGTGGCACATAAACTCAAAACGATTTATCGAAGGCGGAGTTGGGAATGAAAAAGTCTCACATTTATTTAATTTTCAAGTAATTATGTTCAGTAACTGAGGGATGAACGAGGTTGGCAGTTGACTAACAAAAAACATGTGAATCACAGTTTCAATCCCCCGATGGCGATATTCTGGCGGTCCAACGGAACCTTCCTAGCAAGCGTAGCAAGAGAAGGAGACGATTTGTACGGGCGAAATGAAGAAAATCAGGGATAAACTCAACCCAACCACTCACACCCCTGAGGCGTGACCCATCCGTCTGGTCAGGCTCACCTAACGCCCCACGGGCGTGATCTGCACTGAACGTGTTAAATAACAAAAATAGAATAATATAGAAACTAAATAAGAAAAGGTGAAGACTAATAATGCTTGATAAACTAAATCGTATTGTTAAAAAGAGTGAGTAAAATTGCTTCTTTTGGTCACTTTTGTGTCTGGGTTCTTCCCGCCAGTTCATGGCGCACTCTTGTGTTCAATCACATAAGCTAATGGTTTCATGAGCGCTTTCAGAGGTAGCGCTACTTTCGTAAAGGGCAAAGATCCTCCTATGAAGTCAGTTTGGTTAGAAAACCCCCATGCCCCCACGAACAGATTGTCGCTACATTTAAAATTTCCATCTTAAATTCTCTAAATTTTTTGGATGCATTTTCAAGCAGCACACCATAGTTTTCTTCCGTATCAGTCAACCCTCTTTTGAAAAAAAAAATTAAAAAATATTGAGGCAAATTCCCCTATTGAAGATGCTAACCAAATTTGTATCATTTTTTTTTTTTTTGACAAATAGAATAATACAATACTTCTGAACGAAATGAGGAGAAAATATTTCTGGAATCTCGAGACTTCTTTTGAGATAAAAAGTTGGGAAGATGGGAGTTATCAACTAACTCCATAATATAATTATGATACCAAAGACTTGATTAACTGTTATACTGACGGATTCAAAATAGAAAACACACAGGAAACCACTTCTGGAGCGGGTGTGTTCATAGCCAGCCTCAGGGTAGCCAACTCCCATACCTTAGACAAGTATGCAACAGTATTCCAGACGGAAATTCTCGCAATTAATGAATGTATCGAATGTATCATAACATTAATAAATCTTGGCATCAGCAACAAGAAACTCAAGTGTAGGCTTTGACAGTCGTGCTCTAAAGGCGCCCATACACTATGCGATTTGCCTGCAGGCCGTCGTGAGGCCACGTTCTTGTGAACTGAAGGTGTGTGGCCGTATGGCAGGCGAGGATCGGACGTGAGATTGGTGATGATCTGAAGGGGGCTCCCCACCACACACTAGATAGTTTTTGGTGCCAGAATCTGACGGGCCCCGTTAGGAGGAGACTAGCTCGAGCAACAGAGGATGCTACCCAGTTGAAGGAGGAAGCCTGTTAACTATGGACAGGAGGGGAAGAGAGGGGCTCGTGACGGTGGGCCTCTAGGAACGGGTGGCTGTCTGGGGGCACCCTTTCATTGGCGCCCGCTGTTGTCAGGAGGCAAATTCATCGTGACCCCGCAAACTCCGAGCTTTGTGAAGAGGTTCCACGGGCCTGTTAGTGGTTGCCAAAAACTCTCTATTATCAGTTGGCCGGCCGGCCAACTACTAGCAGTTCATGTGTGCGGCCGCCTGCAGGCACTGGACGTATAGTATAGTGTGTGTGTGCAAGCGAGCACTTCATCTGTACGTCCGCCTACAGGCGGTTGACTGATATGTTGCTCGGCGATTTTGGCCGGACATTCGCCTGTTGAGGCGATGGCCTCATGACAGCCTGAAGACAAATCCTATAGTGTATGGGGCGCTTGAGACTACTGTAAAACTGAGTTCTCAAGATTCGTTGTGTTCTGTGTGAATTCTATCCTATTCTGTGTGTTCTCAAGATTCGTTGTGTTCTCATATCCTATTCTGTGTGAATTCTATGCAATCTTATTAGATATTGGCACTTTTATCGTCCACAACGTGTCATGTGAACTTGGATTTACAGCTCTAGATAAATAAAGAAACATAAAAAATCCATTACAATTTGTTGACCCAAAGCCACATGAACGAGTTTTCACCATAATTTTTCTCCAACCCTCTAGGATCCAGAAAGCAGTAGTAACAATCCCAGAAAAACCCACTCTTCAGCGTGAAACACCTGTAAAATAACGGATTTGAAACACTGGGCAATTCGCATAACCGTGGAATGGATTTCCATGAAATTAATTTTTTTGTCATTTGATTTTTGTAATAAAAGTTCAATGATTTTATTTGACAATTTTCGTGTTTTATTCATAACTAGAGAAGTCTACTTGCGCCTATTTGGTGTAATATTAGAGTGCTCTTGTAGTTACGGAAGGTCTTTTCTCGAGTTGAAAGACAGCTGCTGACGTTTTCTTTGACTGTAATCGTAGGCCTGTCATGACGTGTACTTTTCGTTAAGAAAAACCCCTGTAGGTCGATTCTCTAACTCATTATGGGATAAATAGCGACGATCGCGATTCTGCAGACGCCAAAAAGCGACAACTCCAACCTTCATAATGAGCGGTTTTTTCGCCGTTTCAATTTGTTACCTACTTTATTTTTTTTCGAACTCATCTTATCAATAGGACTAAGATTTTGCTTACCTACCTACCATTATTTTTAACGAAAATCTTAGTATTTACATTATTTCACAAACGTCTAAATCACACCTACACCATTAGGCCCATTTTCACCAAAAGTTGTTCTAAACTTGCTAAACGCGTTAATAGTTAATCTGAAGGAATAAACTCGGCAAGATGGCGAGTGTCTTTCACCAACGTAAATCATCGTTAAACGTCGTTTAAGATAATCGAGTTTGTCTAAACTTGAAATGTCGAGCGGAACGAATGAAAGTTGGACATTATGACGTATTGGGGCAATAGAAACGTTGAACAACAACCACTCCTACACTTGCTATCGGCAGATTGCCGCCTTGTGTATCTTTATCAGTGTCAGTTTTCGAATTCCTTGTTTTTTATTTTATTTGCTGAACATTTTCATCACTTACCTATTGAGTTATTACACATCATCACTTTGAGCCGCAACGAGCGCAATAACTCCAGTATTTCTCCAAACTCAAGTACCTTCCTTGATGTATCCTAGTGTAACACAGTGGCCGCCGCCTTGTTCTGAATGGTAGGAATGAACTTCGATAAATTGAATGATTACCGATGGATGAGGGCCTCAAATTTCACCTCAATAGAAAATTATTTTGTTCGAATAGGTCTTTTTGTATATGGTCAATTTGCATAATTCGCCTGAATAGAAACAACCAAGGAATGTAGGTTGCACTATTATGTTATTGAAAAAACCATTATTCATTGTAAATTAACGTGTTGAACTTATTTTATGACGGGAACTCGAGGTGAGTGTCAATCTAGTCGAGGCGGAAAATCAGTAACGTACATAACCTCGGAATGTGGAATCCGATCCAGGAATCGACTCAGACGTTGTCATCGTCAGACGAGTCAAAAATAACTCGAAATGCAAAAACAATTCAAAATGCAAAAATAATTCGCAATTTCATTTCGAAAACAATCACAAATCAATGCGCGGCCATATTGAATTGGTAGTTAAACGAGGTAAGCTAGTTTATTCGGCCTACTTTCAACTGTTTAAACTCGAACCCCCCTAGATGGAGTTTAAACTTGAACCCCCTGAGATGGAGTTTAAACTCGAACCCCCCAAGATGGAGTTTAAACTCGAACCTCCCAAGATGGAGTTCAAACTCGAACCCCCGAGATGGAGTTTAAACTCGAACCCCCCCCCCCCCCCCGAGATGGAGTTTGAACTCGTAAATCGCTCTGGTGAAAGACGATTATTACTAAATGTACTAGATCTCTCGCTGCTTTTGGTCTCTGGCCACTCGTTTCGAATGTTTGGTGAAAGTGGGCATTAGTTCATATTTCCTCCGCCAGGGATAGTAAAGCATTTTTCCCTTGAATCAGCATCGCATTATCTCAAGCTTTACCAAAATAGGTAACTAAGCCTATCTCATCTGATTCAAAGGAAAAACGCTTTATTATCCCTAACGGAGGATTCATGAACTAATGCTGTAGGTGTGATTTAGACGCTCGTCATTATTTCAAGTTAATTCATAAAACTATGTAGGTACTCTATTAAACCTAGTCGAGAGAGTATTTTCTATGGAATTGAGTTTTTGACAATCCAAACTATCAATAGAATGTTTTATATCAACATCGAATGATGTTGTCCATGTGACAATAAGTGAGGTTAAAACAATGAAAAATAATTATACCGCCATTTTCGGAAATTGGTAGGTACATAAAATTAAAATAGTTAAGTTATAAAATAGGTAGATAGTAATAATAGATTTTTTCAGCGTATTCTTAAAGAAAATTGGCTACTTTTTTCCCCTTTCTATAAAACATCGATGTTTTTTCACATCAGTGTTTCTTGAAGAAAAGAATTTTGTTCGTCAATACCCATCCCTAATAGTTACTTAAATGCTTACATATTAGAATTCGCAGTTTATGAATCCTTATTCTAAGCATTGTTTGGTTTAGCAATGCAAACTCCATCGGATCGTAAGAAACCGAATCGGCGGCTCGTTCGTCATGGAAGAAATAAAGCATGAAATTCAATCTCTAACTCGGAAAAATATTGCATGCGCTTATTGTGAAGCTATTTTAGTATATTCGCTTTGACTTACTGCATGGTTAATGCTGTGGCATCGGTGATGTATTTCTTCGTATCGTTTGATGGAACCCTAAGTATCATTTTTTAGTTAATGGTGTGTCATGTCTTATAATCATAACCTACTCGATTTGGGTGTATAGAGGTTGATGTATTGTGGCGACGATTGGCATCGATGCAAATTATTGATTAGAATGAATTTTGAGCAGTCTATTTCGCTCTTCAAGAATACAAGTGAGGCAACACCAAAAGCTGTTTTTTGAAAAATACAAGTTTTCAACGTCTCTCATAACGCTATTCTTTCCATTCTTTAAATTTTTAATTTTTTGCAATTTGTAGGAAAATTAAGCCGCTTTCGAAACTTCAGCTGTTTCAATTCTAATTCCTTCAAAATTTACCTCAATAAGTCGTATATTATGAAATTTTCGTGAGTCACGCCATTGTTGAGAAGAGAGTTTTTCGATAATAAAACCTGGTTTACTATCTCTATTGATTTCTCCTGTTTTGTGCGAAAAAATGGAAGTGTTCAGCAAACCCTTGTTAGAGTACTACAGTAGTGAGAGAAGAAGAAGAAGTAATATATTTTTAGAAAATAAGATTCACAAAGAATTTGGTTTAGAAAGTGGATGAGAGAGAGATCTTTGGGAATCTTATTAACATTAACTATTGTACCTACTGGACGAACTAAAGAATTTTGTGTCTCACATCAAACACAACTGTTTAGAATTCAAGTCTCCGTCAAATGTAGTAACAGCCATACATTACTTGAGGAGACTGTGATGCAACTACAGCCAAATCTAATATCGCCTACACCAAGTTAAAAATTTGGTGTTATCCTGGTGGTACCTCCTTTGGGACATTTGGAAAATGTGACAAAATTTGTATCTTCCTCGCATAGATAAGCAGAGACGTGATTCAAGCAACAACAAGCGGCATAAGACGAGTAACAAGAGATGTGAGACGAGTTGCAATTGACGTAAGACTAGTAACAAGTAGTAACATGAGATGAGTGGCAAGAGACGTGGGATGAGTGACAAGAGACTTGAGACAAGGAACAAGCAACATAAGCCAACTGGCAAGAGACGTCATACTAGTAACAAGCTACCTATGACAAGAGGCGTGAGACAAGGAACATTAACATCAGATGAATGACAAGATACATGAGACTAGTAACAAGAGACGTGAGACTAGTAACAAACAACATAAGACAAGTATCGAGCAACATGAGTGACAAGAGACGTGAGACAAGGAACAAGCAACATAAGCCGAGTGAAAAGAGACGTGAGATGAGTGACAAGATATGTGAGACTAGTATCAAGTTACATGAGACAAGTAACAAAAAACATGAGATGAGTGACAATATTTTTTTTTTTTTTTTTTTTTTGATTTACTGGGACGGGTCCTTAGTCACTTAGACCATAAGTTTGATCTATTGTGACAGGATTCCCTTTTTCACTTAAGTGCCCGTTTGAAAACCTCTTCTTTCACAAAGGGAAGAAGTTTGTCGGGCGTTTCCCGAGCAATTTCGGCCGGGACAAGAGTACCCTTACCGAAATGCCGGAATCTGGTAGATCAGGACACTCACAGAGGATGTGACTCCTTCACAGCAGAGCCGACATTCATCTGTCCTGGCCTTGCCCATCTTGTTGAGATGGTATCTCAGGGGGCAATGGCCAGTCAGGAGACCCACAATGGTGCGAAGGTCCTTCCTCCTTAGCGACAGCAGAGCTTTTGCTCTTTTTTTAGAGATGGTGATTAGCTGCTTGGCTTGCCTCTGCTTTGGAGTGTTGCGCCAGTACGCAGCTCTCTTGCTGTCCTCCCATTTTTGGACCTGTTGAGTAATGAAGCTCTTGGTAACCCCGAGTAGAGGTTCAGGACCAAAACATTGGGATTCCGATCCCTGCTTAGCGAGTCGATCGGCTTCTTCATTGCCATCTACTCCTTCATGGCCAGGGACCCAGAGCAAAGTTAACTTATTGCCCCGAGCCGCAGCCTTCAGGGAGTCCAGACAATCCCAGGTTAGCCTTGATGTTATTGAGTAGGCTGCAATGGCCTTAAGGGCTGCCTGGCTATCAGACATGTAAATTCTCGCACCTTTGAGTCGTTTTTTGGCGATCTCTTGTGCGCATATTTCTATGGCATGGGTTTCGGCGTGATAAATGGTCGCTGTTGTTCCTAGGGGTTTAGTTAGGCTGAAATTTGGACCTTTGATCCCTAGGCTAGCTTTTCCATTCATCACCCATCTGTGTACCACAGAAGTGAACCTGGTTCATATTGAGGCGTGCCTCTTTTCCAGCATTCACGATCATTAATGATCACTATAAAGGGTAGGTAAAAGACTTGGCCACTGGATCAGTGTGGATTTGGCCCAGTATTTCCAGGTGGCTCCCTTTACGGGGGGAGAGTTTGAGTTTTCCCGAGTGCAGCATTCTGATAGCCCCCAGGAAGGCTGTCCTCTGAACATAGATATGTAGAGGGGTGAGGTCAAGAAGAACCTCTAGTGCTGCTAAAGGAGAGGTACTCATTGCTACAGATATACTAAGGCATGCTTGCCTTTGTAGTTTGGTTAGCTGGAGCATAGATGTAGCCTGGTTTGTTTTTTGCCACCATACTACTGATTCATAGGTGACCATGGGTCTGACAATTGCTTTGTATGACCAGGAGGTCATTTTGGGCCTTAGACCCCATGTTTTTCCGAGCATTCTGTGACAAGCCCATAATGCTCGTGTTCCTTCATTTAGGATAATGAGTGACAATAGACGTGAGATGAGTGGCGAGAGACGTGAGACTAGTAAGAAGCCAATGTAAGACGAGTAACAAAAGTGAAGTCCCAATTCACACTCTGAACGGACGTCTGACGTCCCAGTTGCCTTCAAAATGGGTGATGATTATCAATTTACATGGAATTGAGATTAATGGCGTCGTTCTCGCCACCGTACTGCCCCCTTCTGTGTGGTTTGCACTGGTCATGTCTTTACCTGATCGACGCCATGACTCTGCCAGACTATAGGTAGCCATACACGAGCAGATATCTGCGACAGATATCGCGTTTTTAAACGATATCTGTGGGAAAGATCTGTGCGTTAGTCGGCGTTAAAAAATCGACCAGAGATATCTGCGAGAGTTCAAATCTAGCAGATGGTAGTCGGGCCTCCCCCTCAACCTGCAGACTTCTCGGAAGCGATGTCTATGGTTCTGGTCACCGGATGAATAGATATACTTTGTAGATAGGTACTTAACAAGAAGTACGTCGAAGTCTTCCTCGTTCATCCGCAGGTAGTTGTGGAAATCCCGCGGGTTGTTCTCCCTAAGGTGCTTCAACAACTTCATGTGCCCGAACTTTCTCCTTTCCGAAACCCATGACTTCTCCCAAACTTGTCTTTTTTGGCATAGCCGTTTTATGGGCAATAAAAAAAAACCGCCGCAAAAGCCGCTAATTTACGCTTTTTACTACGGACAGTCATCCATGGCATCAACTTACGGAATGTGTGACCGATCTGGAAAAAATTTCGGATTCGACCGATAACTCGAGTCTGCCAGACGAACGTCGGTGACAGACCTGAATCTGTCAGATTTCATCCCACGAACGAACAGATGACATCGGGCACTGGTCAGGTGACAGATCTCGGGCATGAAAGATCGGCCGATAAGTTTTTCGTGTTAAGGGGCAACGACTGATCTCATCGGTCACTCCAGATCGTCAGCGATATCTGTCAGATGAGATCGGGCGACCAAATCTGTCGCAGATATCTGCTCGTGTATGGCTGGCTATTAGTAACATGCGACATAGGACAAGCAACATGAGACAAGTTAACTGACGTGAGACGTGCTTCTCTAGAATGAGGAATTTCACCGATTTCTGTTTGCATTTTTCCTGAATAGTTAATGGTGTGGGATAGATGAAAATCGGGCTGATTTCGGAAAATAAATCTCCTGTTATTTTTGGGAGACAGTCAAAATTTTTGATTTCAAAACTAACCGGGAAAACAGACGTCCAGCGGGAACACTCGCTGATTGGGCTGTTCGGATCGCCGTCTCCTCCCAGTGTTGCCCATTGGGACGACGAAATCGTGTTTTCTAAGAGAAAAGTTATCAAACAAAAACAGGGGAAACCTAATTTTCCCCATCTTGCTTTTTCTATTTTTTTCTTCAGTTTTTCGATTTCGAACTTTACTGTTTCGTGAAATTTTGCATCTGGGGACTATAGATTTCTCGATCTCAGCGCTTCAAGCGGCCATAAATGAACTATTCCAGGATGACGTCATTTTCCCGGTTTTTTTAAACATTCGTATTTTCTACACTGTTTTGTTTATTCGTAAATTAGGAAGTTCGGGCTGAAAGTTTGCCTTAGGGGTTTTTAGAGGTGCTGAATCCGATTTTGGGGTCAAAAATAGGAAATTCCGACTTGGTGAAATTCCTCATTAGCTTTTCATATAAATAACAACATGAGCAGATAGAGTTGAGAAACATTCGCTAATCCTTGCTCTACCTTTAAAAATAATAATTAGTACGCCAATGAAAGCCTGTGATTATTCAAGCCAATGAAACTCCACCATCCACCTCTATACATCCAATATCTGCTTCTGCTTTACATCTTTTCTCATCCATTTCAATTACTTTGTGTGCCCTTCATTTCATCATTCTCGTTTCATCTCCCTTCATTCTCCACCTCTAATCGCATTCCGACTTTTCAGAGCGACTCCCTGCTGAAGCCGCTTAAAATAAACGACGAAATCACTATAATACCAACTCCGGCTCGAGCCAAAACGAAAACTCCTCAACAGCCGACGCCTCCCGCCAAACCGGCCAAGGTAATTGAATTTTAAAGAAGATGACACTTTGCCGATGAAGGAATCAAAAACTGCGAAAACACGATCACGTTGCTATTACACTATTGTTGTTTTGTGTCAACAAAACTCCAATCGGCTAATACGATGTTCATGTTGGCAGGTCTAAGCGTTTCTCTACTGAATTCGCCTTGGACTCTCGGAAATGAATTATCAAATGAATTATGGAAAATGAAAAAAAAAAATCCGATATCTTGAAACTATGAAATTGATTATTGTAATAAAAGCGTACGATTCTTGATTATGACATTATTAATAATTATTATAAAGGATTTAAGGAAAACAATTCACTTATTTTGTACATAAAATTTTGTGTTACATAGCAAAAAAAAAAAAATTTAAGTTTTACATCTCTAAATCTCTTCTAAGTTATGGTGTAATTATACCTATATTTTTTATATTACTCTAGTACTGTGTACAATGTACTTCCCATGAAGATGAGAAGTTCGTAGGAGTGACTCTAATTTACATCTCAGGACACCTTGTAAGCTAATTCTGTACCATAGAGCGTTTTTGTTCCCCCTCGGAAATTTCCACCAATCCTCAGTATCAGCGCAATACAATACTACAATATTTTTATAGAGCGTAATTATAGAATAATCCCCTTCTTTGTAGATATAAATAAACACTAACGATGGTATTTATTAACGGAAATAGATAAATTGATTAAAAACTATGACGAGGATAATTTTTTTTTTTCTTGAGATCATCCCAGTAAAATTTAAAATCCCACGGGGGCTTATGTAGTTATTTGTATCGTTTCGAAATGAAACACCAAAAACTTGAAAAAAAAAACAAAAAAAAAACATAATTTAAAAACGAAAAAAATATAGATGATTTTGTGATTACATGCTTTTGCACTTGCACTTGTGGTCATGTGACTCATAACAACTACGCATAATATTATTATAGTCTTGAAAAGAGAATAATATGATAATTGAACGGAAAAAACTTCGTTGTATTGGAAATGTTCGCAAACCCGAGAGCTGCGATCCGTTGTATATATAGGTAGGTTCGTACTGGTTATTTATATGTTAATTTCAAGTGCATGGGCAAAACTGTAAAGGAAAAAATGAAACCCATGAAAAATTCATTTTTGACGACAAAAAAAAAAACGAAGCCTTGATACGGTTTTTCATGTAGTTTTGCTTGTTATGCTAAGGCACTTTCAGGCTCCCCCGAGAGCGATCCAGTGATCATCTGAACTAGATGAAAAATTTCTTAATTACCTGATAATAACTTTCTGTTGACATTATTTTTCTATTCAATTCGGTGTGGAAAATGATCGCATACAATGTGCAATTATTGTTTGTGGGTCGATTAAAAAAAAAACAAGTTCAGGGACGTGCCCTTTTTTTATTTCTTTCATCGCTGGGATCGCTGTATGAATATTGTTGGGGAGGGACATAGAAAATGTTTGATATACCTACATTATTATTCCAATAAAACATGTAATAAGGAGTGGTTGTTTATTTCACCTTGATCCTCGATTTTGTGCTGGTGGTTTCGTTGATTATGCGAAGCAAGCTAGGAAGCGATAAGCGCTGATTCGCGAGCGTCTGCTGCACTTCGCTTGCGTATATGGCAACATTGTTGGGCAAAAATTAGCTATAGCTAACAGCTAATTTAGCTGCGATTTAGCTGAATCTAGCAGCTAAATATTTAGCTATTAGCTGTTGATGAACAGCTAAAATTTCCAGCTAAATTAGCTATTAGTCGAAAACTTATAGCTAACAGATTTAGCTGTTCCTCGACAGCTAAAAGCTTAAGGGTAGTATGTAATTTTTTGGGTAAAAAAATCGATTTTTCAAAAATAATATTAAAAAATAGTTTATTATATAACGGATAAAATGCAATAAACATTTTAAAAATCGAACGACTATAAGTGGGTTAAAAAAATACCTAAACCGAGCGCGCACTAAATTAGCAGCTAGGCCAATGCGCGATAAAACATGGAACGCTGCCTGGCCGCCACAAACTTTGCATCAGAACAATAGAACAAGATGCAAATCTGACGAAAACAAACATCAGTAACCTGTCAAATTATAACCTACTCGTTGTTGTTGTCTTCTTCTTCTTCTTCTAGAAAGAGTCCCGTCATCTAAAACAAACTTTGGAAAAGTTCAGAAGCTTTGAAACGACGTCACGTCAAGAAAAAAACTGCTTTTCAGAAAAACGCGTTTTCTGAACAATCACGTTTTTCAGCACTCAGGAACACTTTTCTCCCTTACTATTGAACTTATTTCATGGATTTTTTTTTAAATGTCCACTGGTATATTATACACAAACTGTGCCAAGGATTTGTCGAAATTTTATTTTCAACATCTGGGGCATTGCGTGCAGTCCAGAAAATTTTAGTAAAAAATCTACATTTTCTTCAAAACTTCGCCTATTTTTTTCAAAACGCCATGCTGGTATTTCTTTGGCACAGTCTTTACAGCATAATATTCTTGATAAAATTTAAAAAAAAGTAAAGCGATTGGTTGAGCAGAGCCTGAAAAATCGGTTCCTAAAGATAACTACATTATAAGGGAAATTCATCAGGCCGAGAAAATTACATACTACCCTTAAGTACGCACAAAAAAAACGTCTGCCAAGTGGGTGTGGCACATAGCTTCCTCGTATCCATAACCCGATTGTATAGATGATCCGATGCATAGTAGTTTATCTCAAAACATCAAAACAAGTTAATTTGTAACATCCCTGAAAATTTCATTGAAATCGGATAGAAAATGTAGAAATTATGGACGTTACAAGGAAATTCACGTTTGCGCATGCGCAGTGGGTACTATCAGTCCGAAGGTGCTGATCTTCATTGGGGACCATCTACAACCTAATCCGCAAAATCCCTGAAAATTTCATCGAAATCGGGTGGAAAATGTGGAAGTTATGGCCGTTACAAGGAAATTCACGTTTGCGCATGCGCAGTGGCTACTATCAGTCCGAAGGTGACGATTTTCATAGGGGACCGTCTACACAACAACCCGCACAATCCCTGAAAATTTCATTGAAATCGGATGGAAAATGTAGAAGTTATGGCCGTTACAAGGAATTCACGTTTGCGCATGCGCAGTCGCTTCTATCAGTCTGGGGATGATGATTTTCATAGGGGACCGTCTACACACCAACCCGCACAATCCCTGAAAATTTCATTGAAATCGGACAATAACTAAATATAGTTATGCGCGTTACAAGGAATTCATGACAGACAGACAGACACACAGACACGGAACCAAAATTGTTCAGGAAGGTCTAAAACGCAAAACGCGAGTGAAAATTTTGATTTTGGAGAACTTTTTTTTTTCGACCTTGAAAAGTGAAAACAAAGCTTCCGCTACCTTGGTAGACTCGGAAGCAAAATGTATTATTCCTCACGAACAGCTAGTAGCTAATCTAACCATTTCAGTTTAAGCTGACATCAGAATTAGCTTTGGAACATTTTATCGAATGATTTCCACTGATATTACCACCAACCCAATTTGACCTTTTCTCTTTTCTGGCCACTTAAAAACCAAATCTGAAATATATCGTATTTGTTAGTTAGGTATTACTTTTATGGGTGACCCCATTCTTGACCATGATGAAAGTTTTGTTAAAAATCAGTATGTTTTAAATTTTTAATTCGTTGTTTAAATTTCGATTTATTTGATCCTAAAAAATCATCTCATGTGTGTCCTAAATTTCTCATGTGTGTGTATGTGTCAAACATGTTTTGAACTACTTTAATCAGGTAACAGGTCACAAACAACTAAGTTACCTACCAAGGACCAATTTTGATGAAATTTGGTATATGGGCTCCTTTTGGGGTCTAGTTGTGCCCCGAAACTTTTGGTTGATGTCAGTCACTTCTAAGAGTGGAAAAATAAGGGTTGAGCTTCATAAAAGGCCAAATTCATTCGATAAAATGTTCCAAAGCTAATTCTGATGTCAGCTAAAACTGAAATGGTTAGATTAGCTACTAGCTGTTCGTGTGGAATAATAAATTTTTTTTTCAGCGTTAGCTATTAGCTGTCGAGGAACAGCTAAATCTGTTAGCTATAAGTTTTCGACTAATAGCTAATTTAGCTGGAAATCTTAGCTGTTCCTCAACAGCTAATAGCTAAATTTATCTTTTAGCTATTAAAAAAAGCTGTAAGTTATATTAGCCATTAGTTGAAAAATTAACTAGCTAATAAATTAATTACCTAGCTAATGCTCAAATCTGGATGGCATCGATATATGGAATATATCAATGTATTATGGTTGATATATCGATATGTAGAACCGATATTATCGGTCAATATCGATAAATTTACCGATAATATCGCGACATGTTTTCAACAAGTATACGCTGCAAATTATTACACAAAGGTTTATTATATTTCTATATAGAACAACAGCTCATTACTTTTCTGTATCGATCACTCTTCTGCGAAGAAGAAATATTTTACATGAATATTAAATGGAGGAGAGCGTCCACTATGAATTGTTGGGAATTTGGGTGCCCCACGAATTTTAAGGAGGAAGAGTGTCCCCTATGAATTGGACGGGAGAGGTTGTCCCTTATGAATTGAAAGGAGGGTATCCCCCATGAATTGGAAGAATTTGGGTCACCCGCGAATTTCGAGGAGGAAGAGTATCCCTTATGATTTGGTAAGAGGGAGGGTTTTCCATGAATTTGAAGGGGAGAGGTTGTCCCTTATAAATTGAAAGGAGGAAGAGTGTCCCCTATGAATTGGAAGGGCAGAGGTTGTCCCTTATAATTTGAAAGGAGGAAGAGTGTCCCCTATGAATTGGAAGAAGTTGGGTCACCTACGAATTTTAAAGTTGTGATTTGGAAAGTGGGTGGGTGTCCCCTATGAATTGTAAGGGAAATTGTTGTTGGGGGAATTGTTGTCCCTTATGAATAGAAAGGAGGACATCCCTTATGAATTTAAAGTAGGAAGAGGGTCCCCTATGAACTGGAAGGGGAGAGGTTGTCCCTTATAAATTGAAAGGAGGAAGAGTGTCCCCTATGAATTGGAAGAAGTTGGGTCACCTACGAATTGTAAAGTTGTGATTTGGAAAGTGGGTGGGTGTCCCCTATGAATTGTAAGGGAAATTGTTGTTGGGGGAATTGTTGTCCCTTATGAATAGAAAGGAGGACATCCCTTATGAATTTAAAGTAGGAAGAGTGTCCCCTATGAATTGGAAGGGGAGAGGTTGTCCCTTATAAATTGAAAGGAGGAAGAGTGTCCCCTACGAATTTGAAGGGGAGAGGTTGTCCCTTATAAATTGAAAGGAGGAAGAGTGTCCCCTACGAATTTAAAGAAGTTGGGTCCCCTACGAATTTTAAAGAGACTGAGTGTCACTTATGAATTGGTGGGAGGAATGGCGTCCCTCATGAATTGTAAAAAAGTTGGGGCAGATAGTGAAAAACTAGCTATTAGTACGAGCAACGGAGTGGATATAAAGAAACGAATTACTCGTGATAAAACGTAACTAGATGAAGGGGAACATTCAGTAGGTATTCAATTTAGAAAACTACTTGGATGTCCATTCGACTAAGCTCATCCCACTTCCTTGGTTGTGGGGCTACATTGATATTTCACTCAACGACTTTAGTTTCTTTCCGTTACTTATCTTCAACGTTTCTGCGTTCTGATCAAGATATGAAAGTTGCTTGGAAGAAGGATTCTTTCCAATAGTTTTTATTACTTTCTTTTAAAGAACCCGATGTTTAAACAGCTGTCAGTTTTTCTGTCCATGCCTAATTACGCATCCTTAACAAAGAAATAATAGCGATAGAGGAGTGATGCGAGCATTAGCCATCGTTGACTGATCGATTTGAGTTATGTCCCAATCAAATTAGGATTCAACGTTTCCTTAAGCTCGTAGGCTCAATCTGGGGTTGATGAAATTCACAGAGGACCATCTGCACCCCTACTCATACCGATAAAGGACAAACTTCGTATAGTTTTTTTCCCCCAAACTGTTGAAATTTAGTAGGTAAGTGAAATTTTACGCGTTTATTCGTATTATATATTTTTCTGATTTCAACTTGGAGGAAGTAACAATGGCTCCAGAAAAATAGTTGGTTACGTTGACGTAATCATAATAGCTTGTCCATCATTTCCCATTCTGAAGTGACATCCTAGTGTTACCGTCATTTAGATAGCACTGAGATTAGAGATAGAGGAAACAGGAATGCTCCTGAATTGTAGAAACAGGAGTCAAATAATTTCAAGTACTAACCTTCATCTAATTTCGTCCTCGAAGGGAAAAACAATAGATCATGGTGAAAATATTATTTTCCCCATTAAGGGAGAAATTAGATGAAGATTTTACTTGAGATGAACGTAGGACGATGTAGGCAGGGAGAGAAAACAACAAAATTATATATATAGCATTTTTCAGTTAAATTAAACCTTTTCTCTATTTTATCAAAAATGAAACTTCGTACAGACCAAAAGAAACCATATACCAATCAAATGAAACCTCTTTTCAACCAAATGAAACTTTTTTTCAAACAAATTAAACCTTAAGTATTTCAATAAAATGAAACTCATTGGTCCAACCATATTGCTGATCTCTGTGATATCGAGTCAAGTATTCTTTCAGTCCTCCTCAACGCAGCGCTGCCAGCATTCCTTCTCTATGCAATGTCACTCGTATTCCTTCTCACTTCACATTGTAGATTTCTCAATGCTTCTCTGCGCAAAAGTTTCATTCGGTTGGAAAGAGTTTTCATTTGATTGGTACATGGTTTCATTTGGTCGGTCCGAAGTTTCATTTGATAGAAGAAGCTATATTATAAAATCACAAAATTTGACGTCACGGCCTGGAATCGAACCCGGATCTCCAATACTAATGTAATGATTCTAGCAGTATAGTTACCAAATTTGTTCATCAGTCTCTAGTTAGGTAAACTTTTTCGGGCTGAAATTTGTTATTCATAATAGACATACAAAACAAAACCATTCCAGTTGGTATCAGTTTTTGAAGTGAACACCTGTGTTGTGCGTGGGACTTCACGTTTTCCTTCAAAATATGGTGCGTATTTTGCATTCCTACTTATGCGTATTACCATAGTTACTAGCTTCAAAATGAATTACTTTTCTCGGTACACGCGTCACTGGCTTTCTACCGCACTCGTCAAAGCTGTTTACTTGAACTCTGGAGAGCACAACCCCCAACAACAAATTTGGTGCATTTTGAAAGCGTAATAACGATTTCACCGATTTTTTTTATGAATATTGCTAGGAGGGGAATTTACTCCTTCCCCTTAATGTCTCGTTTTACTTTTGAATATGGTGCGCATAACTCAGGGGAACACAACCCTCAAATTTGGTGCATTTTGGAACTGAAATAAATATTTTACCGATTTTTTAACGTTAAAATGTTGAATTTTGTAAATCCCCCACCCCCTCCTACCCATCCTTCCACTCCTGTCTGGTGCGCATAACTCGGGGGATTTGCTAAAATTTGGTTCAGTTCGGTTGATTATTAACGATTTTACGGTTTTTTAGCTTCCGAGTCTACCAAGGTAGCGGAAACTTTGTTTTCACTTTTCATGGTTGAAAAAAAAATTCTCTAAAATCGAAATTTCCACTCGCGTTTTACACCTTCCTTAACGATTTTTGTTCCGTGTCTGTCATGAAATCCTTGTAACGGGCATAACTATACGAAGTTATCGTAGTTGGCGTGTAGACGGTCCCCTATGAAAATCATCACCCCCGGACTGAGAGTAGCCGCTGCGCATGCGCAAACGTGAATTCCTTGAAACAGCCATAACTTCCACATTTTCTATCCGATTTCGATGACATTTTCAGGAATTATGCGGATTAGGTTGTAGATGGTCCCCTATGAAAATCAAGGCCTCAAAATTGACAGTAGCCTCTGCGCAAACGTAAAATCCTTGTTTCTAGGATTGTTCGAATTGGTGTGTAGGCAGTTCCCTAGTTTCTGAATACCTTGTAACAGCCATAACTTCTACATTTCTCATCTGATTTCGTTAAAATTTTCAGGGAGTTTCTGAATATTCCCTAGGAATATTGCTAAGTAACTTTAGTCCCGTGTTTACTTGTGATATTCGAAGAAGGGGTGCCAAACATTTTATTCCCTTCGGAAGATGAATACATTTTTTGCTTCCGAGTCTACCAAGGTAGCGGAAGCTTTGTTTTCACTTTTCAAGGATGAAAAAAAAAGTTCTCCAAAATCAAAATTTCCACTCGCGTTTTACGTTTCAGACCTTCCTGAACAATTTTGGTTCCGTGTCTGTGTGTCTGTCTGTCATGAATTCCTTGTAACGCGCATAACTATACGAAGTTATTGTCCGATTTCTATGAAATTTTCAGGGATTGTGCGGGTTGGTGTGTAGACGGTCCCCTATGAAAATCATCATCCCCGGACTGATAGAGCGACTGCGCATGTGAAAACATAAATTTACTTGTAACGACCATAAATTCTACATTTTCCATCCGATTTTAATGACATTTTTAGGGATGTTACAGATTAGTATTTAGATGGTCCCCTATGAAAATCACCACCTTCGGACTGATAGTAGCCACTGCGCATGCGCAAACGTGAATTTCCTAGTAATAGCCATAAATTCTACATTTTCCATCCGATTTTAATGACATTTTTAGGGATGTTACAGATTAGTATTTAGATGGTCCCCTATGAAAATCACCACCTTCGGACTGATAGTAGCCACTGCGCATGCGCAAACGTGAATTTCCTTGTAACGGCCATAACTTCCACATTTTCCATCCGATTTCAATGAAATTTTTAGGGATGTTACAGATTAACTTGTTTCGATGTTTTAAGATTAACTACTATGCATCGGATCATCTACACAATCGGGTTATGGATACGAGGAAGCTATGTGCCACACCCACTTCGCAGACGTTTTCATTCAGTGATGTGTCGGGGAAGTGCAATAGCAAGCTTTCGCTTTATGAAATAGTCGAACTAGTCTGGATGTGGTGCAATTTATAAGAGACCAGGTAACATTTTTTTTCGATTTTTAGGGAAGTTAAGGGCGGACGGTAGCCTGCGACATGACGGTCGGGTTCCCAGTAGACATCCCCGAGTCCGAGACATCCCTGTGACGCGTGTACCGTTTTCTTTTATAAACACTAAGAATTGTTTTTGTTTCATGGTTGTTGGTGCTGTCTTGTGGATTGATAAGGTTGGTTGTAATCTCTCAGCTCTTTTCTCACGTGCGTTACCTTACGAAGCAAATCATTTTGAATTGGCTAATTTAAGTGAAATGAAGCATCCATTAACGTTGTTTCTGGCACAATAGGGTGTGCGCCTGGGTAGGAAAAACTGTTTATTGTTATTTTTAATCTAAGGTAGACCTCATTCTGGGAATTTTGATACCAACCGCGACCTTCTAGCGTGTGTAAATCTTTTCCTATGAATTTTTAAAGTTTCGACCGTTTATGACGTCACAGTGGGCTGGGGGGTCCCGCCAAGGCGAGAGGGGCGCGTGACGTCATAAACGGTCAAAACTTTGAAAAATCATAGAAACAGATCTACTCACGCTAGAAGGTTGTGGTTGGTGCCAAAATTCTCAGGATGTAGTCTACTTTCGATTAAAAATCTAAAAAAAATCGAGGCGCACCCCCCATTTGAACAATAAGTCTGCTATAGAAAGCTTGTACCATGTGGCGCACCTTAGTGGCGAATCAGCGAACGATAGACTCAACCTTCCAAGGAGGTGCGAAATGTATGTTGGTACCTGTAATGGCTGCTGCGCAAACGAAATCAAGCACTGCAAAGAGCATTTTCAGCTCCAGTACTAGGGAGTCTACGTCTTTTTGACAGGAGAAATGGGCGCACCGCCTTGATTTTTTTTTAGATTTTTAATCGAAAGTAGACTACATCCTGAGAATTTTGGCACCAACCGCGACCTTCTAGCGTGAGTAGATCTGTTTCTATGATTTTTCAAAGTTTCGACCGTTTATGACGTCACGCGCCCCTCCCGCCTGGGCGGGATCCCCCGGCCCACTGTGACGTCATAAACGGTCGAAACTTTAAAAATTCATAGGAAAAGAATACCACACGCTAGAAGGTCGCAGATGGTACCAAAATTCTCAAAATGAGGTCTACCTTAGATTAAAAATAACAATAAACAGTTTTTCCTACCCAGGCGCACACCCTATTCCCGAGAAAATATAGTATTATTAGTATGCTCGGAGTTTGGGCGATGATAAGAGATAAGTAGTTCTATCTTCTGAAGAATGCGCCAAAAGGATGCTGAGTTTCATGTGATAGACTTACAGGTAGGAAGATACATTTTCAGTCTCACTAGTTAAATGAGCTCCCATTCTTTCTACATTAAGTAAAAGTAACTTGACCGGTAAGTAGGTACCTAGATGGAAATTTGAAATCTTAATAGCTATCCTCAATTTTTTCTCACTCAAATCAAGTTGCCTGTTGTAAAAAATCTGCCAAGTGGGTGTGGCACATAACTTCCTACTGTATAGATGCATTGAGATTGCAATGCATTGAGATCCAATGCATTGAGGCTTATCTCAAAACATCTATCTCATAAGTACCTTGCGAGACCCTCATAGGGGACCATCTACACGCCAACCCGTACAAACCCTGAAAATTTCATTTTAAAAAAGTTCGTTTAGTTTTGCCTGTTCCAAGGACTTCCTGACACAGACACGGAACCAAAATTGTTCAGGAAAATCCAAAACATGAGTGGAAATTTTGATTCTGGAGAACATTTTTATTCAACCTTGAAAAAACAAAAAAAAAATGCTTCCATTACCTTTGTACTTGGTAGCAAAATGAGTCGTCTGAATACCTCTGATTACAAAAGTGACATTTCTCTATTACCGTCACTATTGATCTCACAGGTTCTGGGTTTGAGGCATTACTTAGGGGTGTGTCAGTCCAGGTATTTCTCTGGAACGGTTCCAATGGTTACAGTGGCAATGATGTAACTGATCCAAATTACCAGTATAGTTCCATTACTGGTACTGCGTACCGACTGTGTTCAAATCCCACTCTCATGATCTCAACTCGCAATTCAAACGGAAATAAATTCAAACAAGTGTTACAAAAAAGACAATTTTATTATTAATGGCCAAATATTTCAAGGAAAGAATAACCAGTCCAGAAGATCCCTTCTCTGTCCAGAGCTATCCAATATGGTAATCCGACACAATATGGCACTTTCTGGTACAAAGAACTGAAGTTGAGACGTCTTTCATGGTAACCAGTCCAGAGCTGTTCCATCATAAAATATCTTCTAAGCCCGTGGAGCTGTAAGGAAAATATCTTCTAAGCTGTGGAGCTACAGGACCTGCAAGGGCTGAGTTTTTTCGCTGCACAGAACCGTTACAAGATAATACTCAGTTCCACAGTCCCAGTATTATACTAAACCAAACCAAACAAAGCTATTATAGCTGTGTTTGGTTCCACAGTCCTGACACACCTCTGCAACTAACGTTCGTCGTTAGTGGGGAACAACTATGGACAGAACTGGATCCATGAAGTGTAAAGTGAGAAGTGGCCCTCAGTGTTCCACTGGAACTGGTAATTTTAGAGATGTACTGTAACTCTTGGATTTGGTTCCATGTAACGACCCACCTCCATCTTTGATTCATCTTATCGCAACAAAATCGTTAGGATTGGGTAGTAGGGAATCTCCATCAATTTTTTTCAAATGAAACAAATTCAATAAACAACATTTTAATACAATTTTTACACAAAAGTTAATTTACACTGGAAATACACTCGGGTATTCGGTATTGTACACTATTTACAAGGGCTGCGGGAGTGAGGACGTGCAATTGAGCAGAGGGGCGATTCATCAGCATATCAGCGCACATTTCAGCCACTGAAACCAAGCGAAAATAGATATTTAAAATACACCATTGAGCATTGAAAGATGTCGACAAGTAGGTCGACTCAGGAAGTTTTTTTTGCTGAGTACCTATGGAGAAGCATAGGATTCTGCATTCACAGGATAAACTGGACGAGCGGGCTCCATATGTTCGTCTAAGACTAGACCCACTAAACCTCACCATTCTACGAATAGTGTAGTCAGGGTGTTTGGACCTTCCCGCCCAAAGTGGGCACTAGGCCCAAAGAGAAAGTAGTCCCTTTTACCTAAGTAGTTCCCTAAGAATGAACCAAATTAGATCATCTCGTACATTCAATGGGCTATTGCATTCAGAACTAATAGGCCAGTATTAGATCTGTAAGAGCTAATGAACTAGTAGACCAAGGACGATCATAATTAAGAACAACATAGAACATGAATGCACAGGGCAGATCAAGATGGCCGCGGCGTAAATACTCCTCCGCGATCCCAATGCCTCGACCATACCTAGAACGTACGACACACACAAATTAACTCTGCACTCTAAATTTCTTGTTCAAATCAATTATTCGTTCTGTTTAATATAAACGTTTTAGTTCTCAACCAGTGTGGTTATTTAGTTCTCATTCCCGAGGTACACACAGGGCAGATGCTCATGACTTGGGAACTACTCCTTTCCTATGATGCACCCAAATGCTCAGTACTAGGGCTGCAACATCGATGTCTAGAAACATCGATTTTTTTTTCAAAAACTTCAATAAACCGTGTTTTGAAAAGAAGATTTGATCAATGAGGGTTTTGCCCGAAGCACCAAACTGAAGAGAGGTTACCATTTCCAGTAAAATGACGGGAATTGCCACACTGGTATTGAATATTCTCTGGTATCACACTCCACTACTTTGAAAGAAACTTCTGAATTCAACATTCCCCGTAGCTTACTAAAATCAAGGGCATAGATACTCATGAACTTGTCTCTGTTATTCTACGGAACAGTGACAAAAATAGGAGCAGTTCTACATAGCAGAGACAACAGCGCTCTTATCGAACAGATTCGTACCTCCTAGATTGCTTGAGAATGTACCTATTGTACTAAAATCAGAAACTTAAACCAGTCAAATTGACTCTGTCAAAAACTATTTACATAAAAGTACTATCACATGATGACAAACCCTGAATAAAATAATGTATATTAATATCATATGCGGCGCACTCAGGTTTCCTCACCTCTGCTATACTGAGTTTGATGCTCCCGTTCTGCAAAGGGTCTCTCGATTCGAAAATGTCTGAAACAAAACAATGATTTCAAATCAAATCAACAAAAAGTATAGATATTGTTGAATTTAATAATAATAATTTAATAATATAAATAAATTAAATAAATATAAATACTTACTTTAAACTTAAAAAATATAAATTAAATAAATAAATAAAATAAGATTAATTTAAATCAATTCATTTCATAATTTAATGGGGTATTTCGGTGGGTCGGAAATTCAGGTTTTTGACCTCAAATTTGGATTCAGCACCCTTGAAAACATATATACTCCAACTTTAAGCCCATTGATACTATAACATGTGGTAGAAAAATTAATTAAAGAGATCGCACGTTTGAAAAAAAGGTGGGCCTCCCTTAACGCACACACACTTATGCCGCGCGCGTGTGTGAGTAGTATTTTGTAGTATCCAAGAAGTCCTCCAAGGGTTTCATCGCTTCTCTGTGCATGGATACTTTTTTCAAAGACAGTTGGCTAGCTACGTCACGATTGGCTAGCTACGTCACACCATTCAAATCTTCAACTTTCCTTAGCTTCTCTGATTTTTTTAAAAACATTTTCTCGACGAACAGACCCGATTACTGTTATTCCTGAGCCATGCTCTTTTGAAAAAAAAAATTTTAAAAAATTGATTGAAATACCCCATTCTCATTAGAGATGGACAATTTAGAATATCGAAAGGAAAATTCTGATTTCACTGATATCGAATATGTTTTTTTATCTTCTTTTTTAATCAATATCAGTGATCGCAATAAATTATCGGAAGAAGAATATTGATTTCACAGATATCGAATATGTTTTTTTATCTTCTTTTTAATAAATCAATATCAGTGATCGCAATAAATTATCGGAAGAAGAATATTGATTTCACAGATATCGAATATGTTTTTTGTCGAGCATCGTTTTTTATTGATTAGGAGAAATTGATAAATTAAAGTGAGAAGGAATATAACCATCACAACCGATAATTTTTTTCTTTCAATATCAATATTTTCCTTTCAATATTCGATAATATCGCAAGAAAAATATCGATACAAATGTCGGAAATATCGAAACAAAATATCGATATCAATAAATATTGAAAGTATCGAATCGTCACTAGGTGTAGCATCCTGATCCCCTACAGGTAGGTCTGTCCCAGTCAAATGAAAAGGTGAGATGCGTCCCAGGGTTGGCTGAGTGATCTCCCATAAGTTTGAGATCAAATACCAGTTTGCGAACGACGTTTATAAACGTCGTATATAGGGTGTTTCACGAAAAGGTTACACCCCCCTTCATTTTCGCAAAATACAACGTAAAAAATTCCGACCAACGCAATTCTTCATGATTTTTTGTGAGGATCTCAGGAAAAATACGTTTGCGCAAAAAAGTTGCGCGCAATCGTGCGCAATTGACACTAACTTCATTTTTTCAAATGGAACCCCCCCTTTTGGTTTATTATTTTCAATAATAAGCCTTTGGAATCGAGCAAGAAAAAAAAATTTTTAACCCCCCTCAAAATTTGATGTTTTACGTTTCAAGGTACGTAGAATACGAAAATCGAATAAAAAAATTTCCGTCCGTCCGCCGTACGCGGCACTTTTCTTAGCAACACTGGACCGATTTGGTTCAAATTTGGTATATGGGCTCCATTTGGGGTCTAGTTGTGCCGCGAAGCTTTTGGTTGATGTAGGTCACTTCTAAGGGGTGAAAATTAAGGGTTGAAATTTTCAAGAGTGCCCTAGCTCGAAAACTCTCGAAATAAAGGTATCGTTTTTTCACCAATTTTAAATAGTATTGAATTTTTAAAAATTTTTGAGACCATCCGGAGCTCTGTAGGACAAACCGTTCGGTCCCTACGAGTATTTGCAGGTTTTCCTTCGATAAAACAGAATCATGAGTGTGAATCGCAAAAGAGGTCTAATCGCCGTTCAAATTTTATCTGACTAAAATGCGATCGCTGTTCATTTCTTCGATTTGTATACAGTTTTGCCTTCTGCGTAACCAGTAATCAAATTTTCATATCAAGCTATACTTATCAATACTTTCTATTTTTCGAATCGAGTGTGAAGCGTTTAGTTCTTCCTAATAAACTTGATTGTGAAGGTGTGAAGCCATTATAGTGTGGTAGGTAGTACCTACCAATAGTTGGTAGGTAAAAAAAAGTTGGTAGGTAAAACAATGTTTGTAGGTAAAAAACGCTGCAAATCATTGCTCACTGATCAGATCACTGATCAGCTGAGTGAGCTCCGAAGCCATTTTCAATCCTATTGAATGGAAGTGCTCTTCCAGGCGTCTCCAGCATTCGAGGATATCTTCTTCACTCTTCAGATCACAGATCAGCTGAGTGAGCTCCGAAGCCATTTTCAATCCTATTGAATGGAAGTGCTCTTCCAGGCGTCTCCAGCATTCGAGGATATCTTCTTCACTCCTCACATCACTGATCAGCTGAGTGAGCTCCAAAGCCATTTTCAATCCTATTGAATGGAAGTGCTCTTCCAGGCGTCTCCAGCATTCGAGGAGATCTTCTTCACTCTTCAGATCACAGATCAGCTGAGTGAGCTCCGAAGCCATTTTCAATCCTATTGAACGCAGGAGCGTAAATTTGAGAGGGAAGGTCAAGGGAGAATACAGATGGTGGTAGGTGCTATTGATGGAGAACCAGTGATCTATACAGAAGGATGATCTATACACAAAATAATAAACCTTTGAGCAATGATTTGCAGCGTTTTTTATTACAGATTCGGATTCTACGTCAAATTTCATGAAAAATTCATACCCGAATCGATTGGTTTTATTGCGCGCAACCTGGCTTTTTGAACGCTCTAAGTTGCGCAACTCCACAATTGCGCAAAAATTAGGTTTTGGAGAACCCTAAGTGTGGCACATGTTTTTTCATCATTTTTTAACGCTGAATCACAGGGTGTCGTCCGTTTTGATAAAAACCAAGATTTAAGAGGAAAAATTAACATTTCTTTCACGAAAACATCGGTTTTGAGGTCAAAATCATGTTTACTTTTTATTTTCTCACCTCCTGTTGAACCACGGGCTTGGGGCCGACTACGGTGGAGTTAAAAATAAAAACTGACAGCACGATCATGCTTCAACTGAATAAAATTGTCTAAAAACTCATAACGATTTAAAAATAGCGATTTTTTCACTAAAAACAACCGAATTTTTGGCCGCTATTTTTAAAAATTCCAGTCAAATTGAAAAACGGATGACACCATGCGATTTAGCGTTAAAAAATGATGAAAAAACATGTGCCATACTAAGGGTTCTCCAAAATCTAATTTTTGTGCAATTGTGGAGTTGCGCAACTTAGAACGTTCAAAAAGCCAGGTTGCGCGCAATGAAACAAATCGATGTGGGTATGAATTTCTCATGAAATTTGACGTACAATCCAAATTTGTAATAAAAAAGGGGGTGTTCCATTAGAAAAAATGAAGTTAGTGTCAATTGCGCACGATTGCGTGCAACTTTTTTGCGCAAAAGTATTTTTCCTGAGATCCTCACAAAAAATCACGAAGAATTGCGTTGGTCGGAATTTTTACGCTGTATTTTGCGAAAATGAAGGGGGGTGTAACCTTTTCGTGAAACACCCTGTATAAATATACTCGTACCTACCATACCTACAAATTTTTCAAAAAATTCGGTATTTTTCTTTCAATTATTTTTTAAAAAAGAAATTTTTAAAAATATTTTGCTTTTAAATCTTTAAAAGGAATCCATATGAAATAGGAAAAAAAATTAAAATAAGATTTTTCTACCAACAATCCAAAACTAGTGTTTTTTTCAAAATGGCTCTTATACATTGTTTTTCGTCAAATGGGATTTTTTCCAAATGTCTCCCTCAAAACTTATGCCAAAATTTCGAAATTTGAACTCAATCAACTGTTCCATAAACAAATAGGAAACTTGGAAAATATGGGAATTCTTGACAATTTCCTTCGCATGAAATTTGTTTTTCTCAATTTCCCAGAAAAAAGTTGATATAAGCCCATTTGAAAGAAAACTCTTAATAACTCCCGCCAATTTAGTTACTACCAAGTATTTCAAAGGTTATTTTACTCACTGAAGGCCACACTGAGGTGGAGGATGGCGGACACGAAATCCCCAAATCTCAACGTTCCATCTTTTCTCATGTACCGTAGGATGAGGATCGACAAAACGTCCGTACTGAGTTGAAATCCTGAAAATTACACGAATTCGGTTAGGTACACAGTCAATGTTTGGCAGGGTTGGAAACAAAAGTTTTTGACATGGATATGTCTTAGTTCTGGGGGTCATTCCAAAAATTTCGACACACAAACTATGCAACGCTTTTTTTCTGATGCTGTTGAACGCAGGAAGCTGAAATTTGAGAGGCAGGGTCAATTGATACATACTTCTATACATCATCAAAGTTGATGATCACTGACCAGCTGAGTGAGTTCCACGGCCATTTCCCCTCCTGTTGAACGCAGGAACTAACTTCCTCATTTTCCACCCCACAAAAATCGTTCACCACTCATTGGAAAGCTCTCAATTTATTAAACATGGTACATGATCCCTAATATGAATGTACCTGTACGGAAAAGTTGAATTATGCGCATGTTTACTAACATATGATCGTGAGTAACAAATGAGGGGTCAACATGATCGTGAGAGGAAAATAGGTATCGTCATCCAACAGATCCCATTGGAGTGTTACGGAGGCAGGGTCAATAGAGAATGCTGAAGGCGCCTGAGTGTTCACTGATCAGCTGAGTGAGCTCCAAGGCCATTTTCTCTCCTGTTGAACGCAGGAACATGAAATTTGAGAGGACGGGTCAATGGAGAATGCTGAAGGCGCCTGAGTGTTCACTGATCAGCTGAGTGAGCTCCAAGGCCATTTTCTCTCCAGTTGAACGCAGGAACATGAAATTTGAGAGGCAGGGTCAATGGAGAATGCTGAAGGCGCCTGAGTGGTCACTGATCAGCTGAGTGAGCTCATCATTTAAATTGCCATCATAAGACATATCCATGTACAGATGTATCTGCATGTAGTGTAGATACTTTCTATTAAATACAAGAAACCAGTTTTCCTTTAAACAGTTTAAAACGTATTTTTCCTCTATGAGAATGGGTTTTTTATGCTGTTTAAAACTAGTTTTTAAAAATCTGCACATGAAGCACTAAGGCAGCTTGTGTCTAACTATACGAAACATTCCCACAAAACTGCCTTCAGGTGCCAAAATGGGCTGAGAAATGAAGCACCTAAATATATTTTCAAAAAGGCAGTCAATTTTCAGTACGATTTTAGTAGTAAACTCATATTATGAACTCTCAGCAATAAACTCATGCTTAGGGAATTTTTTTACTGAAGAAAGAAAAATTAAAAACGCTGCAAATGGACGCCTGGAAGAGCACTTCCATTCAATAGGATTGAAAATGGCTACGGAGCTCACTCAGCTGATCAGTGATCTGAAGAGTGAAGAAGATCTCGAATGCTGGAGATGCCTGGAAGAGTACTTCCATTCAATAGGATTGAAAATGGCTTCGGAGCTCACTCAGCTGATCAGTGATCTGAGGAGTGAAGAAGATTTCCTCGAATGCTGGAGACGCCTGGAAGAGCACTTCCATTCAATAGGATTGAAAATGGCTACGGAGCTCACTCAGCTGATCAGTGATCTGAAGACTGACGAAGATCTTCTCGAATGCTGGAGACGCCTGGAAGAGCACTGATCAGCTGAGTGAGCTCCGAAGCCATTTTCAATCCTATTGAACGCAGGAAGCTGAAATTTGAGAGGGAAGGTCAAGGGAGAATACAGATGGTGGTAGGTGCTATTGATGGAGAACCAGTGATCTATACAGAAGGGTGATCTATACAGAAAACAATAAACCTTTGGACAATGATTTGCAGCGTTTTGCTGCGCATTTCGCATGAGGTAATTTCGCAGTTTGAGAAACAACTCACGAAAGACACAATTTAAAACAACCCCAAATAGCTATTTCTATTTCCTAGGGATTACGTGGGATACGTACCGACTTCTTGGAGGGCGTCTCTCAGTCTCTCCGCTTTCAGAATTCCGGTCTTTTCTTTCGTGTGGTTTTTGAAGGCGGTTTGCCAGGCTTTCAGACTGCACATCAAGTCCTTGAAATCGCTCAGCTTCAACCGACCATTTCCATTGCTCTGTTGCGATCGGTTAAAGAAGTTTTTTGGCACCATTTCGGTTTAGGTAATTTATTTTTAAAGAGTACAGGGAAGAAAGGGGAGCTGACAAACAGAAATCTGATATACAAGGAGTGAGCCTAACTGGTCCATACTGCAGCAGTCGATTCTACAACTAATTTGCAACAAAGAAGTCTGTTAGCAATTTTCTTTTAAAGGCTTCGTTTCCGAGTTATTTCAATTTTAAGATTTTTGTTCGTGATTTTGACCTTACGTCATTAAATTTTTTTTTTCATTTGTATCATTAACAAGTTTGAAGGTAGAATGTTAACAATATTGTAGCTTCTGGGTAATATGGCGATGAAAACAAGAGTGTGATATGTGTAGAGTGTACGAGAATTTATGGTTTCAATGGTCCACCGTGGAAGACAAAGCCGCCCCATCCTCCAATCCTAGTGAGCGTATTTTTCTCCTTGCTCCGCGTAGCCGAAGTGATACCGCCCGAATGATGGCAAATCGTACTTTTACTTTAAGCCATCCTGTCAGTTGGGAGTAAGGTCGTTGCCACTTCTCAGCCAACACAAAAGCTGCTCTCATCAGGATGACTCCGAATTCTTGTTCCAGAGCCCCGTCACAGGGTGTGAATGACCCTCGATGGTCCTCTGCCGCCTGGTCATACCTCGTGTGCTTCGCGCGAGCAGCCATTCGAGCTGTTTGGCGCCAGTCTTGGGGGAGGTAGGAGGCAGCGTCAGCATTTACAATGCGATTATCGAAAAACGCTGGCCTCCCACTCTCCCAGACCCCATTCACTGCAAAGTCGCCCACCAACGCGGGGTGTCCATCGGCTACTCCTTTAATTTGTTGTGACAATGGGGTATTTCGGTGGGTCGGAAATTCAGGTTTTTGACCTCAAATTTGGATTCAGCACCCTTGAAAACATATATACTCCAACTTTAAGTCCAATGATACTATAACATGTGGTAGAAAAATTAATTAAGGAGATCACACGATTGAAAAAAAGGTGGGCCTACCTTAAGGCACAGACACTACGCCGTGCGCGTGTGTGAGTAGTATTTTGTAGTATCCAAGAAGTCCTCCAAGGGTTTCATCGCTTCTCTGTGCATGGATACTTTTTTCAAAGACAGTTGGCTAGCTACGTCACGATTGGCTAGCTACGTCACACCATTCGAATCTTCAACTGTGCTTAGCTTCTCTGATTTTTTAAAAACATTTTCTCGACGAACAGACCCGATTACCGTTATTCCTAAGCCACACTCTTTTGAAAAATAAAATTAAAAAAAATTGACTGAAATACCCCATTACAATTTAATGATACCGTTTGAAAGAAAATTACATTTCTTATTGGATAGATCCCTTACATTTCTCTTGAGTCAAGGTTTAAGACATGAAAAAGCCCTTTGAAGAGAGACTTTTACGTAAATTGGGAAACCTCGAATCTTTTCAATAGCAAATTGAACTACGAGAACCAATCTTTTTTCAAGATGCAGGAACGGCAAAAACTGCACCAAAATCTCAGCTTTCCAATGGTATATTTAAAAAATATTTTACAAACAAATTTAGGGGTGAAATTTGTGTTTGAACGAGGGAAAACGTGTCATTTTGTCTATTGAGGCGCCCGCCCACCCACTTCATCTAGCGGGAGCGCTGATTTCGTTGAAAAAATGCAAGTTTTTCTTCGTTCAAACACAAAATTTCTCCCCTAAATTCGGTTGTGAATTATTTTTTGATTAATCCATTGGAAAGCTGAGATTTTTATGAAGTTTTTACCGATCTTGTATTTTAATCAAAGATTGTTCTCGTAGTTCAATTTGAGATTGAAAAGATTCGAGGTTTCCCAATTTTCGTAAAATTCTCTTTTCATAGGGCTTTTTCAGGTCTTAAATCGACTCAAAAAAAGGTAAGGAATCTATCCGATAGGAAATTTAATGCTCTTTCCAACGGTATCATCAAATTGTAATTTTTATTGCAAATTGGAGGAGTTATGAAATTTAATGACGTAAGGTGAAAATCACGAAAAAAATCTTGAAATTAAAATAACTCGAAAACGAAGCCTTTAAAAGAAAATTGCTACGAGACATTTTTTGTTGCAAATTTGTGTGTAGAATCGACTGCATCCTGGGAGAAAGCTGTGAAGAACTTTGAAGGATTCGTTGTATTGAAAGGATACATCTAACGTCATGACGACTTGGCGACAAACTTCCAGGCATGCGCAGCTCTTGATGTAGTCTGAAATGAAGAAAATATATTGGTTGATTACAGTTTTCTTTGTGAGGAAGCTTTACTGCTTCGAACTTTAAGAATATGGATGATTATTTTCAATTCTGCACATGACTGGATGCATAGATTCGTTACTAGGCAACCGAAGTAAGGACTCGAATTTTCTTAATCACTGAACATGGAGGCCATGACTGCCAACCACAGAGTACTGGAGACAAGTTAGCAGAAGAGAAAGCTAATGTTAAAATGGCGTGCAAGCATTTTTGAGGATGCCTCAGTTGCGCCATCTACTTTCATCTAAAGAACTACTAAGGAAACTGAAGTGGTGGGGGGAGGCCACACTCTCTTCATGCCGCTTCTTTTCAAATCCTTTCAAATGACCAGAAATTGATAATTATTCATATCATCGTCATTTAGATTTGCAAGAATTACTTAGCATAATAAAAATTATGTATAAATTATAATTAAATTACCCAAGTTGCCCTCACAATTATTGTTGTCCATATTGCCAGCACTTCAAATGCTCAATCGACAACTGCCACCCATAGAAAGGTTTGAAACCCAGTGTATTATTGAAAATCGCTCGATTTTTTCATACATATCGAGAATATAACTAAATGTTATCAAATTAATTACTTAGATGCGGCCTGTAACGCCCCAAGGAGAAAAATATGGGTAAAACAAAGTGACTTGTGATGTAGTTGGGAACCCGATCTGTTGCACTCATCTAGAACTACGTCTTGAAGCTCCACCAATCAGAACGCTTCTTGAGCTCCCAGCTTCAGCTTTCAGCCCAGTGCTGCCAACACATCATCATGAGGGGAACGACTAAAAACCACCCAGTTCTTACCGTTGGGCAAACAGGCGTCGAGGAGTTCTTGAAGCTCGAAAGAATTGACTGTTCTATGCTCGTCTGCCAGCTGTAAGAACACGGCCTCGTACTGACTGAAGCTTTTGTTGTCCAACGATGCAGGTGCCTGCAGGATTAAAATAAAAATGAATTAAACCATTTCCAAAACAGAAATTGATATATGAATTGTTTAGCTTTGAACTCAAATATATAGATTTTTAAGCTAATTCGAGAGTTTATGTGGATCAGAAATAAAGATATGACAAGTTGGGGTTGTTTGTAATTATCTAAATTACTGATAATGCTTGACAAACTAATGGGTAGAATCGTATTGTACAAAAGAGTGAGTAAAATTGCTTCGTTGGTCACTTTTGCGTTTGCATTCTTTTCTCCCCCAGTTTGTGCACTCCTGTGTTAAGCTAATAGTTTCATTTACGCTTGCAGAGGCAGCACTATCGTAGTAAGCGGCACAGGTTCCCCTATGAAGTGACTCTTCCTGATACTCATTCCATGAATGGAGTCAGATTGGTTAGGAAGGCAGATCCGTTGCAACATGGCTGCCCTCATTCGAATTGTCATTACTTTTAAAATTCCCTTCTTCCTTAAATTCTTTAAATTTTTTGGTTGCTTTTTTGAGCATCACACTATGGTTTTCTGCCATACCAGTGAACCCTCTTTCGAAA
Source organism: Apolygus lucorum (assembly GCA_009739505.2). NCBI lineage: Eukaryota > Metazoa > Arthropoda > Insecta > Hemiptera > Miridae > Apolygus > Apolygus lucorum. The sequence continues at coordinate 25,908,169 of CM019170.2, forward strand.
AAAAATTATAAAATGTGAAGCGAATTCCCCACTATAACTAATATAGGTACTTATACAAGCCTTCTCATTGATTCCACCAGAAACAATAGAATAAGGATTTGTATGTATCTACCACGATAAATAAAATAATTATTTTTTGGACTTTGATACATCCTTAACAAAGCATTATACAGGGTGTCTACACCTAAGATGGGCATAACTTCAGAGTTCGATTCTACAATGTATTTCCAACAAAAAATTTCTATTAGTAATTTTTTCTTAACCCACTCAAAATGCCTTTTTTTAACTTTGAAGTTTTCTTTCGTGTTTTCGACCTTACGTAATTAAAACTGTCATAACTCAAATTTCAAATAAGGATATCGTTGGAAAGAGCGTTAAATTTCCAAGCTACCCAGTGTAAAACCAAAATCTTTTAGCAATAAACCATTTCTAAAAACGCTGCAAATCATTGCTCAAAGGTTTATTATTTTATGTATAGATCATCCTTCTGTATAGATCACTGGTTCTCCATCAATAGCACCTACCACCATCTGTATTCTCCCTTGACCTTCCCTCTCAAATTTCAGCTCCTGCGTTCAGTAGGATTGAAAATGGCTTCGGAGCTCACTCAGCTGATCAGTGATCAGAAGAGTGAAGAAGATCTCCTCGAATGCTGGAGACGCCTGGAAGAGCACCTCCATTCAATAGGATTGAAAATGGCTTCGGAGCTCACTCAGCTGATCAGTGATCTGAAGAGTGAAGAAGATCTTCTCGAATGCTGGAGACACCTGGAAGAGCACTTCCATTCAATAGGATTGAAAATGGCTTCGGAGCTCACTCAGCTGATCAGTGATCAGAAGAGTGAAGAAGATCTCCTCGAATGCTGGAGACGCCTGGAAGAGCACTTCCATTCAATAGGATTGAAAATGGCTTTCGAGCTCACTCAGCTGATCAGTGATGTGAGGAGTGAAGAAGATCTCCTCGAATGCTGGAGACGCCTGGAAGAGCACCTCCGTTCAATAGGATTGAAAATGGCTTCGGAGCTCACTCAGCTGATCAGTGATGTGAGGAGTGAAGAAGATCTCCTCGAATGCTGGAGACGCCTGGAAGAGCACCTCCATTCAATAGGATTGAAAATGGCTTCGGAGCTCACTCAGCTGATCAGTGATGTGAGGAGTGAAGAAGATCTTCTCGAATGCTGGAGACGCCTGGAAGAGCACCTCCATTCAATAGGATTGAAAATGGCTTCGGAGCTCACTCAGCTGATCAGTGATGTGAGGAGTGAAGAAGATCTCCTCGAATGCTGGAGACGCCTGGAAGAGCACTTCCATTCAATAGGATTGAAAATGGCTTCGGAGCTCACTCAGCTGATCAGTGATGTGAGGAGTGAAGAAGATCTCCTCGAATGCTGGAGACGCCTGGAAGAGCACCTCCATTCAATAGGATTGAAAATGGCTTCGGAGCTCACTCAGCTGATCAGTGATGTGAGGAGTGAAGAAGATCTCCTCGAATGCTGGAGACGCCTGGAAGAGCACTTCCATTCAATAGCATTGAAAATGGCTTCGGAGCTCACTCAGCTGATCAGTGATCTGATCAGTGAGCAATGATTTGCAGCGTTTTTTACCTACAAACATTGTTTTACCTACCAATTTTTTTTTACCTACCAACTATTGGTAGGTACTACCTACCACACTATAATGGCTTCACACCTTCACAATCAAGTTTATTAGAAAGAACTAAACGCTTCACACTCGATTCGAAAAATAGAAAGCTTGATATGGAAATTTGATTACTGGTTACGCAGAAGGCAAAACTGAATACAACTCGAAGAAATGAACAGCGATCGCATTTTAGTCAGATAAAATTTGAACGGCGATTAGACCTCTTTTGCGATTCACACTCATGATTCTGTTTTATCGAAGGAAAACCTTCAAATACTCGTAGGGACCGAACGGTTTGTCCTACAGAGCTCCGGGTGGTCTCAAAATTTTTTAAAAATTCTGTACTATTTAAAATTGGTGAAAAAACGATACCTTTATTTCGAGAGTTTTCGAGCTAGGGCACTCTAGAAAATTTCAACCCTTAATTTTCACCCCTTAGAAGTGACCTACATCAACCAAAAGCTTCGCGGCACAACTAGACCCCAAATGGAGCCCATATACCAAATTTGAACCAAATCGGTCCAGTGTTGCTAAGAAAAGTGTCGCGTACGGCGGACGGCGGACGGCGTACGGCGTACGGCGGACGGACGGAAATTTTTTTATTCGATTTTCGGATTCTACGTACCTTGAAACGTAAAACATCAAATTTTGAGGGGGGGTTAAATTTTTTTTTTTCTTGCTCGATTCCAAAGGCTTATTATTGAAAATAATAAACCAAAAAATCAAGGCAAATAGCAAATTTCAAATTTTTTTCGAAATATGACTCTTTTTAAATTCAAGTTTTCACTTTAAATCCCAGGCTATTTCGATGGGCGCTCTTCGGAAAAAACATGTTCAAATTGTCAGCTTTCCAACGGTCTATCAATTTTTCTTTTTAAAATTCAAATTAAAAGAGTAAATGGTGTTTGAATGCCAAAAAACTTGTGTTTTACAAGAAAATCCAGTGTTTTGAGCGGTTTATGGTCCCCCTCGATCTCAAGATGGCTTGGCGAGTTTGGTATCATTTCCTGTGTAATTTTTCACGCTGAATCCAATGGTGATATTTCCGAATGATTCCGACAGCTAAAAAGTGGATTTGTCGAAGAAAATCTTCGATTTTCGTACATAAAATACGCATCATTTCTAAACATGGTAGGGAGCTAAAGTAACACCTTTCTACTCAATAAAAATATCAATCAGCTCAAAAGTTGATGTTATTATTGAGTAAAAATGTGTTACTTTATGCTCACTTCCATATTTACGAATAATGCTTTTGTTATCGCCAAAATATGAAGGTTTTCTTTAAAAAATCCACTTTTTAACTGTCAGAATTATTTGGAAATACCACCATTGGATTCAGCGTAAAAAATTACACAGGAAATGATACCAAACTCGTCATCTTGAGATCGAACACCGCGTAAACCACTGGATTTTCTTGTAAAACACACGTTTTCTTGCATTCGAACTTGATGTACTCCTCCAGTATGGATTTTGAAAAGAAAAATCGATATACCGTTGGAAAGCTGACAATTTGAACATGTTTTTTTCCGAAGAGCGCCCATCGAAATAGCCAGGGATTCATAGTGAAAACTTCGATGTAAAAAGAGTTATATTTCGAAAACATTTGAAGTTTGCTATTTGACTTGATTTTTTAGAAATGATTTATCGCTAAAAGATTTTGGTTTTACACTCGTTAGCTTGGAAATTTAACGTTCTTTCCAACGATATCCTTAAATTTCAATTTACTGGTTAAATAACAGGAGTTATGACAGTTTTAATTCCGTAAGGTCGAAAACTCTAAGAAAACTTTGAAGTGAGAAAAAAGGCATTTTGAGTGGGTTAAGAAAAAATTGCTAGAAGACATTTTTTGTTGCAAATTAGTTGAAAAATCGATCCCTGTAGATCGATCTTAAGTGTAGACACCCTGTATGTTGATAATAAAGCTGATGGAGAAGACTACGATCTTACAAGACATAAAGGAAAAAAATGTTAACCCTAAGGATGCTGGTGAGTTTTTTTCCAGCGAAACTGTTGCTAATAATAATACAACAAAAACCAACGTTCCGGTTTTATTACAAAGAGGGCCCAAAACCCGAGTCGTTTCGACCAATATACCGATTTAACATAGTCCGACTCAATAAAGTTCATTAATTTCAATATCACAGCACATAAATTTTCTTGAGTTTCCATCGAGCTCCAAAGTGGTGTAATCTGGCAGACAGAGAGGTGCCTCGATGACCTTACAAGGACACAACGCGTTCGGGTCTGTAATCTCAAGTGTTGCCAATTGAACTTTCAACACTCCACATGAGATTGACACTCTTTCTGAACTTTGAAGCTGAATGTACTCTTGCAGTCAACTGACATGACCAGGAATAGAAATTATCAATTTCAATGGAGGGTCTCAGCAACTTTGTGGACTCTCATACAAAATGGGAATCACAGTTCTTTGGACTCTACATGACGCACCCTAGTCATTTCAGACTTGAACGTGCTATGATAAAACACAGGTTTCTCCCAAAGCTATCTGCATTCATGAAATTGGGGAATTTTCCAAATTTTAATCACTTAGAACTCAAATTGGAGTAATCGTACTAATTTTGAGCAGTGGCGTCATCACAGTGGAGACTAGCACTGCAAAACCAACCTAGAATTGACATTAATAGTAAGTAGAAGTAATTGAAAGCATTGATATCAAAGCACCCACCTTTATTATGGCTGACTTCAACACGGAAGGAGAAATATCCAGTAACCTGTAAAATGGAAAACATAAATTAAAATTGAAATTTGGGAACTTTGACTTCCTCACTCGTTTATGAGGAGCATCACGCATCATACCTCATCAAGAGAATTCATAGTACCTGCTCCTACTGATTTTTGACAGACTTCATGTACGTCAATAGTTATTGTTGTTCGGGCCACCCAACTTGATAGACGTATTCCATTGAAGTCTAGGATTGCTCCCTAAGTAAGTAAGTAAACAACCATTTCAGGTAGGATTTTCGTCCGACTGCCATTCCTGGCATCACGGACGTCATCAGCTGTCTTCCAAAGGGAAGATCAGAATTTGTTCTGATGATTTCGCTCATGGCTTCCCATTGCTTCGCCGCCCTGGGTTTGGATGAGGGGGGCGATGAAAGCCCTGGCTGCCGAAAAACGCACGCTGCCGGCGATGAGTTTCAAAATCCCTGCAGAGGTCGGTCCAGAGTCCACCGCCAAACAACGACGCCCCAACGACCATAGCCACACCGCTGTCCCTCTCCCTAAATAATAATTATATACAAAATAGTAAGGAACACTACCATTTCAGGTTGAATTTTCAACCATTTCGATGTCACCGTTCTCTGAAGTCACCAGCTGTCTTCCCAAGCAAAGATCACGTTGGATCTGATGATTGCGCACATGGCTACTTATTGCCTCACCCTCTTATGTGGAGAGAGGTTCACCAACGACCCAAATCGAAAAATTAATGGGCGATGTGATCTCACCCAGGAGTGGTCATCAATCCAAATCATAACCTAAATGATTCTAACTTCAATGATCTCATGGGAACAGGTTTTTTAACTGGTCAGATGCAGTCAACTGCAGAGCATCCTTAACTAGTTAGACGCATGTTACTGCATAGCATCCATTACTGGTTTCATGCACGTTACTGCATATCATCCTTACTGGTTTCATGCTCGTTACTGCAGAGCATCCATAACTAGTTAGACGCACGTTACTGCATAGCATCCATAACTAGTTAGACGCTTGTTACTGCATAGCATCCTTACTGGTTTCTTGCTCGTTACTGCAGAGCATCCATAACTAGTTAGACGCACGTTACTGCAGAGCATCCATAACTAGTTAGACGCTTGTTACTGCATAGCATCCATAACTGGTTTCATGCACGTTACTGCAGAGCATCCATAACTAGTTTCACGCACGTTACTGCATAGCATCCATAACTGGTTTCATGCATGTTACTGCATAGCATTCATTATTGGTTGGTACCACTTGAGGAGAGGTCTCAGTCAGTCGCTGTTCATTCCTCGTTCAAGGTCAGTATTTCCCTAAATTGCAGGGGCTCAAATTTTAAAAGTTGTACCTACATTTGAAATGTTCAAGGATGGGAAAAACCAAACTGAATAAACGGGTTTTCCCATTTTTCTGGCAATTATTGGTCGATTTTGATGATTCTAGCGGCAATCTTTTAGTTTTTAAATTCCCTAGACTAATGCGCCAATGAATTTCGAAAATCCTTAGGCGTTTCAAATTTAGGTACAACTTTTAAAGTGTGAGCCCCTGCAATTTAGGGAAATACTGACTTGCAACGAGAAACGAACTGTGGCCGACTGAGACCCCCTTGACTGCAAAGCATCCATAACTAACTGGAGGCACTTAATCACATAGCATCCATAATGGTCGGAAGCACTCATCTGCAGAGCATCCATAACTAGTTAGAAGCACTCAACTGCATAACCTCTGTAACTGGTTGCATGCATGTTATTGCATAGCATCACTTTGATTGGTTGGTAACACTTACTACATAGCATCCATAATTTGTTGGCAATACTTGAACACATAGCATCCATAGCTGGTTATAAGACCTCGACTACATAGCATCCATAACTTCTAACTACAGGGTGAGCCACAGAAACTTACTTATTTGAAAAAATCGCCGTTCAGCCTGGTGGGGTTGTAGAAGGGAGGACAATGGCCCATTCGAAGGAGGAGCTCCTAAAGTTTTGTTACCTGTATGGTTAGTTGCCACTATGCTTTGGACGAGAGAGCAGCAGGCATTTGCCCTAGAAACCTTTTTTTCCAATGATCGGTCAGTTGCGACCCAATGAGCCTTCCATGGGCGCTTCGAAATTCGTCCTTATGGAGCGGTTCCCGGTCGAAATTCTATTCTAACTTGGGCTACCACATTTTGGGAGACTGGAAGTGTTGCCAGAAACCGAACTGGACCTCAACGGACCTCCAGAACCCCAGAAAACGTTGAGAGAGTGAGGCTGTCGGTTTTGCGCTCCCCCCGTCATTCGGCTCACAAACAGGCAGCTGCTCTGGGGATTCCAGGCACAACTGTTAGAAAAATTGGCTGTAGTGCAGAAATTGAGCGAAAGGGGTTTAATCGCCGCCAAACTGCATGTGAAGCACTGCTTGAAAACCTGCCCCATGACGCGATCGTTTTCTTCAGCAATGAGGCCCATTTTCACATTTCTGGCATTTTTTTATGGGGCTACTCAAAGTCAACTGTTTGTAACGATCGTCCACGAACCCTAGAACATCTAAAAAACAACATTCGCGCCGCCATTGCCGAAGTACCCGTCGATATGCTGATCAGAGTGGAGAGAAACTTTAAAAATCGTTTGAACCAATGTTTAAATAATAGGGGTCATCATTTGATGGATGTGATTTTTAACCCCATATGAAAAAAAATGTAAAAGTTGTCCATTAAAATAAAAAAAAATATATAACGATATCTGCATTACTTTTTTTCAATTGACCTTTCAAATAAGTAAGTTTCAGTGGCAAGCAACAACAATCTTCTTACAACTACACATATTTGCAATGTAAAGGAACTCACTTCAATTTCAGGGGTTTTGATGAGTAGACTCTGAGCGTAAAGTTGGACTCTTGTCCTGTTTCAAAAGTCGTTGGTAACACGAGGTAGGCACCTTGTTCTAATTGGCATCGTAGACTCACCTGCAGTAGGTTAATATTATGTCTTAATGCACGATAATATCTCCTAACTACTGTTTCAGATGGAACCGAATATTGTAGAAGAAGAAGAAGACGGAGGATCTCCATCAACTCAAGACGTTCTTCAAGTTAGAGTAGCAGAAATTAAGCAAAAGAAAATTTTCGACTACTTCAAAAAACGTTGATTAATTTTGAATTTTCTTTGAACGAGCAGAATATTCATCTATTCTCAACTACATTATAAAATGCACGAGTTCCCACTTTTATACCACACCGTTCATGCAAATTATAACATTTTTTAATCGACTTGTCTGTTGGATTTTTTTATGAGAGTAGCCACCAACAATCCTTGTCAGTCACAAGTTGTAGATGTTCTTATTCATATGGGGAAAGTGTGGCAGGGAATCCTATCAGGCCCATACTACTGTCGTACCTACTACATCGTAGGTAATTTATGAAGTACAAAGGTGAGTAAAAATATTTACCTGTCGACTGTTGGTATACTGGGAATTGACTAGAGATTTGTTCTTCTTGAAAAATAACCTTCCAGCGGTTTCTGTCGTGTTTTTTGGTAACGAATAGGCTGTGAATCCAATAACCTTTGAACAAAAAAATCATTGTTTTAGTAGTTATAGAGATATTTTAGAGGAGTGCCTCGACGATGCATATGGCCAGGCGCAACAGGTGCTGCCTGTAAGCTCATTCTCGTACCCCTGAATCTTGATTGTCATTTTTGTAACCATCTTATCACCTTACCCTCTTAAGGTGGATTCACATGAGACAGAAAGGTCGGACCGACGGAAATAAATAATACAATCTGATTGGCTGATTTTCCACAGTGGAGAACAGTGGCCGCCATCTTGAAGGAACAGCAGAAAGTCTGTCAGTGGAAGAAATTTTAATAACCTCGTCTGTCTTCTGCATGCTGATAACAACTAGAGGAGGTTGCACTAGGAGGCAAGGCTTCCAGGAGGAAGGTTATCTTTCTGTCCATTCCATCCATGTTAACCTTCCGCCTACCCCCTCCACTGGTTTTCTCGTCTTTTTATTGGTAATTGTTTTTTGTATTTTGAAAAAATGTAATTAAAAAAATATGTGGTCTCCAAAAACATTTAAATACATTTTTTAAAAACTTGTTAAGTTACATATTTTTGAAAAATCAGTCTTAGGTATAATCAATTTCAGTCTTATATTAAATTGCAGAGCTGACATAGAGATAAATGCTTAGATACTATAACAAAGCTTCGAGTACTGACTGAGTAAAATAGGTAATTCTCATTTTCAAGAAGGAACTCTCATTCATAAAGTAATTGTAAAATAAGACAATCCAAACCCCAAATTCGGACTAGAAAAGTAGCCCACCTACGCTTGAATAAACTGACTAGAGAGATACCTACATCAACTAAATCTTTAGGACTCCAATTTTTCTAAAATCCACATCCGCTGGTTTATTACTGACACAGAAAGGCCCGCCTGGTTGCTGCCCGGCGTAAATTTCCACACTGTTAGTGTAGAACACTTGAGCATTAACGAGTGCAAATACTTTCACCCCATACTTGTTGGGTTTACTTGGAATATATTGCTTGAAATTTGAATATATTGGTGTGTGACAAATACCAATTGAGTTTGTTCCAAGTGAAAAAATAATTTTTGAAAAAAATTACACAAAGGGTGGCATGTATGTGACAAATACAACGTACCGTTATCTCGACTGGGGTTCAAAGGACAGCAGCTTCAGGGCAATTGAGGGACTCCTCACATTGCCAGAGAAGAATCGGAGAGGAGACGCCCTCCACCCACCACTTGGGTGAAGCTTGAGAGGCGACTGAAGAGAGACAGGTATGCCTCACATACATGCCATCAACAGAAGGCTAGGTAACCTACCGGAGAATCTCTTGGATACTATAAAATACTACACACACTCGCCCTTGACAAAGGTGCGTGTACGTTCAGGGAGGCCCACCTTTTATTCAAACGTGTGATTTTACAATGGTACTGAATCCAAATTTGAGGTCCAAAACCTTAATTTGAAGGTGGAAATTAGCCTTTGAAGTGGTCTTAAATGTGAAGAAGTTAGGCAAAACTGTGTTGCGAACGTACTTTGGGTTCCATTATGCTGTGTTGGTTTAGTGAGATGATGACTTCTTCCATTTCGCTGAGGATCAAATGAAGTTGGGGGTTGATGTGGAATGTTTCTGAAACAACCGAAAAGTACGAAATAAAACGAGTACAATCTTCCTTGCAAATTATTATTAAAAAATTAAAAATTTTTCATAGGTCAACTTCGATCAGAAATTAGTTGTAAAAACAATCCCTGAAGTTCGGCATAACTTTTGCAAACCCTGTATAACAATAGGAATCCAATTTTATTTACATTGATTAGAATCGAGGGACCTCAATCAATATTATTCACGTAAATGCGTTTTTGAATAAAATCAATATCTTGTTGTGAGAATCATGGGTATTATTGTTGTTTTTGTTGTCTAAGTGGGAAAATCTTACAGTTAAGATAGAATCATTCTGAAAAAGTAATGCTCTCCAAAAAGTGGTTGTTGAAAGGCAGTATCTGTTGAGGAGACGCCAACTCCCGCCAGGGGCGCTGGAGAGGTAAAGTAGTTTCTTGCACACCCAATACAGTGCTCTGATGAATGACTTACCACAGCAAATAATATTACAGTGTGATTGATAACTTTCAAAATTTAATGTGCACATTGTTGAGTTGCAATGATACATCTTCTGTCTGATATGAGATAATGTTGATAAGACCCTTTTTTATAACAAAAAGGACCTAAAAACCCAGAGTCACCACCAACTGAAGAAAATGTAAAATTTTGGCATTCATAAAAAGTTGATGCAATTGCTCCAAGGTGATTTTAATCAGAGTACTCTATTGGACATATGAGAAACTACTTTTATCACCAGCGCCCCTAGTGGGTATTGGCGCCTCCTCGACAGGTACCGTCTATATGTCGTCCCTTTGGCGCATTCTTCTGGAGAATATAGAACTAATTATCTCTTATCATCAAGCAAATTCCCGCGCTTACGATTATGTTTCGAGAATTTCTCCTTTAAAAAGGGACTTTTTTGTCTCTTACTGCAGCTCAAAACTCGTGCATTTCCGAAACTGAAATTTCGTGGCACTACACGAACATAAAATGTATCACGGCTCCAATTTTCGTGTCAAGGTTTCACCATGGAAGGTTGACTCGAACGTTATAGGACCTGCCACCTAGGGGGCGCCACACGGACGCAAAGTTTCTTTGGTAGACCTATAGTTCAATGTTGCGTATTTTGTGATAGTTCCATGTTAAATAAAGCTGTTTGGTCTCATTGACGTCGGTTCTTCTACAATATTAAAATGTTTAAATCACCTGGGTTATTTCTGCATCCACCAGCCGACACCCCTCTGATCCAGGCACCCTGGTAGACCCTCATCTGCCACTGGCTCTTGTTGTGGAGAGAAGGTTCGTCTCTCGCTGTTTCAATGTCCAAATGAACAGCCTCGATGTGGGAGAAAGTCTTGACGAATTCGTTGTACGACATCCTGAAACCGAAAACTTACAATTAGGAACTCATACGAGAAGTAAGGAGAACTCTTCTATGGACACAAGAAGGGTGAAGGCTTTTTAATTGTTTTAATTAAATTTATCTACAAGCGAAGTGTTATGTTAAGCTGGAAAAAGTACACACGGCGTGCCTTGGGGCGGAGTATTCAATTTAAACTTTCGAAGTGTTGGAACGACAAACTTGATGATCCCCTTTATGGGGGATATCTAATCATTGTGTGATCTCCTCAAGAAATCGGGGATAACCTTATCTGAAATATCTCATCTATTCAGTTGGACTGCAGTTTTGATAGAGGATGAGAAAAGCACAAAAAAACAGGATGCGGAACTTCCTTCAATATTAGAGGAGATTGAAGGGTTGATACTCAATTAGTTGGAGAGATTGGAAAGAATCTCCTATAGAGGGAGTATCAGACTATGCTCGCTAAACTTCAGGGATCGATTCTACAACAAATTTCATACTAATATTGTCCTAAAATATATATATTTTACTCCTCTTAAAATCCGAGTTTTTTTCACTTCAGGATTTATCGTATTTTTGACCTCAAAAATTCTTTAAAACGCCCACAATTCCACTATTTTTTGGAGTAATCTTAAATTTTGAGGATACCGTTGGAAAGAGGTTTAAATTTGCTATCTGTGTAGTGCAATGACTTTTACAAGGATTCAGAAGTTAAAAAATCGGCCCCAACTAAGCAACAAAAATAACCTCAAGGCTCCTAACAACAATTTCCAAAGTAGGTACTGACAATTTCCGGTCTATCATTTCCAAAAAATTAAAAGTATGAAAAAAGGGTTAGTAACAAAATTGGCCCAAACAAACAAATTTGAAAATTTCCAGCCAATCGTTTCCAAAGTATTGAAAATTCCCAGTCAATCGTTTCCAAAAAAAATGTAAGTATTGAAAATTTCCAGCCAATCGTTTCCAAAAAAATTGTAAGTATTGAAAATTTCCAGCCAATCGTTTCCAAAAAATTGTAAGTATTGAAAATTTCCAGCCAATCGTTTCCAAAAAAATTGTAAGTATTGAAAATTTCCAGCCAATCGTTTCCAAAGTATTGAAAATTCCCAGTCAATCGTTTCTTAGCCAAATTGGATCAAACGGGGTTATCCTGAAACAAGCCGAAAAGTTGGTCCAAAAAGCGTGTTTACTTTATTTTCTACGCTGAATCGATACCTAGACTTCCTGAGGAACGAATTGAATGATTTTTCAGCCGCAATGTCTCAATCAGATCTCATAATAATACCTTAAATTTCATATAAACTCAATTTTCTAAAAAAAAAAGGATTCCTCTAAAAAGATGCGCTTTTGGATCTTAAAAAAATGTTCATAGTATATGAAATTATTGTATTTGGAGCGATTTTTCTCACATTTGAATCCTTCTAAAAATTGATCTTGCGCTACAAACATAGAAAATGTAACGCTGTTTCTAACGGTATCATCACAATAATTGTGATTATTCTTAAAAATACAGGAGGTCGAAAACACGAAAATATAGGATTTAAACAAATAAATGTCATGCGACCTTTTTTTTGGTCACAAATTAGTAACTAATTCTTAATTCTTAGAAACTAATTAGTAACTAACAACTGTTGTTGAATCGACCCTTAGCCGATAGTTCAACACTTACAACCCTTACGAGATAATGCGCTCATTTAAAGCAATAATGTCATAATCTTGTATTTGGCGATCAGCTGAGATGTCACTGTTTCTACTAACATTTTACAGGTGGCGGAGTGGCACGACAATGAACACAATCTCGCGACTTTTTGCAAGCATAGAAGTGAGTTTCTAGCCCTTCAAAATAGTTTTTTTTTCTTCAAACACCCGAGAATCCCAAATTTTGAGATAATGTCACTATTGCATTAAATGAGCGAAATGTCAGTGGAATTTACATGTTGTTTTTAGTGTAGAAAAATATTCTGCCGATTCAAAGCCCAATACGCACTTTAATTTGTTTCATTTCCCTCCACTTCACTCTACGGATCCGAGAGAAGTCATCACACTAGATTACGGTTTTGTTGAAGGCTTTTTAAGCCTCAGCGATCGAGCTTCAATTCCATTCGATTACATTTAGAGCCGTCCTTTTGCGGAAAACAGATGAACCGATGAAAACGCGAGAAGCAAAAAATATCGGGTTTTCCTACTGAATTTTGGCTCATCTTGTTTGACTTTTAAATAATAACTTTCGGTTGGAACAGTAGTACGAGTACTATCAAAAAACGCTGCAAATTGTTATACAAAGGTTTATTATTTTAATGTAGATCACGGCTTTGCTATTGAAACTACCTACCTACTTCACTGTCAAGTTTATTTTCTTGGTTGTTGTGGAGAAGGAAGCAATATACTTTTTTCAACATTTATTCGGCAAGCGCTTTCGGGGCAAACTATGGCCCCTTTCTCAAGCCTACTAAAGACTAAAAGTAACCTCTAGCATGAACAATCACGGTTAGTATAACCAACCAGTCAAAAATAATATGTCGAAAAAATGTCATTACTTAATAATTACTTTTTATTAAAACCATGAAAAAAATGTTTAAAAACCTAAACTGTTTAAAAACCTAAACTGTTTAAAATGTTAAAAAAGTTTAAACCTATTCTTCGGTAGGTATTTTGAGATTTTCTATTTTTGTATGTTTTCAGTTGGTAGAAAGTTCTTCAAAATTATGTTGAAATGTGTTACTGGTTTTCCAGTGAGAATAGTTTTCAAAATTGGCAGATATGCGATTTTGGTAATTGAGGAGGGATAGAAGATAGTGGGAGTATAATTGCAGAGTGACCATAGGTAGGTTGTTTTGTTTTCTTTCTATTTTTTAATGTTTGTCTGTGTGTTAGTGTGTGTATTGTTCAGTTCTTGGTTGCTTATATTCTTATTGGTTTTTTGATGACAAAGAATAGGTTTAATCTTGGTGGCTCATTTTTTTTAATGGTTTTAATAAAAAGTAATTATTAAGTACCTAATAACATTTTTTTTGACATAATATTTTTGACTGGATGGTTATACTAACCGTGATTGTTCATGCTAGAGGTTACTTTTTAGTCTTCAATTAATTGTTAGCGAATTTTCAAGGAAAATGAAGCTATTGCAATGGCCTTAAAATTTTTAGAATCGACTTTTTCGAAAAATTTTTACACTGAAATCCGTTTTGGAACATTCTGAAACGATCCCTGAAGTTTTTCCAAAAATGTTTTTGCCAAAATGTTCGTAACAACAAACCATAGGTCAAGTTCGTTAACCAGCAATTTTGCACAATCCAAAGAGGTCCAAAATTCAAAAAAGTCCAAAAAAATTGGGATTTTCCCGTTTTTTGTGGTTATTACATTCAAAATCATGGTAATATATGGTAGGTATATTCGGATTCAGCACAATATTTCTGATATTGATGCTTTTTTCAAAATTAAGAAAAGTATGTATCTATTTATATATATAATGAATACGTGCGTATATTTGTTGTACCCAGAAATGCAGTAGTCGTGTGGGTACCTACTCAATGAGTTCGTGGAGACGAGTAGAACGTGAATATGGTCTCCTAAGATCTTCAAAGCATACCCAGTGCATACAGTATGTTGGTATGGTAGGTATACTGAAAATCGAAAAAAACCAACAATAGCCATGTGTGTCGCTATGAGTTTGTGGAGACGAGTAGTAATGCGAATATGGACTCCTAACATCTTCAAAGCATACCCGGTGCATACAGTATGTTGGTATGCTATAGGTACTGAAAATCGAAAAAAACCAAGAATCGTGTAAAAAAAAAACTTTCTAAAAGAAATTGCAACACCATTGTTCTTTTTCTTAACCACATCTTCAACTGAATGATTTCTTCGAAAATTCGCTCATTAATTCATGCTGCATGAATGGACTTTTTTTTCTTGTAGGCTTGAGAAAGGGGCCATAGTTTGCCCGAAAGCGCTTGCCGAATAAATGTTGAAAAAAGTATATTGAAGTCCTCTGCTTCCTTTTCCACAACAACCAAGAAAATGACTACAGCAGGAGTACAGAACAAGTCAAGTTTATTTGGGAGAAATAAAGCTTCACACTAGGTTCGGAGAAATAAAGAGTTGTGGATGCCTTCATTTGGAAATTTGATTACTGGTTGCTAAGGACGCAAAGCTGAGTACAACTCGAAGAAATGAACAGCGATCGAATTTGGTCAGGAATAGGCATTGTTACAAAAGTTCGATATTTTGTATCGATACTGTATCGTATTCGAGTATCGACATCCCATGTATCGTCTGGCACGAGTAGCGATATTTAAAAATATTGAGTATCGATGCTTTGGGGGTCATAAAATATCAATATTACTTAATATTCTCAAGGAAAATATTTTGTTATCACTATTCATTCATTTTCTTACTATCAAGAGTCCAAACCTTATTTACACATTTACACTCATTTATCATTCAGCGGACTTATCATTCAAAACCTATTTATAGCGCCTTAACTCAACATACGCCTACAAAATGTTGCATATTCCGTTCATCGGTGATTGTCAATGTGAGTATAAACAAATCTAAATGTGGAATAATACCTCTGACTCTAAATCAACTAAATATCCTCTTCCTCTTCAAAGAAACTTTGCTGATGGTGATAAACCCGTGTTTGAACAGACCCCCTCTGTAAATACCCAACTATAATACAAAGAGAACAGTTGAAGGTCGATGGAACACACGTAAATAGTCAAGGCCGAAAGCTGCTCATCGGTGATTTCTGCTCCGTCGTCCAGTGAGGCCAAATACGATTCTATCCGAAGAAAAATAATTTAGCAGTTATTTTTAAGGAAAATTTTACGTTGGTTCCGATACGGAGTTCAGTAGGTAGTATTCAAAACGGAGTTGAGTAGAACGTTGTCTATTTCCAGGAAAATAATGAGTTACAAGTTAAATCGATTTCGACAGTTAGGTTGTCACCAGTAACAAACAATAACTGAAGGTACATCACAGAGAGCATAGCTTATATAGTCGCAAGTGAAAGAGATCTTGATGAATCCCATTGGTCGAGAAAGTGAATGTCATACCCAATCAGATCGAAGCAGATAAGTGAAAGGAGAATCCTATTGGCTCAGAGAAGTAAAGGGACCTGGGAGGATCATCAAATGCCAATCAAGGCAAAGTGAAAGGGAGCTCAAAAATTGGTGAGGGTAACGTTGTGAAGGGGAGACCAAGCTATTGCAGGAAGGAACCCATCAACCGTGAAACATGTTGAGGAACTACCTCATTCAGACATTTACCAGACCTATTACTCTTAAGAATCTCGAACTTTTCAAGCACATCCAACATACCTCCCTTCGGGTAAAAATGAGGAAATTCTATGTACTGCCCGCTTGTTAGATCAAAAACTAAAGTTATGATTGGATTATCTTAGGTGATTCGCAAAAGCAGAATCACCTTTGTTATCCCTGAAATCCTTCTCATGCTCTTTTATTCTTTCCTTAAATTTCCTACCAGTTTGACCACAATACTCAAGCCTACAAGAACATTTCAGCTTACAAACCCCACTTTCATCTTGAACCCTAATTTCATCTTTAACAGAACCCAACGAAGCTTTAAGATTATTTTTATTTTTAAACCTTATTTTGAGACCTCTAGATGATAACATTTTGCCAATTTTGTCAGAAATCTTTCCACAATAAGGTATACTTATCCACTTTTTCTCTTCTAATAGAACTTCTTCTACCAAAATTAGAAACCCCGTCTCTACACTTTTTCCTAAGAACCTTATTCCATGTGGAATCAATGAGACGTCCCCCATACCCATTGCTTGCGGCTATACTCTTGATAATAGTTTTTTCTTTAGATAAATTTTGATCATTCATTGGTATTGACAAAGCTCTATTGATCCTACCATGGAAAGCAGCATGTTTACGAACTAAGGTTCCGATCATACTTCAATATTTTCCTACACTGTGATGGCAATTTTTTAAAAATAGAACCCCCCAAAAATAGCTAGAAATGCTGTCCAACAAACAGATTAATTCCCTTTGATATTAATAAAAAATGTATTTTTGAAAAACCTACAAAATCAAAATTTCCACTCGTATTTTGCGTTTCAGAGCTTCCTGAACAACTTTGGTCTGTAGGTTTTCTTTGTCTGGCTTCACAATCCAGGGGCCCTATTCTGATTCACTAAAACGCACCAGTCGCTAACTTAACCACCGAGTTGCTACTGAAGCGACATGGATATTATAAACTCAATAGTGTTTCCGATTCATTTTCCAAGAGATTAGTACCGTTAAAATTTACCAATTAAGGTGAATGAACACTTTTTGGAAACGGAAGAGGGAGGGGAATAGATGTATAAATGAATAGATTAGTTTATTTGTTACCCCCTCCATAAACAACGATAAATCGAACTTATAATGCAATAAGTTGGGATTGAAAAAAGTTAGAAAATCAAAATGTATCAAATATATTCATGTGAGTACTCTTTTTTCATGAGATTCAAGGCGATGTGAGGGCTCATAATGTGGAAGTATTAAATTTTTTACCCCCACCACAAATGTAAATATAGAAGGTATGTTAGGTATGCTAGAATCAAATCCTCCACATAAAATAACGTGTAGGTACTTTTTGGAAACAGGGTGATTAGGAGATTCACATTTTGGTAGAATTACATATTTTACCCCCACCCTAACATACAGTATGTTAGGTATGCTAGTACCAAATCCTCCACATAAAAAATCGTGCAGGTACTTTTGGGAAACAGGGTGATCAGGAGATTCACATTTTGGTAGAATTCAATTTTTTACCCCCCACCCCAACATACAATATGTTAGGTATGCTAGCTCCAAATCGTCCACATAAATAATCGTGTTGGTACTTTTTGGAAACAGGGTGATTAGGAGATTCACATTTTGGTAGAATTACATTTTTTACCCCCACCCTAACATACAGTATGTTAGGTATGCTAGTACCAAATCCTCCACATAAAAAATCGTGTAGGTACTTTTTGGAAACAGGGTGATCAGGAGATTCACATTTTGGTAGAATTACATTTTTCACCCCCACCCTAACATACAGTATGTTAGGTATGCTAGTACCAAATCCTCCACATAAATAATCGTGTAGGTACTTTTTGGAAACAGGGTGATCCGGAGATTCACATTTTGGTAGAATTAAATGCTTAACCCCACCTTAACATACAGTATGTTAGGTACCTATGTTAGATCCAAATCCTCCACAAAAAAATTCGTGTAGATACATTTTGGAAACACGATGATTAGGAGATTCACATTTTGGCAGAATTACATTTTTACCCCTACCCTGTTTCCGAAAAGTACCCCCTTAATTTTTTATGTGGAGGATTTGGATCTAACATACCTAACATACTGTATGTTAGGGTGGGGGTAAAAAATGTAATTCTACCAAAATGTGAATCTCCTGATCACCCTGTTTCCAAAAAGTACCTACACAATTTTTTATGTGGAGGATTTGGTACTAGCATACCTAACATACTGTATGTTAGGGTAGGGGTAAACAATATAATTCTACCAAAATGTGAATCTCCGGAACACCCTGTTTTCAAAAAGAACCTACACAATTTTTTATGTGGACGATTTGGAGCTAGCATACCTAACATACTGTATGTTATGGTGGGGGTAAACAATATAATTCTACCAAAATGAGAATCTCCGGATCACCCTGTTTCCAAAAAGTACCTACACAATTTTTTATGTGGAGGATTTGGTACTAGCATACCTAACAAACTGTATGTTAGGGTGGGGGTAAAAAATGTAATTCTACCAAAATTTGAATCTCCTGATCACCCTGTTTCCAAAAAGTACCTACACAATTTTTTATGTGGAGGATTTGGTACTAGCATACCTAACATACTGTATGTTAGGGTAGGGGTAAAAAAATGTATTTCTACCAAAATGTGAATCTCCTGATCACCCTGTTTCCAAAAAGTACATACACGATTATTTATGTGGAGGATTTGGTACTAGCATACCTAACATACTGTATGTTAGGGTGGGGGTAAAAAATATAATTCTACCAAAATGTGAATCTCCGGAACACCCTGTTTTCAAAAAGTACCTACACAATTTTTTATGTGGAGGATTTGGTACTAGCATACCTAACATACTGTATGTTAGGGTGGGGGTAAAAAAATGTAATTCTACCAAAATTTGAATCTCCTGATCACCCTGTTTCCAAAAAGTACCTACACAATTTTTTATGTGGAGGATTTGGTACTAGCATACCTAACATACTGTATGTTAGGGTGGGGGTAAAAAAATGTAATTCTACCAAACTGTGAATCTCCTGATCACCCTGTTTCCAAAAAGTACCTACACGATTATTTATGTGGAGGATTTGGTACTAGCATACCTAACATACTGTATGTTTGAGGTGGGGGTGAAACATATAGTACCCCTAAATGCAGACAAATGGTCCCCTATATAATACGTAAATGTTAACGTGGAAAAAAACACGAGAAATCCTCGAAAACCGGAAGATTTTGAGTAACAACTCGGTTGATAACTGAAACCACTTGGTTGATAAATGAAGCGACTGCTCCGGACCAGTCGCTAAGAAAAGAGCCTTCGAAACCACTGAGTTGCTTCAGTTAACCACTGAAACGAGAAAAAGGTGCGTTTAGTGAATTAGAATAGGTCGCTATTATAATATCCATATCGCTAACTCCGAAAATTAGCCACCCAGTGGTTTCGGGAAACCACTCAGTTGCTTCGCGAAGCCACTGCGGGCGCGTTTAGTGAATCAGAATAGGGCCCCAGAAAGACTTCACATTCGTGTTGCTCTCCCTCGTCTCAGAAAACCATCAACATGATCGTGAACATCAAGTTTCACATTGGGGAACTCGTCAGTGAAGGCTTACTGCTCAGATGAGGAAACTACTAGTATACTGCCCACCCAACATGGTAGACTATAAGATCGTTCATTTTCAGATATTGTCTAGAATAATTCGTACAAGTAGTTTTAAACTTCAGGATTCGTTCCGTCATGTACCGAAAAACCCCGGACTGCTTAGAGCCTTCGGCTAAAATTCAAGGTACATGGAACATGCTTTAGCCGTGTTTTTTGTTTACTGTTTCCTTTCACTAGGAATTTGTTGTCTGTTGTTTTAATTTAGCTTTTCAAATTGCTCGTCATTTCGTTCACCTCTTGATGTCCCGAAGGTATTGTTATTATTAAGAAATCGAAAACACCTAAATCGTCGAAGAACACATCGCAACTAAAAGCCTAGGTTCCAAGATCCTTTGATTACTTTTTGGTAAAAAACGATCCCAGCCAACTACATAAATAAAAATCCGCGAATGTTGTTTACAGTTCATTTAAATCAGAGGTAAATCTCAGCTTCGTCTATATTTACAGCTGTTTTGGCAGTATGTAATTTACACATAAATTGAGGGCTTTTCAACGAGTGGCGAACGATTTTCAAGGGATAAAACTAACGGCGATACATTTCCCTAGAAACGGGTCGGTTGTAAGTGAAAATCATTACAAAATCCCGCGCTACTTTCCTTTCACGGTTTCGTCACGTTTTTGCCCAGTTAGGTGATGGCTAAAGCATGTTCCATCCTAAAATCTAAAAAGCCTAAAATCAGAGTTCTTTATTTATTATTGGCGCCGTAAAATTGTTACACTTGGCCTTAAGTACACATTACGATACATTTGAGTTGAAATTAAAGAAATGATTATTTCTCAGAACATATTTACAATAGGCTAACACACTACCTATATTACAAAAAAAATTTATTATTTTTTAACACAGAATATGTTTTTGCGATGACCTACCGAAAAAAAATCGTCACGAAAAAGCGACAGAAAAAACCGTTACGCGCCTTTTATAATGATTTTCACGTGCAACCAAGCCGTTGGTAAGGAAATAGAACTCCAGCAGTGTTCATTGCACAGAAATTGTTCACCATTCGTTGGAAAGCTCTCAATTTATATAGTATTTTTCTTGTAGTTACATATTTATTTATATAACATTTATAGGGTTTTAGACCAAATTAAATGTCTAACAATTATTTATTTTATTATTGCCAAAGACTCCACATTTATTATTGTTGTTTTTTATTTAACGGATGACTAGCATCGCAAAAACACATTCTGTGTTCCTATGATTTCATACAGAGTATGGAAAAAGAAATAAACCGGGGGGTGCAGGGGGGCGGAGCCCCCCGCCGAGGCGCAGAGCGCCGAGTTTTATTGCATTTTATATGATTGATTTATTTTTTTAAATAAATCATTTGTATAGCTCTCGCTTTTGGAAAATCAGTTTTCGTTTTCGGAAAATCAGAGTTGGTTTTATGGTTAGTGTTAGGAAATGAAGTATTGCATCGTCGTCGTTCTCACACCCATACAATACAAATCCATACAACTATCTTTTCAATTTGAACGTGTAGCACTCTCCTTGCTTTAAAATAAAAGTCGAGTGCCCCTCTATAGAATAAAGTGATAGTCACGATGAATAACAACCAACAACGACCGAGAAACGCCGAGTCAGTATTTCTAAATGAGAACCTTGAAAACTATAAAATATTTGAATGGAAATTTAAGATTAGGAAATACAAGTTTTCACTTTCAGGTAAAACACAAGATTGAACTTTTATTCAACACATGAAGTTGTGACGGGATACGAAGTTGAGTTTGGAAACAATAAATTTGGAGTATAAATTTTAACATGCCCCCTCAAACTCAGCTTTCTCCAGTCCAGCTTGTCTTCGGCAATCTTCGTGTTTTTGCTTTGAATTTGTTGCACAAAATCAGTCTACAGCCAACAACATTTTGACTGTTCGAGTTCTTCTCCAAGGTCCAGGTATTATTGTGTAGCAATGAGGTAAACTCTTTCCTGATAGCAGCTTTCCACTCTTCGGATTCTGGGCTATCAAGAGCATCTCGAACCTTGATGTCAGTTACACATGCATTTTCTTGTTGTTCTTCTACTATTTCTTGTTCAATATTTTTCTGAAGATTTTTATCCGTGATAACATTGTACATTTTTCGAGGTCGCCCCCTCTTTCCTGTTCTCAAAATTCGGGGTCTGCCTCTTCCACGTTTTGTTTCAGTCTCAGAAACATTTTCTGTCTCTTACTCCTTTTCTGAACTCATCGAATAATAGTCATCTTCATCTACGTTTCCATTTGTCATCGTTTATTTTAATCTCCATATCCAATAATTTATCAACCGTATCAAAAAATCATGCAACATGGTCTCGTACGTCCTCATTTGGCGACATTTTGTGAAGCATGAGCCTTTTCAGTAGAGTTGCTTTACCAGCAGGACCTTTCGATTGAAACATTTCTTGCAGCTTCGTCCAAACTTCATTCGATGTTTCGCAGGACTTGATTAGCTACAATTGTGTCGGACTTATGGCTGAAATTAAATCAGATCTTGCATTCAGATCGATTGTTTCCCACAATTCTGCTTTGGTCGGATCATTTGGTTTTACCCTCTTTCCATTCACGTAATTCCATACATGTATGGAATTACGTGAATGGAAAGAGGGTAAATAAAAAATGATGTATCATTTTTATGAGAATTGCTTGCATTTGGAGTTTCCACGTGTCATAATTTTCTCTACCTAGTGGTTCGATCTTTGATCGTTCCATTTTCGGCAACGAGACTGACACCTACTACCAAACAACAATCTCCTATGATGTAGGTACTATAAATTTTGGATCGTTACAGCGTAATCTGGCCCCGATAACCTATAAAATATTTGAATGGAAATTTAAGATTAGGAAATACAAGTTTTTACTTTCAGGTAAAACACAAGATTGAACTTTTATTCAACACATGAAGTTGTCACGGGATACGAAGTTGAGTTTGGAAACAATAAATTTGGAGTATACTTAAAAAAGTATATACTGTGTGTACTTAAAAGTGTATACTTAAAAGCTCAATCTTGTGTTTTACCTGAAAGTAAAAACTTGTATTTCCTAATCTTAAATTTCCATTCAAATATTTTATAGGTTATCGGGGCCAGATTACGCTGTAACGATCCAAAATTTATAGTACCTACATCATAGGATACATAAATTTATACATAAATTATACATAAATTAATAAATTGTTAAAATTTAAAATTAAAAAAGTTAAAATTTAAATTAAAAGTTAAAATTCAAAATTAAAGTTAAAATTTAAATTGTTAAAATTTATACATAAATTTCAACAAAAACGAACCATTTCAGAATAACAAAGTGGTTAAATAGATCTTCACACTCATGTTATTACCTTCTTTTCTGGAATGTTTATAGACGTATGGTCGTTTTACCCCTTCAAACTACTACATACAAAACGGATAAGAGACCGCCATTGTGCTGGATATAGTACCTTCTGAAATTAAACGGAATATTCACCCTCGTTTTTCCAGGGAATAGATCGTCTTTTGCTCCAAAACGATCGAATTTTTGTGAAGAACTACTCCCCTAACTAAAACCCAGGGAAATTGTTAACTCAATTTCGATAAAAATGGTCTTTAGTGCCTTTTGGAATCAAACTCCTCAATTGAGAAAACAAGGAGCAATTTTTGTTGAAAATTAGCCTTGAGATCCGCCTGTATACTATGTGTCGTATAATCTTACCTTGTCAATAATTTTAGATTCAATTTATTAATGAGAGCTGGATCTTGAATAAGCCTGGATTGAGTTTTAGAGCCTGATGGTTATTTTCCATTTGATGATGCATCTCAAGTAGGATAAAGTAAAAAACTCTAAATAATCCCGAAAAAGAATAGAAAAATTTAGAAAACAGGGAGCAATTTTTGTTGAAACTTAGCCTTGAGATCAGCCTGTATACTATGTGTAGTATAACCTTACCTTGGCCACAATTTTGAATTCAATCTATGAACAAGACCTGGACCTTAAATGAGCCTGGATTGTATTTTCGAGCCTGATGGGTATTTTCCGTTTTATTTAGAGCACCACGTGGGACACCTTGCGTAACCAAGAGTCGAATGAATCGCCGCCAGGAAATCATTCAAGAAACATCAAAACACATTTATATCAAAAAATTTTATTGCAAATTCATAAATAGAATCGACGTTATGTACAATAAATCTTGACAACATTCAGTAGTTGTGAATAGAGCTTGAAATAACGGTTATTTTTCAGCACAAGTTGGACAACAGCTTTCAAATACCGGTATTTTTGGTTACAGGAATGAAATTTTGTAAAATTTTCTTCATCAATACATCTTTTTTATTCGAACATATAAAATGTCGGTCTTGAAGACAATTGAAAAAACAGTTATTTTCAAGCTCCGGTCGTATATCATCAAAATAACTTATAGGTGGACACCTACGTACAGACTAAAGAATTATACAAATCACAGACACGTAAAGCTAAATCGATCGGAGTAATACGTTTAAAATATATTTGAACTAAATTTCTAAATACGAGAATGGTACAACTACCTTTTGTTACTTTACATTGTAACGAAAATACACATCAAACGACGGTTTTTGGCATTCAGTCTAGAAATTATTCTGTATAATCATCGACTTGAACAAGAATGAAATAAAACACCAATTATAATCCAAATTGACATCTCAAGTTATTTTATAATCAATCACCGATTGGTCCTAATAATTCGGAACGACGAGTTTTGAAAAAATCACCGACTGAATCGTAACAATGCGGATTAGGTAACCGGATATTAAGATATTTCTCACGTTCAAACAGCTTTCTACAATTTGCCGAATTCACGTATTTTTCGCTTCTACTATAATTGTTTATTATCACAAAACAAACTGTAAGACTTTTAATGAATTGTTAGGTACATTACAAATTAATTACATTCGAACCATTGAAACTCGAAAAAGAATCATTTAATCTGGTTTTAGTCTGGTTGCAAATATTTTTTTCTTCAAATTTGTCACTGTTTTAGTTGGTATTTATTAAATTTTTCAAAAGTTGAGCATTTTTTTTATAAATTTCATGTTTTTATTTCAGGTCGAAAAATGATAAGATCAAATAACTCGAAAAAATTAATTTAATCTGGTTCACACGTTTTACCTTTGTAATCTGCTTGCAAATATTTTTTTCTTCACATTTGTCAATGTTTTATTTGATATTTATTAAATTTTTCAAAAGTTGAGCATTTTTATAAATTTCGTGTTTTTATTTCAGGTCAAAAAATGATCAGATCAAATAACTCGAAAAAATTAATTTAATCTGGTTCACGCGTTTCACCTTCGTAATCTGCTTGCAAATATTTTTTTCTTCAAATTTGTCAATGTTTTAGTTGGTTTTTTATTAAATTTTTCAAAAGTTGAGCATTTTTATAAATTTCGTTTTTTATTTCAGGTCAAAAAATGATCATATATCCACTGATTGTATTTTTGGTAAATGTTACGAAGCTTTTTACTCACTATTGACGATAACTGACTCTTGATTCACTCACTGTCGAACGTCTCTTCACTCTATGAATAGTTTCAAGTGAAACGTCCTGAAGAGGCTCCCAAATTATGAGAGAAAAGGCTCGAAACGTAGCTATACCGAAAAAAAAAACCCAGTGGGAATGTAAAATTTTACACCCACTATGGAGTTTGATTTTTACAAACACCTTATAGGTTAACCTATACAATTTAATTTTTTCCGAAACGTTTTGATTTTTTTAAAGCACAATGTGTTTTAGCCATGGACTAAGTAGCCAAAAAGCTAACGAAATCTGGGACGACAACATGGATACCGATGATTCGGAAGGATCGTGTAACCTGGTGTAACCTATGAGATATTTTGTTACGACGCGGTGATTATATAAGATTCTGATTTAGTGGGAGGAAAGTCACCGGTATTAGTGAATCATTACTCGACCTAGAACGCCTGATTTTTACATCCATTTATATTAGTCTCGACAGATCCGTTTGTGAGTCATTTTATATACGAAAGTTCCAGTTGTTCGCGGATCGTCCTTCGGTGATGTTCTCTTGCCCTGGTCCTGATTGTCCTCCTTCGAGCTCTTCAGGATTTAGCGACTTCCCAAATAACGAGAAAAATGATCATAGATGAGAAGTTTCACGAACAGTGCGAAAAAAGTAGCAAAATTGTGTGACGCTTTTTTATTTTTTATTTTTTTATTTTTTGGTTTATTTTTTAGTTTTGGTTTAGTTTTAACAGGAAGTGAGTTTATGCTTGATAAATTATGAAAAGGACTGTAAAAATACCTGTGATATCAACTGACAGTAAGATGCATCTTAACTGAAAGCTTCCTATTAGATCTTCAATTCAAGTGTTTACAAATTCATTACCGTCCTTCAAACGATTCAGTCGAAAGTTGAACGGGAATATACGCCTAATATTGCCCATGTTCGAAGGTCAACGGTTTTTTCTGGTTGTAACACGCAAAATTTAAGGAGAAAAAAAACAAAAATTGAAAAAAATCCTCATTTTGAAAAAACCAAAATTGCAACCATATTGTAGGTTTACGTATCTCAAGTTCAATTTGCTGTTCCCCATTTTATGGGTGGGAATAATAAAACTCAAAACTACGTTAAGATGGAAGTAAAAACGGTTGAATTTCGAAAAACGATGCGGTCTGACTAACAATTCACCAAATTTTAGTTGAAATAATTTCGATTAGTTATTGTGTCAAAAGATCTGTTTTTTAGAGGTACTAAATAGGGGGTGCGCCTGAATTTTTAAAAAATTTTAATCGAAAGTAGACCTCATCCTGAGAATTTTGACACCATCCGTTCTATTTTTGATTGAATAGATCTTTCTTCATGATTTTTCTAAGTTTCGAATGTTTATGACGTCACGCGCCTGTGACGTCATAAACATTCGAAACTTTAAAAAATCATAGAAAAAGGGTCTTCTCACGCTAGAAGGTCGCGGTTGGTGACAAAATTCTCAGAATGAGAATTGAACATCGGTTAATTACTACGATACGGTTGAAATAATTTCGATTAATTATACAGTCTGATAACTTGCGTCAAAAGATCTGTTTTTTGGAGGTACTGAATGGGGAGTGCGCCTGATTTTTTATTAAATTTTAATCGAAAATAGACCTCATTTTGAGAATTTCAACACCAGTCGTTCTCTTTTTGGCTGAGTAGTTCTTTTTCCATGATGTTTCAGTTTCGAATGTTTATGACGTCACGCGCTCCTCCCTCCAGCCCACTGTGACGTCATAAACATTCGAAACTTAAAAATCATGGAGAAGTCTTCTCACGCTAGAAGGTCGCGGTTGGTGTCAAAATTCTCTGAATGAGGTCAGTTTAAATTAAAAATAACAATGAACAGTTTTTTCGACACATGCGCACACGCCATTCGAATTCCGGTTTTAGCGAAGGCAGCAGGTATCAGCCGGGACTTGAAAAATCGCAACATCTTCAACATTTTAAAAACGAAATTTAAAGACGGTTGATTACTACGATAAAGTGCAAGTAAATTCCATTGACTACACTCGCCGAGAGACTTGTCAAGATATCTGTTTTTTTTTTTTTTTAATTCGAAGTCAGTTTTAGCAAAAGCAGCAAATGTTAGTCGGGATGTACGAGCAAAATGATCAACTTTTAAAGAAAAAAATATAAGTGGACGGTTTTAATTGGAAATTTAACACTGAAGACGTCTGGTTTGTTAGTTCTGAGACTATTTCTAGACCTTTCTAGGATTTCTCCCCATCATCCGTTCGGGAGGTTGACGAAAATGAGCAAAAAAGTCCATTCAGGCAGCATGAGTCAATGAGCAAATTTTCATAAAAATCTTAACGGTTAATTTTTTTTTTTAATATTTTAATACACAGTCTGCACAGGAGATTAGAATGTTTCAAAACGGATTTCAGTGAACTAGGGGTGCGCTAATTGAGGCAATTCGTTGACGAGTCAGAACAATCCATTACAGTTTGTCACAATACATCCTAATTTTGGACTTTAAAAGTGTTAAAGACCTGTTTTTTTGGTGAATTTTGGCAAAACCAGATCAACGAATGAGAACGTCATATTGAGGAACGTCCTGAAAGACAGTCGAAAGGAATTATTACAACCTTTCAACTTCAGGTAACACGTGGAATTCACGTTCACACGGGTACCCTTCCATTAACTTTCACGTGGGTTTTTTTCTGAAATTGAAATTTCAGAGATTTTCAAAGCGCTAAGTCGTACATTTCAAAGAGTTAGACATGTCCACTAAAAATGGACACCAATATCGGGTTCAGAACTCCTAAAACCAGGACATATCTTTTGATACGAGACTTTTTTTGTAGAAAGATTTGAAATCAAAGGATACCGAGTAGTATTGTAGGATTCTATGCTGCTGAAAGTCGGCTAGATTCCTCACACTCCAATTTGACTAATGGCGAAGCTTCATCCATCTTGGTGATCGTATCGTCGTCGGAAACTGGTGATTCAGACAGTTCGGCTTCAATAGTAGCGTTTGAGGAATATTCTGATGGTTGCAGAGACGTCTCGCTGTCGTCGTCTTTCTTGACGACACAGTTGTGCTCTTCAGGGCAGTCGGTGACGTCGAAGATCTCCGTCACTCTCAGCTTGTTGTTGTCGTCTGTGTAGTAGAACGCGAGGATCGACTCGTGCCTGGAAGTGACTTCCAGGATGTTGTCGTACGTGTCGTAGTCGCCCGACGTCGACCTAGCTAGGCTACCTCTTCTCGACAGAACACCGCTGGATTTCAACCTGGCGACGTCCAAAGTCTTGTCGTCAACGTGGAAATCCAGCTTGATCTGTTTGTCAGACCCCAACCTGACCTCTCCTCCTTCGGCGTACTCCATTCTAAGAGTAGCCGACAACTTATAACCAGCTTTACTGCTCACTTGATTCAAAATCATCATAAACTCTTCCATAAGGAACTGATACATACCGTGCAGGTTGTCGATCATGTGTGGCACGAAATTCTTCACCAACAGTATGAACGCATAAGCACAGTCAAAAGGCAGCGTATAAGGAAGAGTCAAAACTGATATGATTTTCACCCCTCTATGATTCAAAAGCCAATTGTAAAATCCTTTATTTGCAGAATCGACGTAGTCTTGCAACAACGATTTAATATTCTCTGGCAATCCAACATCATTCGCCTCTTGTCGAGTTTCTTCGCATTTCTCACACTGAGGATCATACTCGACCATTTCTCCATCTTCTTCCTCCGATATGGCGTAAGTTGCTTGTATAGACAGGCAAGTTTTGCAGCTGATATGCCCATTTTGTTGCAGAAACCTCAAAGCATCTTCGAGACCTTGTTTGCAAAACTGAGCAATGACTTCGGAACTTGGAGGCCAAACT
Source organism: Apolygus lucorum (assembly GCA_009739505.2). Lineage (NCBI taxonomy): Eukaryota > Metazoa > Arthropoda > Insecta > Hemiptera > Miridae > Apolygus > Apolygus lucorum. The sequence goes on from CM019170.2 coordinate 25,937,245, forward strand.
ATCGTCGCCAGGTTGACGATATTTTTAAAAGACAGAGCGATGCTCGTATTCGAGAAATTTACGTGGAACAAAGGCGTCGAGTCGTACTGAGGGCAAATATCGGATTCCCCACAAAACGGGCTGACCGTGATCGTATCTTCGGTTAGCCTCGGGAGGTTATCCGTAAACATGCCGTCAATGTATCGCACACCGCGGAATTTCGGTGGAATCAAACCGCAAAATATAGGAACAAAGCTGGAAGCCAATAAGCAATCTATCAATTCGCTTTTAGAATCAAATTCGCTGATTATGACGTTTTTACCGTCGCAAACTCGAGTCAACGACACTCTAAGGCGACCTCTCACTTGAACGTGAGCATCTTTCGGTAGAACGTTCCACAATTTCTTCTTTATGGCTTCAGTGAGGTTGAAAGAGGGGCTGAACGGGCCTAACGTCCTGTTTCTGGCTTCTCTCACCAAATCGAGCATGTCGTTGATGTAACTTTCGATCGACATGTCGCATAGCAAGGAACTTGCAGCTATGGCGCCGGCTGAGGCTCCCGATATGTGGTTGAATCGGATATGTGGGGCGTATCTTTTGAAGCAGACCGCCACACCGGCGTAGTACAACCCCAAGAACCCGCATCCAGAAAAGGACATACTCATTTCCTCATCTTTCCCCATTTTCTTTGAGAAATTACGACGATGAATATAGATCAAAGAAAAAATACCAGGTAGGTATGAGATATCAAAGTGAGTTTCTGTTTTTCTGGATCTTGATAAAATATTTCCTACAAATCAAGAGGAAATACTGCACCTGCACTGCCAATCACTTTGAAGAGGTTGTTGCGGAAGTTGCAACGGATCACTTCCTGGAGTTATTATTCTATTTTTTTCGGAACTCACAAGTTTTGTAGCGAACAATTTCCACTTTTTGACAGTAAACTTAACAGTTAACGTCACCAAATTCCACCGCATGCAGTTATAATGCACTTTTCGCACACTTCGATCCAGGGCTGCGGATCGGGCGACGATGTATTTCGAAGCTTTTTCTGCTCACTGCGGCGCAGTTGTGTGTTCAAGGCTCAACCGACTACTGACTGAGTCACACGAGTCCTCAACCATTTATCTGGTAGATAACGCGGTGAGAGGAGGCGACGGGGAGCAATATCTCGTCTACGCACAAACACTTTACGATTTTCATTGTTCTGCAAACAATTAAGGATTCCTCAGTCGATCTTGAACCTGTTTGATCGAACTGTTATCTTTTCAAGGTTTCTTGAAAGCATTTTTCCCCGGGGAAAAATAAAATTCGCAACTCAAAGTCTGAATTCCAGAACGGGTTTTCCACGATGATAGCTCCTTGTCAATTTATTGAAATCTTATCAATACTGTCGGGTGTACAAATTTGAGAAATGCATTTCCTTGGTGGTAGGAACTTTTAGTTGGTACGTTCTGGTGAAATCAGGTATAGAAGACGGTGAAAGTCCTTTTGTTCAGGAAGCAGGTACGTTCTTCGTTTTGTAGAAGTAGGATCCACACGGAGGCACGTTTTTGGATGGTTTGAAAGCAATAACACGATGAAAGTAGGCAGGTATCTGCGTCGATTGAAGAGTTTTACATCACAATAAGGTATTCTAAATCAAATTGAACTTCTAGATAAAATACCGGTGAATTGAATTAAATTCAATTAAATCATTAAATTCAATCAATTCTAAATTTTAGAAGGTGTATATTTTGAACAGCGTGTATGGAATAACACGGAGAAGATATGCCACACAGAGAAAGTCGATTCGCTCGATGCTATAACTACGACTTCTGTGAAGAACAGTAGGTTTTTGTGAAGGTTAATTTAACACGACAAAATCGCGAACTAAAAGGACCGAAGTTGCGCGTAGAAGAAAAACCGGTACATGGAGAAGGAATACACGCCGTAGCGGAACTGAAGAGTGGCGTGACTTCTCCTTGCGGCGCCTATCCCTACCTAGCCTAGAGAGAGACCTTGGAGGGATTTCGCTCAATTGGATAAACTCAGGTCTCCCCTCTTTGGCCGAGTGAATTGAACTTGTTGACTGTCTTTTTTGCCTCGCTACTGGGTCGACGAATAATGAAGCAAAAACGTGTCAGAGGCCTCCAAACACGTGTCTGGGCCACCTGGTCGCCATCAAAGACCGTTATATCCAGTAGAGTTCCAGTCTTGCAGCATGCGCCCAATTAGCGAATCCCCACAACACCTGGTATCTCATTTAAGACTGTTGGTGCTCTTGATGAATTTTTTTCCACTCTTCGATCAAAGACACAACTTTTTAAAGAACTAATTAGGTAGGTGAGTGCGATAATTCCGAAAAACATAATTTGGGGGAAAAAAATTTTGAGTTAATCAGCGTTTGTGATAGTGAGAGCTCCGATGAGTTACACAGTTTCAAGCAAAATTCTGCAAAATTTCTGTGCAAAATTCTCTGTTACATGACGGCGGATATCGTTGGTTTCCTGAATTTCTACTTCTTCAGGACCCGAATAATCACCTATGAGGAAGTCTTGGAATAATCGGAACTCTTTAAATCAAACTGTGGGGTGCTGTATTTGTAAATTTTGTCAGGGATGAATTTTAAGAGGCTTTTAATTGAATTAGTATCGATTTGATTAAATCAGCTCATCAGACCCGGAACACGCCCTCCTCGATAAACATACAAATGAAGTAGGTACGTGACCAACAAACATAATATTTACATTATACTCGTAGTACCTTTTCAAAACAGAACTCTCATGTAACTGTGCCACCAAGGCCCTTGATGAAGAGGTTAGGTGCTGCTTCCCTACCACGTGAATCCAAAATAATAGTACCAGGTAGGTAGGTATTTCTCGTATTAGGTTCAGGTTCGGTATTAGGTCTTCTATAGCGTCCATAAACGACTCCTAATGTGTTCGCCTTCAGAGCTGAGCGTAATCCAATCTTACAAATCAATAATTAAATCCTCAATCATATTGATATCATATTTGTTGAAATAAAAGGAGAGAACAGTGTAGGAATAATATTGAATATTGTGGGAATTCTCTGCTATGATGAGTTGGCTGGTGTTGCATGCGAAGTATGACTATGTTTTCTATGTCTGCATTAAATGCTACCTATCTCACTTGAAGCTTCCGATGCAACAGGTGCTCTCATCACCCTAATCGTTGAGCTGGTATTTTGATGAATATTAGTACGTTGATAGCTTCTGAATCGTTTTTATTACTCACAAATGGTATGTATATCAATAAAACAAAAACTACAACATAGAATAATTTACGACTAAGTTTTCAGTTTTAATTTTTCAAAATGCATAACAGAGAATGCTATCACGCAATTTTGTACTTCCACGATTTCACTATTTAGGTATAAAAATGTACCACATAAGTCATAATTTTTAAAAATTAAAGGCTATACAGAAAGACTGGTGTAAATGTCCAAACGCTAAAAGGCATTTGCGCACATCAAATGCAACAAAAAGTTCTTCTCACCCACAACCAATTCTCAAGCGTAATTCAAAGGCTAATTATTTTTCTGTATAGATCACTCGCCAGCAAGGAACACAGCTTGCCTTTGTCACTACCTAGCAACCATATTTCGAAGTTTTTGTAAAATCCGCACAGTTTAGAGAGGAAAACGCTGCAAATTATTACACAATGGTTTATTTTTTTTTATTTTTCTATATAGATCACTCGTCTGCAAAATCACCAACCATCCAACATGAAGAAAAACATCGATCGCATTTCGGTCAGCTTTAATTTGAACGGAGATTAGGCCTCTTTTGCGATTCACACTCGTGTTTCTGATTTATCGTACGTCCAAACTTTAAATTCTCGTAGTGAGCGAACGGTTTGTCCTACAGAGCTCCGGGTGGTCTCAAAAAATTCTAAAAATTCTATAGAATCTTAAATTAAAGGAAAAACAATACCTTTATATCAAACTTTTTTGAGTTAGGGCGTTTTCAAAATTTCAAAATTGATTTTGGAACCCTTAGAAGTGACCTACATCAACCAAAATCTTCGAGGCACAACTAGACCCCAAATGGAGCCTACATACCAAATTTCATCAAAATCGGTCAATGCTAAGTGGCAAAAGTGCCGCGTGCGGCGGACGGCGCACAGTGGGGCCGGAGTGGAAAAAACTCCATTTTTGCAAAGTGACTAAAAAAGAAATGTAATGTGGTTTTTTCAAAGTCTATTACCTGTAGAATTAGGGTGTGAAGGACCTTCAATGTTTAAAAATTGTTTTCACTGCTAAATGGGGGCTCAAACCTGATATTTCGAGATTTTAAGCACTTTGAGAGTGGAATTTGAAAATTTCCTAACACGTTCTATATGTTTTGAAAAATTGAAATAAAATTATATAATGTTCGATATTGTATGTAGTATCTATAAAAAATATTAATTATTTTTTCATAACATTTTAGCTTGAACATTAGCTCCAGATTTGGGTTTTTATAGCGAAATACAACTTTAGAGGAGTGGAAAAACCGAGCTTCGCCTTCCTTCGGTTTGGCTCATTTTTTTTCTTGAAAATCCGACCATTATCAAGAAGCTGTAAAAATTTCATAGCCGTATCTCACCGAATTTAGATGTAGTGGGTTAAAATGTGATTAAAGGTACACCAAAAACGCCGTCTCTGCCGTCACCGCTGCTTCAGAGTAATACCCTTCTAAAGGCTGTAACTTCTACATTTACCTCTCGAATTCGATAAAATTTCCAGGGATTGTGAATGTTGACATGTAGAATGTCCCCTATGTAGGCTGTTAGCTACAATCATAGAGTAACGGAGTTAAGTTAAGGCTACAATGGTCGGATCATCTATACAATCGGGTTATAGATACTGGGAAGCTATGTGCCACACCCATTTGGCAGACATTTTTTGTTTTATTTTTTATTGGAAAACAAAATGATGTAAATAGCGACGTTTTCGTAAAATATTTCTGCCAAGAGTCAACAAGGTTCTGTTTGAACAAACCAGGTTCTTCGGATTGTCATTCGCAGTAATTCATTCACAGTCGTCATTCATGTCATTCACAGTCGTGACTTACCGAGAACATGTCATCGTTGAAAATCTCTTAGTCGGATTCAGCAAACGTTTAATTTGGATTCGTTCCAATATTCGATCGCTTACTATCCAATTTTCAGAGGTTTTTATCACTCAAAATTTTGTCAAAATTAAATATATAAATATATATTTACATATATATATTTACATATATATATTTACATACATATGTAAAGAAAACTCAATTCAATAATGTTTATCGTATCCTATAACCTCTGAAACGAAGAAAAGAACAAAATAACACACACCCATCGCATGTAAAACCGCTTTTCTGTTTTTTTCACACGCTTTTCCACCTTGAATAACATTATTTTTTATCAAAACTCAAGATTTAGTACTAAAAGAATGAATTTAAACGTCAGAAAGCATATTTTTCTAATGTATTTTCGTATTCGGAATCGAATGAAACCATTCCCAAGACGATACTGTAATTCGTTCAAAAGATAATGACTTTTTTCCGCTTTTGGCCATTTGGCCCCACTGTGCGGCGTACGGCGGACGGACGGCCAAATTTTTATTCGATTTTTGGATTCTACGTACCTTGAAACGTAAACCATCAAATTTTGAGGGGGTGTTAAAAAATTTTTTTTCTTGGTCGATTCCAAAGGTTCATTATTGACAATAATAAACCAAAACGCTGCAAATTATTACACAATGGTTTATTATTTTTCTATATAGATCACTCGTCTACAAAATCACCAACCATCCAATATGAAGAAAAAAAATAAAAAAATAAATAAAAATAAATAAAAATATCAAAAAAATCAAAAAAAAAAAATCAAAAAAAAAAATAAAAATAAAAATCAAAATCACCAACCATCGATCGCATTTCGGTCAGCTCTAATTTCAACGGCCTCTTTTGCGATTCGCACTCGTGTTTTGATTTGTATATATATATTTCAATATAAACCCTTAAATTTTCGTAGGGAGCGAACGGTTTGTCCTACAGAGCTCCACGTGGTCTCAAAAAATTCTAAAAATTCTATAGAATCTTAAATTGAAGGAAAAACAATACCTTTATATCAAAATTTTTTGAGTTAGGGCGTTTTCAAAATTTCAAAATTGATTTTGGAACCCTTTGAAGTGACCTACATCAACCAAAAGCTTCGGGGCACAACTAGACCCCAAATGGAGCCTACATACCAAATTTCATCAAAATCGGTCAATGCTAAGTGGCAAAAGTGCCGCGTACGGCGGACGGCGGACGGACGGCCAAATTTTTATTCAATTTTTGGATTCTACGTACCTTGAAACATAAACCATCAAATTTTGTGGGGGTGTTGAAATTTTTTTTTTCTTGGTCGATTCCAAAGGTTCATTATTGAAAATAATAAACCAAAATACATTTGTTTGCTCCATGACAAAATGTTCAAAATTTAGAAATTTTTATAGTTTAGAATGATTGTTTTTGCTCTTACAAGAATTGAATGGGAATATCAGAAATTTATGTTTATTTCCTCAAAGAAATTTAATGAGCTTTTCAATGGTGTTTTGAATTTACTATAGGACCTATAGTTGAGGAAATATGGTTAGTTAGTTATACGTAAAAAATCTCACCCCCCCCCCCCTCCCCAACATACCAACAAAAAAAAAATTATCAACATTTGCAAAATTTCGCAATATCTCTCGTACACTCGAGAATCGGTCATGGGTCGAGAGGAAATTTTAGTTGCTTTTGAGGTGCACAAACACCTCCTAGCGTTTGGAAATCCTATCACCAGTCACCCTATATAAAGTTCAGTCATTCTTCTTCTTTTGACTTATTATATGTTTGTAATGAAATCTCGAACATATAACCTCCTAAATTTGAGTGAAATCGGGCGATTAGATAATGAGAAATGGATATTCAACGACTATTTGAAATTCATAAGGGAACATATCGCTACCTTAATGCACAAGAGCTTTTCAACAGTGTACAATTCTTAAAATAATGGCTTATACACTAAACTCTTTAATTTCTTCGATAAATTTTCAAGCTATAATCATCAAGAAGGTCTATAATAGTTTTGATGGATTTGAGTTTTTCTGAAATTAAAAAAAAATATGGAAATATGGATGGACATAGCGCCTTTGCGCTTTAAGGTCACAAATCTTGTAAATTTCATAAAATTTTGAAAGTCATTTCGTGAATTGGACATTGATCAAGATTAAAAATCTTATAAATTTCATAAAATTTTGAAAGTCATTTCGTGAATTAGACATTGATTAAGATTAAAAATCTTGTATGGATGGAAATATGAATGGACATCGCACCTTTGCGCTTTAAGGTCACAAATCTTGGAAATTTCATAAAATTTTGAAAGTCATTTCGTGAATTGGACATTGATCAAGATTAAAAATCTTATAAATTTCATAAAATTTTGAAAGTCATTTCGTGAATTGGACATTGATCAAGATTAAAAATCTTGTATGGATGGAAATATGGATGGACATCGCGCCTTTGCGCTTTAAGGTCACAAATCTTGTAAATTTCATAAAATTTTGAAAGTCATTTCGTGAATTGGACATCAATCAAGATTAAAAATCTTGTAAATTTCATAAAATTTTGAAAGCCATTTCGTGAATTGGACATTGATCAAGATTAAAAATCTTGTAAATTTAATAAAATTTTAAGTCATTTTGTGAATTGGAAATTTGATCAGGATTAAAAACTCAAAATGGGCGAGGAGATGTTGATTAGTGGTCCCAATTTTGGTTTTCCTGGTGCATAAAAAAGTATTCTTATCCTCGATATTGATGAAACGAAATTGGGGAAAAAAACAGAGAGAACTGTCAGAACAATAATATTTCTTTCCCAACTAGGAACACAATGCTTCCTTCCACAACGTAGTTAGACTCGAAAACCATGAAAGGAGATGTTCGCCAATATAAACAGCGGATCCGGGTGTTTCTTCGAAGTAAGGATTGAGCGGAAAGAAAATAGACCAGGAAACCAGTTTTGTCTCATTTCAGAACACGGGTTTGTCACGTACTCGATAGCGAACGTTTGAAAACCCGACCTGCAGAGTCAACAATAGTCCGGCGGACAACCAACTGCTAAGCAAAGATTGACGAGACGAGCTCATTTATAATAATAAGTTGCTTGAGTAAATTGGACTCTATTGACAATGACTCGAAGCAAAATCGTAACGGAACCGCATGAAAAACGTATGTTAAATGGTTGTGGTACCCACCGCAATTCCCCCTCCCTCTCTCCATCCTTAACTCACAAAGTGGTCAAAAATGTCACAAAACCTTCCAAGTTCGATCGGAATCAAACAAATAAGTAAATATGAAATAGATTTGTAGATTACATGGGAATGATCACGCATGCGCAGGGTTACAGTCAGTCTGAGGGCGAGAAAATCCATCGGAAAAATGCAGGATTTTTGAGTTTTGCCCCCATCCCCCGATATGGCAGCTAAAGTTGTTCGGGCTAAATTCGAACAATTTTCTGAAAATTTCAACGAATTTTTTCAGCAATGGGTATGAAATTTACTTAGGGCAATCAAGGGAGAAAAACATATTGTTTAGTAATGCATGCATTCCAGGGGACGTCCCATTGGATAAGTATTGGATCAGTTTAACCAGTTGTTAAGCGATAAGACTGTATAGTGACACCCCCCCCCCCCCCACCATTATAAACCATAACACTACTAGCGGCATGGGAGCCTCGAATCTAAAGAGCATTTTAAAATCCATGATCTACGACACCCAACATGCGAATTCGAGTTCACCCCCCCACCCCACCCCTCAACGATGCCACCAATGGTGCCAGTCTGGCACCAAAGCAGAAATACGTTGTACCATTGAACTTTCATCTATTAGGTTAAGTAGGCAGTCCGTCGAATGTCACATCTGTATTCAAGGTGAAACACCAAAAAACCCAAGAAATATGAGGTTTATGGTGCCCTTGCACCATGGTGGCACCACTTTTAGTTCCATGATGGTACAGAAAGTAATTCATGCAAATCCTAAGGTATAATGGGAATTTTTCCTCAATTTCAAAGCTTGGATACAATTAGTTAGCAGTAAAGGAACCGAAATATTGAAAAATTGGATATTTTGTGAATATTATCCACCCACCCATCCCCTCCTCTTGCGAATTTTGGTACTCTGGAGAAATCATGTACAACTCGGAAGTTATTTTAGTCAAACAAAAAAAGAAACACACAAATCGGTTGGAAATTGAGGCCTGGGCAGAGTTTATAAGATTATGCCCGCAAACGCACGTTTTTAAGCATTAACCCCCCCTTTCCCCCCCTTAAAAGGCGAAATTCGAAATTCCGGCGCCGTAGTGCACAACTAGATAGTTTTTCCGCGTCAAGAAAAAAGAACCACGAAAATCGGTTGAGAACTAAGGTCTGGGCAGAGTACACAAGAATATGCCCAAAAACGCACGTTTTTTGAGTATTAACCCCCCCTTTCCCTCCCTTAAAAGGCAAAATTCGAAATTCCGGCGACGTAGAGCACAACTAGATAGTTTTTCCGCGTCGAACAAAAAAAGAACCAGGGAAATCGGTTGAGTACTAAGAGCTGTGCAGAGTACACAAGATTTTGTTACACACACACACACATACACACACACACATACACACACACACACACACACACACACACACACACACACACACACACACACACAGACATACACCTATGGTTTTTTTTCGCGGATTTGGATTCAGAATGGTCTAAAACGGATTACTGTGTGGTTATTTGCTTCCGAGTCTACCAAGGTAGCGGAAGCTTTGTTTTCACTTTTCAAGGACGAAAAAAAAAAGTTCTCCAAAATCAAAATTTTCACTCGCGTTTTGCGTTTTAGACCTTTCTGAACAATTTTGGTTCAGTGTCTGTGTGTCTGTGTGTCTGTGTGTCTGTCTGTCTGTCTGTCTGTCTGTCTGTCATGAATTCCTTGTAACGCGCATAACTATATGAAGTTATTGTCCGATTTCGATGAAATTTTCAGGGATTGTGCGGGTTGGTGTGTAGACGGTCCCCTATGAAAATCATCATCCCCGGACTGATAGAAGCGACTGCGCATGCGCAAACGTAAATTCCTTGTAACGGCCATAACTTCTACATTTTCCATCCGATTTTGATGAAATTATCAGGGATTGTGCGGGTTGGTGTGTAAACGGTCCCCTATGAAAATCATCATCCTCGAACTGATAGAAGCGACTGCGCATGCGCAAAAGTGAATTTCCTTGTAACGGCCATAACTTCTACATTTTTCATCCGATTTCGATGAAATTTTCAGGGATTGTGCGGGTTGGTGGGTAAACGGTCCCCTATGAAAATCATCATCCTCGGACTGATAGAAGCGACTGCGCATGCGCAAAAGTGAATTTCCTTGTAACGGCCATAACTTCCACATTTTCCATCCGATTTCAATGAAATTTTCAGGGATGTTACAAATTAGAGTTTAGATGGTCCCCTATGAAAATCATCACCCCGGATTGATAGTAGCCGATGCGCATGCGCGAACGTGAATTGCTTGTAACAGACATAACTTCCACAATTTCTACCCGATTTCGATGACGTTTTCAGGGATTACGCGGATCAGGTTGTAGATGGTCCCCAATGAAAATCAAGGCCTTAAAATTTACAGTAGCCTCTGCGCATGCGCAAACGTAAAATCCTTGTAACAGCCGTAACAGTGGCGTGTGAGGTGAGGATCTCAAACCCCATTCAACTACCCCCTTCATAGGTCAGTCAGCAATGCTCTGGAATCCCACGGAGGAGTCCCAGGTTCGAATCCTTGTCAAGCTAAAAACTTTTTGATCCAAATTACTACCGCACTTACATTTTTCGTCCGAATTTGATGAAATTTTCTAGTATTGTCCAGATTAGCGTGTAGATGGTCCCCTATGAGGGTAGTGAAAGGTACTTAGAGATTGGTGTTTTCAGATTAACTACTATGCATCGGATCATCTATATAATCGGGTTATGGATACGAGGAAGCTATGTGCCACACCCACTTGTTTTTTTTCTGTTGAGTGTTGTCCTCCTTCACCCCAGATCGATCGCATAAGGACGCCCAAGTCTTACTGTGGGACGTCCTAAAAAGGCCTATTTCGGGCTTCCTAGAGCGATTTTAAACAACTAGGAACTGAGGAATTCCAACAGTTATGGAATACGAGGGGGCTTCCAAGGGGCTATCCCGCACATTTTCAGGTTTTATCAAAATCGTACAATATTTACAAATGGTTTTATCAGTCCGGAGGCAATGGTTTCCATACAGGACCATCTACAACCCAATCCGCACAATCCCTAAAACATTTCAGCGAAATCGAACAATAACTTCGTATAGTTTTGCCCGTTACAAGGATTTAATGACAGACGCGAAACCAAAATTGTTCAGGAAGGTCTAAAACGTAAAACTCGAGTAAAATTTTGATTTCGGAGAACATTTCTTTCCAACCTTGAAAAGTGAAAACAAAGCTTTCGCTAACCTTGGTGGACTCGGAAGCAAAACGCTGCAAATTATTTCACAAAGGTTGGTTATTTTCCTACCACACCATACTGCCCTCACAACTTCACAATCAGTTTATTAGAAAGAACTAAACGCTTCACATTCGATTCGAAAGTTAGAGAGCTTCATACGGAAATTTGATTACTAATTGCTAAGGTAGCAAAACTGAATACAACTCGAAGAAACGAACAGCGATCGCGTTTTGGTTAGCAAAAAATTCAAGGAAGATTAGACCTCCTTGGTGATTCACACTCGAAGGAAAAACCCTAAAGTACTCGTAGAGAGCGAAGGGATCGTCCTACAGAGCTACGCGTGGTCTCTAAAATGTCTAAAAATTCAATACTATCTTAAATTGGTGAAAAAACGATACCATTATTTCGAGTTAGGGCACTTTTGAAAATTTAAACCCTTAATTTTCACCCCTTAGAAGTGACAGACATCAACCAAAAGCTTCGCGGCACAACTAGACCCCAAATGGAGCCTACATACCAAATTTGAACCAAATCGGTCCAGTTTTGCTAAGAAAAGTGCCGCGTACGGCGGACGCACGGAAATTTTTTTATTCGATTTTCGGATTCTACGTACCTTGAAACGTAAACCAACAAATTTTGAGGGGAGGGATTAAAATTTTTGTTTTCTTGGTCGATTCCAAAGGTTCATTATTGAAAATAATAAACCAAAATGATCAAGGAAGCAATCTGACTCGAATTTTGACTCTCTCTCCCAAGAACTATTAGCCATTGGTTCTTTTCAGTTATAATTAATTGAGAGTAACTTGCACCAAATCCAAGCTTCAAACCTGCAAGCTCGCCTCTAACTTCATGAAAAGTGGTATTTATTCTGATATTGAACTAGAACTAATTTACCTTTTCAAGATTCCATGAATGAATTAATGAAGGTTCGCGCACCTAGCAGGGTTGATTTAGAGTTTTCACTCATGTGAGTCTGAGTAGCGGTAGGAGGCAATAAGTCGTCTCCATTCGAACAGGAATCACTCCCTGGGAACGATGGAACGTAGTCAAGATCGCTGTTTGGGCCTAAATCACTTTCTCGCTGTTCAATAAGCACACTACTTCCTTTATTATCATTAGAATCATCATGATAAAAAGAGTCGAAGTTATTATTTCGAATTTCTTCTAAATCGTTATTTGCATTGTATTTTTCAAAATCAGGTTGTTGAACGGAGGAACTTCCGATGACAATTGAAGTACGCAAATTTTTTATAACTTGAATATCAACTGCCATATCATCATTCAGAAGGAATGAACAATCAACTGATGAAATATCAATGATGGAAATAGGTAATTCCTCTACCAGAGGGTTAACAGGTGCCTCAGTGAAGATAGAAATTTCGTTACCACGTACGGATTCTGGAAACCCACTTTCTGAACCTCCATGCAAAACTGATGTAGCTGGTTGCATTGATGAGACAACTAAACAATGAGACAAATTAAAAAACGCTGCAAATTATTACACAAAGGTTTATTATTTTTTATTTTTCTATATAGATCACTCGTCTGCAA
>CM019170.2:25950373-26062878 GCA_009739505.2 Apolygus lucorum
GGAGTATGCTGATTGGGGTGTAGATGGTCCCCATGAAAATCTCACCCCGGACTGAGAGTAGCCAATGCGCAAGCGTAAACGTGAAATTTCCTCGTTACAGCTATAATTTCTACATTTTCTATCCGATTTCGAAGGAATTTCCAGGGAGTAGGCTGATTGGGGTGTAGATGGTCCCCAATGAAATCTCACCCCGGACTGATAGTAGCCAATGCGCATGGCAGTAAACGTGAATTTCCTCGTTACAGCCACAATTTCTACATTTTCTATCCGATTTCGAAGGAATTTCAGGGGAGTATGCCTGATTGGGGTGTAGATGGTCCCAATGAAAATCTCACCCCGGACTGATAGAAGCCAATGCGCATAGCGTAAACGTGAATTTCCTCGTTACAGCCATAATTTCTACATTTTCTATCCGATTTCGAAGGATTTCCAGGGAGTATGCTGATTGGGGTGTAGATGGTCCCCAATGAAAATCTCACCCCGGACTGATAGTAGCCAATGCGCATGCGTAAACGTGAATTTCCTCGTTACAGCCACAATTTCTACATTTTCTATCCGATTTCGAAGGAATTTTCAGGGAGTATGCCGGTTGGGGTGTAGATGGTCCCCAATGAAAATCTCACTCCGGACTGATAGAAGCCAATGCGCAAGCGGTAAACGTGAATTTCCTCGTTACAGCCATAATTTCTACATTTTCTATCCGATTTCGAAGGAATTTTCAGGGAGTATGCCGATTGGGGTGTAGATGGTCCCCAATGAAAATCCCACCCCGGACTGATAGAAGCCAATGCGCAAGCATAAACGTGAATTTCCTCGTTACAGCCATAATTTCTACATTTTCTATCCGATTTCGAAGGAATTTCCAGGGAGTATGCTGATTGGGGTGTAGATGGTCCCCAACGAAAATCTCACCCCGGACTGATAGTAGCCAATGCGCATGCGTAAACGTGAATTTCCTCGTTACAGCCACAATTTCTACATTTTCTATCCGATTTTCGAAGGAATTTTCAGGGAGTATACTGATTGGGGTGTAGATGGTCCCCAATGAAAATCTCACCCCGGACTGATAGTAGCCAATGCGCATGCGTAAACGTGAATTTCCTCGTTACAGCCATAATTTCTACATGTTCTATCCGATTTCGAAGGAATTTCCAGGGAGTATGCTGATTGGGGTGTAGATGGTCCCCAATGAAAATCTCACCCCGGACTGATAGTAGCCAATGCGCATGCGCAAACGTGAATTTCCTCGTTACAGCCATAATTTCTACATTTTCTATCCGATTTCGAAGGAATTTCCAGGGAGTATGCTGATTGGGGTGTAGATGGTCCCCAATGAAAATCTCACCCCCGGACTGATAGTAGCCAATGCGCATGCGCAAACGTGAATTTCCTCGTTACAGCCATAATTTCTACATTTTCTATCCGATTTCGAAGGAATTTTCAGGGAGTATGCCGATTGGGGTGTAGATGGTCCCCAATGAAAATCGCACCCCGGACTGATAGAAGCCAATGCGCAAGCGTAAACGTGAATTTCCTCGTTACAGCCATAATTTCTACATGTTCTATCCGATTTCGAAGGAATTTCCAGGGAGTATGCTGATTGGGGTGTAGATGGTCCCATATGAAAATCTCACCCCCGGACTGATACTAGCCAATGCGCATGCGCAAACGTGAATTTCCTTGTTACAGCCATAATTTCTACATTTTCTATCCGATTTCGAAGGAATTTCCAGGGAGTATGCTGATTGGGGTGTAGATGGTCCCCAATGAAAATCTCACCCCCGGACTGATAGTAGCCAATGCGCATGCGCAAACGTGAATTTCCTCGTTACAGCCATAATTTCTACATTTTCTATCCGATTTCGAAGGAATTTTCAGGGAGTATGCCGATTGGGGTGTAGATGGTCCCCAATGAAAATCGCACCCCGGACTGATAGAAGCCAATGCGCAAGCGTAAACGTGAATTTCCTCGTTACAGCCATAATTTCTACATTTTCTATCCGATTTCGAAGGAATTTCCAGGGAGTATGCTGATTGGGGTGTAGATGGTCCCCAATGAAAATCTCACCCCGGACTGATAGTAGCCAATGCGCATGCGTAAACGTGAATTTCCTCGTTACAGCCACAATTTCTACATTTTCTATCCGATTTCGAAGGAATTTTCAGGGAGTATACTGATTGGGGTGTAGATGGTCCCCAATGAAAATCTCACCCCGGACTGATAGTAGCCAATGCGCATGCGTAAACGTGAATTTCCTCGTTACAGCCATAATTTCTACATGTTCTATCCGATTTCGAAGGAATTTCCAGGGAGTGTGCTGATTGGGGTGTAGATGGTCCCATATGAAAATCTCACCCCCGGACTGATACTAGCCAATGCGCATGCGCAAACGTGAATTTCCTTGTTACAGCCATAATTTCTACATTTTCTATCCGATTTCGAAGGAATTTCCAGGGAGTATGCTGATTGGGGTGTAGATGGTCCCCAATGAAAATCTCACCCCCGGACTGATAGTAGCCAATGCGCATGCGCAAACGTGAATTTCCTCGTTACAGCCATAATTCTACATTTTCTATCCGATTTCGAAGGAATTTTCCAGGGAGTATGCCGGATTGGGGTGTAGATGGTCCCCAATGAAAATCTCACCCCGGACTGATAGAAGCCAATGCGCAAGCGTAAACGTGAATTTCCTCGTTACAGCCATAATTTCTACATTTTCTATCCGATTTCGAAGGAATTTCCAGGAGTATGCTGATTGGGGTTGTAGATGGTCCCCAATGAAAATCTCACCCCGGACTGATAGTAGCCAATGCGCATGCGTAAACGTGAATTTCCCTCGTTACAGCCACAATTTCTACATTTTCTATCCGATTTCGAAGGAATTTTCAGGGAGTATACTGATTGGGGTGTAGATGGTCCCCAATGAAAATCTCACCCCGGACTGATAGTAGCCAATGGGCATGCGTAAACGTGAATTTCCTCGTTACAGCCATAATTTCTACATGTTCTATCCGATTTTCGAAGGAATTTCCAGGGAGTGTGCTGATTGGGGTGTAGATGGTCCCATATGAAAATCTCACCCCCGGACTGATACTAGCCAATGCGCATGCGCAAACGTGAATTTCCTTGTTACAGCCATAATTTCTACATTTTCTATCCGATTTCGAAGGAATTTCCAGGGAGTATGCTGATTGGGGTGTAGATGGTCCCCAATGAAAATCTCACCCCCGGACTGATAGTAGCCAATGCGCATGCGCAAACGTGAATTTTCTCAGTAGGCGTACTCCGTGGTATCACCACCCGTGTCCTGCTCGGCTCATATTTGAACTGGTGGTCGTTTTATAGAGGCACTTCCCTTCATCCCTCTCTCCCACCCACACCTTCCTCATCTTCCCTCATCCCTAGGGCCGGCGTCGGTTTAGTCCTGGGCGTCCTCCCCATTATTTAATTATTTATTTATTTTTATTTTATTTTATGGCGTGCCCCCTCCGTCAAAAAAGACATTTTGTCTTTGAGGGGAGTTAGAAAAAAAAAAAAAAAAACAGTCATAATTTCTACATTTTCCATCTCATTTCGAAGGAGTTTTCAGGGAGTATGCTGATTGGGGTGTAGATGGCCCCAGGATTAGCAATTGATCATCATCATCATCATCCACTCGCTCATCACTTCTGTTCCATACAAAATTTTCTTCCACAAATTACGACCGTCATCGTCCCCTCCTTCGGCTACCCCGTAGTGCAAACCTCTTCTGACCTCATTTCCTCAATAGATTTTTTTCATAATTCCCTACCTTCGCTAAAGTCCTTAATTTCTTCTTACCCCATTTTATTTAGTTAAATTCATAATTTTCATTATGTCATTATTTTTTTCTTGCTTCCCCTTACCTTCAAATGATATTTTCTATAAGAACTAGTACTTAGCTGACCGTATTTTTGTTGATTGTAAATTTGGCGTGCCCGTAAATAAATAAATAAATAAGTGATGCAATAGTTATACTGACAACATTGCGACTGTGATATTCATCTTACTTTTCTTTTTACTTTATTTTATTTAGGCGCATGCAGCCTTTTCTGGTCTTGGGCGCCAAATACAAGAAATTATTTAAATTTCATAATACAAGTGAATTTTTTTTTTTAGTTTTTCAAAAATTGGTATCAAGAAGGTTGAGTTGTTTCCTAACAACTGTCCAAGGTCCTGCGGAAGTACTGGTGGAATGCTGCAAAAAACTGAACATTCCGTTAGCAGGTGGTAAACAGTCAGTTGACATCCACAGGTGTATCCTGGACATGAGGTAAACATGTGTCAGTCGTGTGTGACCAATTCGCAGTCTTGTCAAGATGACCTCTTCTTTTCTTGAATGCATTATCGTTCCATCTTCATTTACTCTCGTTCTGCTCGATGTTGACCATGGTGAGACATCTTTTTTATTGCCCAAAGCTTTTGGTGTTGCATAAAACCCCAGTCCGATATCCAAGAATTCCAAACAAAAATTCTCAAAGTGGAAATGTGGTCGGAACGGATGTATAAGGGAGATGTTATGGTTTCCTCTGTGGCAGCTCTTGCTTGTCGGTCAGCTATCTCATTTCCAACTATTCCGTTATGGCCAGGTACCCAACAAATAATAACTGAAACGCCTTGAAGCCTAAGTCGCTGGACAGAGAAGAGAATATTCTTCACAAATGGGTGTGCGTCCACTCCTTTTTTAATTGCTTGAATGGCGCTGAGTGAGTCAGAACACACCAGAACTTACTCTTCTTCCAAGGAGGCTAGTCACTAGCCGCTAGTGTCAATGGCTTATGAACTGCATAAAGTTCATCTTACTTTTCATACACGTGTGTCCTTTTCGTTCACCTAGTCGTGAAGAAAATATGATCAGCTGAATTATAGTGTAGTGTTATGTTTTGAAGTTGAGATTTCGAGGGCAATTTCCTTTCTCATTCAGACTACGATTCACCTACTTCTCAACCAACTTGGCAGACGTTTCGATACGTCCCACGATAAAGATACTATTCCAAGTAAAAAAGGGTAGGATTAGGAGGTCTCAAAATTTCCCGTTCTTCAAATCAAAGTTTGTAGGGCTGCAGCCGATCAAAGATTGATACCATCGCAATTCCAAGTTTCCCATTCACTCCGAGACTCGACGGTGAAGTTAAGAAAAAAATACTCTATAGCAAAAGTTTCGAAGCGATCGGGCAGGAAAAAAGGTGAACTTTGAGGAGTACAAGGCGTCCGCATTTGTCATTTGAACTCCGAAGTTTATCAATGAAAAAAATGGGTAACTTTGGCCACAATGGTCTCCGCCTCTTTTATACGACAAAGTTTTCCAATCATCACTGATTGATATGATAAATAATAAGTCAACCATTCAGAACAGAGATATTTAGATACCATTTTGGTTTATTATTTTCAATAATGAACCTTTGGAATCGACCAAGAAAAAAAAATTTTAACACCCCCTCAAAATTTGATGGTTTACGTTTCAAGGTACGTAGAATCCAAAAATCGAATAAAAATTTGGCCGTCCGTCCGCCGTACGCGGCACTTTTGCCACTTAGCATTGACCGATTTTGATGAAATTTGGTATGTAGGCTCCATTTGGGGTCTAGTTGTGCCCCGAAGCTTTTGGTTGAGGTAGGTCACTTCTAAGGGTTCCAAAATCAATTTTGAAATTTTGAAAACGCCCTAACTCAAAAAATTTCGATATAAAGGTATTGTTTTTCCTTCAATTTAAGATTCTATAAAATGTTTACAATTTTTTGAGACCACGCGGAGCTCTGTAGGACAAACCGTTCGCTTCCTACGAAAATTTAAGTGTTTATTTTGAAATATATATATAAATCAAAACACAAGTGTGAATCGCAAAAGAGGCCTAATCTCCGTTCAAATTAGAGCTGATCGAAATGTAATCGATTTTTTTTTCTTTTTCCTTCATATTGGATGGTTGGTGATTTTGTAGACGAGTGATCTATATAGAAAAATAATAAACCATTGTGTAATAATTTGCAGCGTTTTTATTTGGAAATTCTAAGAGGAGTCAAAATTACATGTTAATTTGCATTCACACTACCAATGTTAGGAAAGCTTTCGTGCAGCATGTAAAAACAAGTTAGATCATCCAAGATCAAAATTTCCACTCACATTTTCTGATTTACAGTTATATGAAAAACATAGATTCTACGGACTGTCCGTCGATGGTCAATTTTTCAATATACACTTATTTTAAAAATGAATTTGATATTCCGACTCCGAATAATCTTTAGAAAATGGGAAAAAAATTTTCAAATTTCCTGATGGAATTTCATGGGTTTACGTTGGTATATCGCGACGCTGGGCGCCATAAGAACTGATGTTTTTCTTTCAAAACTGAGTTTTTAGTAGATCGTGTCGTGATCTCACCGGTTCTACTAGGGTCTCACTAGGAATATTGGATGCGGAATACGTCCAATATTAAGTAAGTAATTCATAAACTAATTTCAGTAATTTCTACATTCATAATTAGTAAAAAAAATACCACTAAAGAGGGCATTAGATAAAGTATCATTGCCCTGATGATGACAAAATGGGTATTTGGTAGAACTCGTTAGTTCATACAACCTCTAGCCAGGCCAAGTACCCAATCAATTTGAAGATGACGCATCGTGCTTTGTGACCATTGAATGAGCTATGTGGAACACCCACTTGGCAGACTAATTCGATTTATCGTTTATTTGGTAGGGTAATCGGTAGTTGTGATGACATCCAATCAGGCTATTCCCCTTCATTTGTAGATGAAGCTTCGTACTATGTGCCACACCCTCATGGCTGGAGATAAAACATTATGCATCAGTATGATCAGACAGACCTGGAGAAAAGGATCCCCAGGATCCAGGTCTTCTCAATGACTCTGGAAGGTGCACAGCAGCCTCCGAACAGAAAGGGCTTCTATGTTGCTATATGGCAACACTGGGCGTTAATAGGTTAACTACACGAAATCGTGGTCCGGTTATGATGAAAATTCGAAATGAAATGGCGCTGAGGGTCCCTATGAGAACTTGAGGGTTGACTTACGATAAATCAGAAACACGAGTTGTGAATCGCAAAAGAAATCTCCGTTCAAACTGCGACCAAAATGCGATCGTTGTTCGTTTCTTCGAGTAGTCTTCAGTTTTGCGTCCTTAGCAACCAGTTATCAAATTTCCTCATGAAGTACGTAAGTAGTAGATAGGTATAGTACCTGTGGTAGGCGGTGGCAATGGCAAAGCTGTGTTCTTTGCAAACGAATGATCTATGGCGAAAAATAATAAACCTTTGTGTAATAATTTGCAGCATTTTAATTTTTTTTCCTTTGCACCTGTAGAGTAGGTAAAATTACTCAAAGACAAGAAGAGTTGTTTCGGGAGTTAACCTCCTCAGTCCAAAATCGATTCATTTTCAAGGAACATGCAAAATTTGATTCTCAATTACTTTACTACAATAATAAAGCACGAAATTTTAAATGAAATGTGTTTTCCTCGCTCTGTATTTACCTAAAGGGTCCACTATTGAATAGATGGTAAACCAAAACGCATTTGACTACAATTCGAGGTGTAGGTTTTTTAAAGATAAACAATGACATTAAAATGTGGAACGCACTATCCCAACCTACATCTGTCCACGTTTCTCTATAGATAGGAAAATAACGTCAAACGATTTGTAGTGTTTACAACCTCACCGATGGGGGACCTCGATGATAAACCCCTGAACGACCGATGAGTAGCCTGAATTTGCGTGTCATCTCATCAAAATTAAAAAATATCGACCATCGAATTGGTAGTCATCGACTCAATTAGGTATTAATTATGCGGGTATGAAAAATGTCCGTTAAGTCGGGTGAGCGGTAAAACTTCCTCCATAGAAAATTTTGACGCAAGGATTTTAGCTCCAGGGATGGCTTCTCCAATACGAAACTTGACTTTCACGAGCACGTTGCTGGTTTTGTGGGAGTCCACAAACAGCAACAAAACTGTGATGATTGAATCATGATGAAATTAATGTGGATCCATATTGGATCCTGCCCCAAACTGAAGACTACTCGAAGAAACGAACAACGATCGCATTTTGGTCGCAGTTTGAACGGAGATTAAGTTTCTTTTACGATTCACAACTCATGTTTCTGATTTATCGTAAGTCCAACCCTTAAGTTCTCGTAGGGACCGAATGGTTGGTCCTACAGGGCTCTGGGTGGTCTCATTCGATTCTAAAAATGCAATACTATCTTAAATAGAAGGAAAAACAATACCTTTATATCAACGTTTTTTGAGTCAGGGCATTTTCAAAACTTAAATTCTTATTTTTTAACCCTTAGAAGTGACTTATATCAACCAAAAGCTTCGGGGCACAAGTAGACCCTAAATGGGGCCAATATACCAAATTTCATCAAAATCGGTCCATGGGAACTAAGGAAAGTACCGCGCACGGCGTACGGACGGAAAATTTTTTTATTCGATTTTCTGATTCTACGTTCCTTGAAACCAATTTTGGGGGGGGGGGGGGGGGGTTGGGGGACTTTTTTTCTTGGTCGATCCCAAAGGTCCATTATTGAAAATAGTAAACCAAAAGATTCCGAACTTAACTTAAACTTAAACTGAGGGTCATAAACTTAAACTCCAAGGCTGAAAAACAGTTAAGCGTTCTGATGGATTGGCACTCTGAGACATAGTTAAGAAGAAGAAAAGAGCGTTTATTGATAAGAAAAACTGTTACATAATGAAAACATGCATGTGAACCTTCATACTGCTTAATCTTCCGAGTGTCAGAGGGTGTTGGCCCGGTTCTCCAACTTTGCACTATTACCGTAATTAATTATTTGATTCAGTCTTGCAATTTCTACAAGTTAATACATAACAGGTAATTTTTATGATTTGCATTTCTATTTGCTTATATTCTATTTCGAACCACGTATTCAGAAGACGAAGAAGAAGAAGGAACGAATTGATGAAAGTAGTTTTTATTGACAAACCACGGTATAAGAGATGAATCATGAATAAGTGAATGCTATGGAAATAGTGAATGATGGTAAATTTGATGAAAATATCGGGTTTCATGTAATAGGGAATCGTTAAATTCTTTTCAATGATGAGGGTGATGATGGTCATATTAATACCAACATTATTATTTTCAACTATTTTTTCATTAATAGACCACCTGCAATCTAAAACACGTCCAAAATGCCCTACTTTCTACCACTTGACAGAAGTTAGCAATATTCCTAGGCAATATTAAGAAAAAATACCATACTCCTCTGAGTTATGCGCACCAGATAGGGGAGGAAGGAGGGGTTGAAGAGACGCGGGGGAATTTCATAAAGTCAACATCTTAACGTAATATATTAATTGCCGTTATATCACAAGGGTTTTATCGATTTTTTACATTAAAGGGGTCTCAGTCGGGCATTGCAGGGGCAAAAACTTAAAAAGTTGAAGCTAATTTTGAGACTTTCAGGGATTCTAAAAATTCAAAAGTGCATCGGCCTAGGGAATTGAAAAAAAAAACTGAAAGATTGCCTAAACCCAGGGTAATGCAACCCCAAATGTTTTTGAGTTTTGGATAAGTTGTAACAATTTTACCGATTTTTTTAATGTTAAGATGTTGAATTTAGGAAATTTTTTCCTTCCTCTCTTCAACCACCCTTTCCCTGTCTGGTACGCATAACTCAGGGGAGTAAATTGCTCAAATTTAGTCCAGTTTGGGTATTAATGATTTTACGGGATTTTTTCTGAATATTGCTAACTTCAGTCCGGTCTTTCCACCAAACTTGCAAGACCGTTTTTCAACCAAAATTGACTTATGTTTGCTCGCTTTCACGAACGACTTCTATTAAACTTCTAACAATGGAATCATCGCTTCCCTATGTAGGTCATAGGGCTTCCTGTTAGTCGACGGGGTAGGCTTCTCCAGATTCTGAATGAGGAAATAATACTGTGTATACGATATACACTCTCAATATCGCGCTAGAAAAGTTGCAAATTATAGAAAAGAGGAGGCCACTGTGTACTATAGTTAGTTGATAAATGCCTTGAAAATTGCGCCAAATGAAGACAGGTTTTTGAATTGTGTGATGCCTTGTGATGGACTGTGATGTCTACAGTGTAACGAAATGTATGTTTAATAACAAAATTTGGTTAAACTATATGAAATTCATTACAAAAGAGACCTACTGCGGGGGAAAGGCACTTAATTGGATGATAAACCCAGGACATGCAGAGACATGAAGAACTACGAGTATGGTAGCTAATCGTATACCGTACGTACTTAATCAGTGAAATAGATTATTTAACCCTAATTGGACCAGGGTATCACTACTGTCACTCAAAACATCTCAGGAACTCCACAGCTGTCCCATGGTGTCAACAGAGTAACCAAAATTAAATTGCAATTTTTAATTTAGTGGACAGCAGAATTTTTTTTGACTACTGGAAATCTCAAGATAATTTAACAAAAGTTTCCAAAGAAATCGATAAAAAAAAAATTTGTCGTAGGTACCTATAATTTTTTTTATTTTAAATAATTTACAAAAAATGCTCCAAAAAATTCAGCTTTGTCCATTAATTTTAAATCGTAATTTAAATAATTTGGTGACACTTTGGGACAGCTGTGGAATTTCTGAGATGTTTCGGTGACACTAGTGATACCATGGTCAAATTAGTGTTAACACGCTACATACCGATTTCGTGATCATAGGCTGTAAAATTGAAACAAGGCAGGATTCAGAATTTCGTCTGACTGTCACTAATTTGGGATAAGTAAGGATTTTAGAAATTCCTTACTTCCAAACTAGGTTTCAATCGTCAATTGTATGACCTCCTTATTTCATGGGAGAATGGATCATCGAATAAATCTAATCATGGGAGAGAGCAGAGATGGTTAGATAAGGGGAAACTTTGGAATTCGTACGAACTTCAGCTATTTGAGCTGAAGAGGGATACCTTTCGTGATTATATTTCTCTGAGAGAATATTGAAAAATTCTTCATATTTCGCTTACTTATTTTTCGGTAAATTTTGAAAAATTATTAAGGTAGGAACGTACCAGAATTCCGCTTCAGGGCTGTGCGAGAGGCCTAAGCGATCCTTTTCCTGGGTGGGCACCTGATGCCAGTGAGTGCAGCCTCGCGACCAGGTACCAACGTACTCTCCTCCACCAGCTCCCAGAGGATTCCGCATTCTCACCAGCTGCACAGCCTCCCCGCTGATGGTTTCCACCTGAAAGGTACATACGAGTTTACTCGGTGTGATGACATACTTTCCAAACCACTCAGACAGTGTCCTCTCAAATAATAGGACACGTAACCTTCCTTCGGACCGAGGTCTTCCGTAGTCAACTCCAACAGTACGTGACCAAATACGTGAACCAACATACGTGATAACTGGTAAACTCAGAAGCAAAATCACAAGCAAAGGGCTCAAAGGATGGTTCCGAAGAGTGGGAGGGGAAGTGTTGAGAGGCAATCTCATGCTCAGCTCCCTAACAAACAATGAGCGCACGTTATTTTCAATCCCCTTTCTATCACTAATTACGCAAATATACTATTTATACTTTACTATTTATTCACCACGTTTTATTAACATTGTTCGCTCAGCTTGCCAATTTTTCCCAACGCCATCCAATAGTCCATAAAATAGCCCAAATTCCCTAATGATAAAGAAGTATTGTAATAATGGTAAGTTAAATAATGGAGATTGAATAACTCTTATTCCATTCCTTCCTCCAGGTGGCTGTCAGGATCGTACATCACTAGCATAATATGATATATAATATGCGATTTTTTTTTAAATTCACATGAAAGAGCATTTTATCTTCTATAAATCGACCAAATACTTGAAGTCTAAAACTATATCACAAAATATCAGCCTCATAATTTGTTGTTATTTTCCAAAGATTCTCCTTATCAGAAACCTTCCTTAACAACAGAAAATTCTTATTGATCCAAAATTCCCTCAAACCAGCACTATTACGAAAATAAGGAATAACCCTTTTTTCATCACACGAAAATGTTGGAATTTGAGTTTTCATAAATATTGACGACAAAAATGTTCTGAAGTATGTCTGAGTAATCATTTGCCTCGGAAAGTTCTTGATTTTTTTTTTGCATTTATTTACTTTTTGTGTATAACATTATCAAATTTGCTAATCCTACGAATATATAAATAAATAACATGTAACATGAGGAACTCAGTCTGCCCCTTGGCAGCTGAGACACGTAGGTAATTAATTCATTTTAACAATAACAGATAGATATAAGAAGATGGTAGCAATAAGGTAGAATTTCGAATAAAAATAATGAGGGTATACAACGTATTTGCACAATAGAGGGCTACGTAGGTCGCTTCAGTAGGGCTACAGTAGGTCTGAGTGCCATTTTCTTTTCAAGCGTCGTGTAGCACGTTCGGGACGTCTGTCTTCCAGGATTTTTCTCACTATTGGGTTAGGATGTCCTGATATACTTAGGGCGAGCTGTCTGTATGAGGTTAGGAGGATGGTTTTAACCATGGGTATTTCCAGGTCGTTGTGGAGGCATTCATTACGTATGAACCATGGGCAGTCTGTAAGAATCCTGATGGCTCGGTTCTGTACAGTTTGAATTTCTGTACAGTTTGTACAGTTTGAACGGAAAGTTCTTGAAGGACCTAAAAAAATGCATGTGACCTAAAATTTAGGCGAAAACCTCAACAATGAAAAATAGCTAAAAATACGTAATATGAACGGTTTTAACGGATCCTAGAACGTTCCTACACACGGGTAGTATTGAGTGCTCAAAGAGGCGACCTCCCGACTTCAACGGTTGATAACTAATAAAGCCCGCAAAAAAAAAAAAAAAAAAAAATTGGCGTGATTTCCGCGTAAAGGTAATTGTAGAAGGAGGATACCTGGAACCCCATCTCCATGAAGAGGCAGAACGGTGAGTTATTCCATACAATGAACCAGGGCGGGACTGAGTCCGCCCTGCGTATACAGGGTGTCACCCTAACTCGAGGACCAAACTTCAAGGATCGATTCTACAACTAACTTGCAAACTTTTTTGTCTCTTGACATTTTTTTTTAACGCTTTAAAATTATACTTTTTTCACTTTTAAGATTTTGTTCGTGTTTTCGACCTTGAGCCATTAAAACGGCCATAACTCCCTCAATTTACTAGATAAACTCAAATATAAGTATACCGTTGGAAAGAACGTTAAATTTCCTATCAGTTCATCAGGACACAAAAGCTTTTTAAGCCTTTCGTATAAGTGAATAAATTGGTCAAAGTCAGAAATTTAAAATTTTTCTCGAAAATCACCATTTTTCAGGCTGACTCATCTTATGTAATAAACAGCCGTATCGGCGGGCACTCAACGGAAAAAACTTGCCCAGAATCTCAGCTTTCCAACGGTCTATCAATTTTTCTTTTTAACATTCAAATTAGAAGAGTAAATGAAGTTTGAATGCCCGAAAACGTGTGTTTTACAAGCAAATCCAGTGTTTTAAGCGGTTTCTGGTGCCCCTCGACCTCAAGATGGCTTGACGATTTTGGTATCATTTCCTATGTAATTTTCTACGCTGAATCAAATAGTGATACTTCGGAATGGTTCCGACTGCTAGAAAGTGGATTTTTTGAAGAAAACCTTCGTTTTTCGTACATAAAATACGCATTATTCTTAAATGTGGTAGTGAGCATGAAGTAACACCTTTGAACTCAACAAAAACTTCAATCAACTAGAAATTCGGTGTTTTTATTGAGTTCAAAGGTGTTACTTCATGCTCACTACCACATTTAATAATAATGCGTATTTTATGTACGAAAAACGAAGGTTTTCTTAAAAAAATCCACTTTCTAGCAGTCGGAACCATTCCGAAGTATCACTATTTGATTCAGCGTAGAAAATTACATAGGAAATGATACCAAAATCGTCAAGCCATTTTGAGATCGAGGGGGACCATAAACCGGCTTGAAACACTGGATTTGCTTGTATAACACACGTTTTCGGGCATTCAAACTTCATTTACTCTTCTAATTTGAACGTTAAAAAGAAAAATTGATAGACCGTTGGAAAGCTGAGATTCTGGGCAAGTTTCTTCCGTTGAGTGCCCGCCGATACGGCTGTTTATTACATAAGATGAGTCAGCCTGAAAAATGGTGATTTTCGAGAAAAATTTTAAATTTCTGACTTTGACCAATTTATTCACTTATACGAAAGGCTTAAAAAGCTTTTGTGTCCTGATGAACTGATAGGAAATTTAACGTTCTTTCCAACGGTATACTCATATTTGAGTTTATCCAGTAAATTGAGGGAGTTATGGCCGTTTTAATGGCTCAAGGTCGAAAACACGAACAAAATCTTAAAAGTGAAAAAAGTAAAATTTTAAAGCGTTTAAAAAAAAATGTCAGGAGACAAAAAAGTTTGCAAATTAGTTGTAGAATCGATCCTTGAAGTTTGGTCCTCGAGTTAGGGTGACACCCTGTAGAAAAGGGTTAAAGTAACTTGGCTCAAATCGGGTTATAAATTGATCAGATAGCTCTAGGTAAGTACAAGACCGCCGAAGCTCCCCTTTTGGTCACTTTATTAGCTTGCTCTAAGCCAGACTGACAGAGAGAAGAAGACCGACTGACAGAGAGATAGGGAGATCCTTCCCCCTCGTCTTCCTGGGTGCAATGCATGAAGATCCTATCTGGATAGTCCTGTACAATCAGTTCTTGGTAGTTTCTTTGGGTTTTACTGTGGGGGCGGCTACGTATAATTAATCACCGAAACTTAAAAATTTCGGTAGGTTACACAACAAACCAGCACCACTTACCAATATGATTACTGGTGGAGCATATCGCTACCTTAAAGCACAAAGGCGGTAGTTCAAAAACGGAGTTTTTAGAAAAAAGGCAAAATAAGTTTTCACCAGTGCGCAATTCCTAAAATTGGCTTATTACACTAAACTCTTTAATTTCTTCAATCCATTTTCAAGCTATAATCATCAAGAAGGTCAATAACAGTTTTGTTGAATTTGGGTTTTTCTGAAAACAATATGTGGAAGATGTATGGACATAGCGCCTTTGCGCTTTAAGGCATCGATATGTTAAGACCACAATACTGCCGGTAGATCGTGATAGATCGTTCCTTTTCACCTCTTGAATGTGTTAGAGAAAGTGGTGAAAAAAGGGAAGGGTTCGGCTTCTCGAGAAAAAAGCGAAAACCCTCACCACCAAAAACAGAAAACGTGACGCGGCAGTGAACTTCATATTCCGTCCCAAGACTTATCTGTCATCATGGATTGCCCTTTTTATCCAACGGTAGACGTTTATTGGACCGCCGACTGCTAGAAGAGACGCGAATATCGGAAAAACGGAGGGAATTCAATTCCTTCGCGTAGACTCATTGGATTAGCAGGAGTAGAAGGATACTGTGTTCCATGCGCGCTCCAGGCTTCATCAGTGTAACCAGGTGATCCCAATCGGATTATCGTAATAGCCTCCTCAACGCATCGCACTGGGAGCACAATCAACGAACAGGCCAATATTGCAAAGTTATGTGATTAAGCATCATTACCGGGTTTTATCAGGGTAATAATATAAAGTTGGAATACTCGGGAAACGGATAACACTTTATACGAGATGTAAGAATAGATTTTAATGGAGCGAGTGTGACACGGACAAATACTAAGAGGAACTGAAACTGAGATCGAACAGGTAGGTAGAGGGGGAGCACGAAGCTCTCTAAGAATAATCAGCCGAGGCTAATATTATGGAATTGCTAACAACATAATATTTCCTGTACATGAAAAAGGTGTCATCGATAGTCAAACTACAGGAGAATTTACGACATGGATATGTCTTTTGGCTAGGGGTCAAGGAATTTACCTACTACCTGCCTGACCTACTAACAACCTACTACGGCATTGTTGCAAATTTCAACCCTTAATTTCCATTTGGATTCCAAAATGAAGGGTTGAAATTTTCAAAAATGCCCTAGAGTGTAGGTAGTAGGTACCTATGGTTGGTAGGTAAAAAACAATAAATAAATAAATAGTGACGATGGCAAAGCTGTGATCTTAGCAGAAGAGTGATCTATACAGGTGATCTATACATTTTTTAGGAAAAAAATTCTGTTTATTGATAGAACCAGGGGACGTCCCATTGGATAAGCATTAGATCAGTTTAACCAGTTGGTAAGTGATAAAACTGTTTCACTCGACGTAATTTATTTATTACTTTAGGCCAGGAATAGTGACCCTCCCCCCCCCCACCATTATCCACCTTAACATTTCTAGCGGCATGGGAGCCTCGAATCTGAAGAGCATTTTAAAATCCATGATCTACGACACCCAACATGCGAATTCGAGTTCACCCCCCCCCCCCCACATCCCAGTCTGGCACCAAAGCGGAAATACGTCGTAACATTGAACTTTCATCTGTTAGTTTTGGTAGGAAGTCCGTCGAAGTTCACATCCGTATTCAAGGTGAAACACAACAAAAAAAAAAAAAAAAAAAAAAACACGAAATAAGCGGTTTATGGCATCATGGCACCATGTCCTGGCACCATGGTGGCACCACTATTAGTTTCATGGTGGTACAGAGAATAATTCATGACAATCCGGAGGTATAATGAGAATTTTTCCTCAATTTCAAAACTTGGGTACAATTAGTAAGCAGTAAAGGAACCGAAATATTGAAAAATCAGATATTTTGTGAATATTATCCCCCCATTCACCCCCTCCCCTTGCGAATTTTGGTACTCTGGTAAAATCATGTACAACTCGGAAGTTATTTGAGTCAAACAAAAAAAGAAACACGAAATCGCCCTGGATCGAATTTGAGCCACCATAATCACGCTTACGGCCAAAAGGCCTCTTTTTAAAAAAAATTCCCAAATCTCATTGAAAACTGCCGAATGTCGAAGAATTTTTTTTTTGAAAAGTTTTGGAACAGCATGAACGAGAAAAAAAACCCTGTGTTGTTGCCTGTAAAGTCGGTATACGGGCGAAAGTTTTACGTGACAACGACTTTGAGTGGTAAAATAATTTTAATGTTAATATTCATTCGTATAGTAGGAAGAAGGATAAAATAAAATTCTTTGTCAAGTTGCACAGAGTAGGTATTTCCCGTAGGTAGTAGGTATTTCCCATGGGTGGGGGGGGGAGTGAGTGCCAGGGAAGGGGGGCGGGGCGCTCCCGCTTTTGTGAGCACCGGGGAAGGGGAGGGGCCGCCCGCCTTTAGGGAGCGCCGAGCTGCACCCCCTCCGTGAGCGGAGCGTAACGCAGTTTTTTGAAGTGTCTCCCGGTAAACCAATTTATAAGACGTTATCACGTCAAAATTCTTCTACAAAGATTTTCCACTATTTCAATATTTAAAAAAATCATTATTATGACGATGCAAAAATGCATCAGTGCCCGGAAATGGGTTAATAAGGAATACTTGGTGCAATAAAGAATATTGAAAAAAAGAAGGTCAATAACAGTTTTGTTGAATTTGAGTTTTTCTGAAAACAATATGTGGAATATGGATGGACATACCGCCTTTGCGCTTTAAGGTATCGATATGTTAAGACCATAATACTACCGGTAGATCTTGATAGATCGTTCCTTTTCACCTCTTGAATGTGTTAGAGAAAGTGGTGAAAAAAAGGGAAGCGTTCGGCTTCTCGAGAAAAAAGCGAAAACCCACACCACCAAAAGCAGAAAACGTGACGCGGCAGTGAACTTCATATTCCGTCCTGAGCCTTATCTGTCATCATGGATTGCCCTTTTTATCCAACGGTAGACGTTTATTGGACCGCCGACTGCTAGAAGAGACGCGAATATCGGAAAAACGGAGGGAATTCAATATACCTTCGCGTAGACTCATTGGATTAGCAGGAGTAGAAGGATACTGTGTTCCATGCGCGCTCCAGGCTTCATCAGTGTAACCAGGTGATCCCAATCGGATTATCGTAATAGCCTCCTCAACGCATCTCACTGGGAGCACAATCAACGAACAGGCCAATATTGCAAAGTTATGTGATTAAGCATCATTACTGGGTTTTATCAGGGTAATAATATAAAATTGGAATACTCGGAAAACGGACAACACTTTATACGAGATGTAAGAATAGATTTAATGGAGTGAGAGTGTGACACGGACAAATACTAAGAGGAACTGAAACTGAGATCGAACAGGTAGGTAGAGGGGGAGCAGGAAGCTCTCAAAGAATAATCAGCCGAGGCTAATATATGGAATTGCTAACAACATAATATTTCCTGTACATGAAAAAGGTGTCATTGATTGTAAAACTACTGGAGAATTTACGACATGGATATGTCTTTTGGCTAGGGGTCAAGGAATTTACCTACTAAAAACCTACTACGGCATTTTTGCAAATTTCAACCCTTAATTTCCATTTGGATTCCAAAATGAAGGGTTGAAATTTTCAAAAATGCCCTAGTAGGTTGGTAGTAGGTACCTATAGTTGGTAGGTCAAAAATAATAAATAAATAAATAGTGACGATGGCAAAGCTGTGATCTTAGCAGAAGAGTGATCTATACAGGTGATCTATACATTTTTTTAGGAAAAAAATTCTGTTTATTGATAGAAAAAGTAAATAGATAGGTACATACCATTATTGAGCATTACTAAAGCTAGTGCTAATATTTCATAATTTTTGACAATTCTTTCTAACTGAGATGAATCAACCTACTTCACGCTAATAAACTATTCATGAAATATCTTGTGCGTATTTTATTTCATCATTTTAATTTTCGAATTAAACCTACAACTATGGACATGTTCATGATCTATTGTTTTTCCCTCAAAGGGAGAAATTTACGTTTCCAGCAGGTGACTATCCTATGGAGACTACTCTCCATTAGATTATCTATTAATATTAATTAGATTACCCTTAGATTGCCTCACCCTTCCTTTCTCTTGAAATTGCATCTACACAATGTGTCCCATGTCATGGGACCCAAGGCTTTCAAATCTACCACCAACCTTAGAGACTTGATTACGTTGAAAACATTCAAGATTCAACTAAGTAATGAGTGTTTCAATCGAACAATCGTTGTAAAGTTGATGAAAATTTCAATCAACAAGCAGAACGATTAGGAACTTATTATAGATATTCGTAGAATTTTTAAGGAAGTAGTTTCAATGGATCCAAAGTTGGAGTGAATATGAATTATGGTAACTTATTGTAGCAACTTACCCTTTCCACTGCGTATAGCCTGTAGTTTATACCGATTTGGATTCCGTTGGCCAATTTCTCTGGGTTGTTTCGGATCTGCAATACATAGAATTTTACAAATCATTCTCTAGATTGAAGTAACGTAATATGAATCAATTAATTTTTTTAAATGAATCAATGTTTTTATTTGTCGTGCAAAACTGGAGTGCAATAGCAGCATACAACATTTACAAAACAGAGAGAAAAAAAGAGAGTTGAGGATGCTTGTAGTGGGTCATTTATTTTAAATTGTGGGGTTCCTCAAGGTACAGTTCTCGGGCCAACTTTTGGTTTATTATTTTCAATAATGAACCTTTGGAATCGACCAAGAAAAAAAAAATTTTAACACCCCCCTCAAAATTTGATGGTTTACGTTTCAAGGTAGGATAAAAATACGTAGAATCCAAAAATCGAATAAAAATTTGGCCGTCCGTATGCCGTACGCGGCACTTTTGCCACTCAGCATTGACCGATTTTGATGCAATTTGGTATGTAGGCTCCATTTGGGGTCTAGTTGTGCCCCGAAACTTTTGGTTGATGTAGGTCACTTCTAAGGGTTCCAAAATCAATTTTGAAATTTTGAAAACGCCCTAACTCAAAAAATTTTGATATAAAAGTATTGTTTTTCCTTCAATTTAAGATTCTATAGAATTTTTAGAATTTTTTGAGACCACGCGGAGCCCTGTAGGACAAACCGTTCGCTCCCTACGAAAATTTAAGGGTTTATATTGAAATATATATATATAAATCAAAACACGAGTGTGAATCGCAAAAGAGGCCTAATCTCCGTTCAAATTAGAGCTGACCGAAATGCGATCGATGGTTGGTGATTTTGATTTTTTTTCCCCTTCATATTGTATGGTTGATGATTTTGTAGACGAGTGATCTATATAGAAAAATAATAAACCATTGTGTAATAATTTGCAGCGTTTTTAAATTGTATATCAATGATCTCATGAACATGTATATCAATGGTAAGGTGTTTGGTTATGCTGATGACACTGCTATTGTGTTCTTGGACAAAAGATATGATGATCTGATTGATATGGCAAGTTCTGAGTTATATTATTTTTAGTTCGTAAGTGGTTTGATCTAAATTTCTTGAAACTAAATGTTGCAAAAACTTCAGTTTTTGAATATCTAGTAAGTGCTATCCTTCAGATAGTAGAGTAGTCAAGTATCATAATTATAATTGTGCCTCTTTCGCTATTGATTGTAACTGTAAATCACTGCCTTTTGTTGAAAATTGTAAGTACATGGGAATTATTTTTTATGGAAATTTGAAATTCAAGAATCATATTTCATCATTGGTTAGTAAGTTACGAAAGTTGTTTTTCGTCTTTAAAACTATTAGAAACTCCTTAACAAAAAAAAAAAAAAAAAAGTCATGAACTGTATAATACGGTCTTGCATTATCCTATATGGATTGCATTCTCCTCCTTGCGTTGCATCTATATGGCATAACCGTTTGAGGTGGGGCATGCAAAACACACCTAATTGCTCTGCTAACTGCCCAAAATGCATTTTTGAAAATATTACTTAACAAACCCTACTGGTACCCCACTGCCAGACTTTATGCTGAATTCAATGAATTTACTGTGAAAAATGTGTTTTTGCAAAATCAATCTTGTATTCTTGTTTAGAAAACGGGCATTACTTAGGTCTGAACACGCTTGTAAAATTGCCTCTGGGAGAACTGCTTTGGCTTCCAATATATCACTACCACGTTGCCGTACTGAATTTTATCGAAGGAATTCTTACGATTGTTCTTACGAATTCTTACGGAATGCTGCGGTGAACTATTTTTACCACCACAAGATTGATGTGTCTAGTTTTTGTAGTGTGTTTGGATTAACCTATTAACGCCCAGTATTGCCAAATGGCAATATAGAGAGCCTTTCTGTTTGGAGGCTACTGGGCCCTTTCTGAGTCATTGAGAAGTCCTTTACCCTGGGGATCCTTTTCTCCAGATCTGTATGATAATTTTGATGTATAATTCATTAATCTCCAGCCACGAAGGTGAGGCATATAGCACGTAGCTTCATCTACAAATTCAATCGGTAAATGACCTGATGGGATGTCATCAGAACTACCTATTTTCCTACCAAACACGCGGTAACAAACAGTAGTCTGCCAAGTGGGTGTTTCACATAGCACATTGGATGCTCATAAAGCACGATGCGTCACCGCCAAATTGATTGATTCTTGGTCTGGCTAGAGGTTGTAAGAACTAAAAAACTCTACCAAATACCCATGTTTTCTTCACTAGGGCTATGACACTTTATCTAATCCTTTAATGGTATTTTTTGACTAATTATGAATGTTACAATGAGTTGATGAATTACACTCATTATGTGATGTATTCCTCATCCAATATTCTGAAAGAATTCTTAATAGATCCGATGAGATCACTATACAATACACTAAAAGTTTTTGAAAATAAAGATCAGTTCTTGTGGCTCCCAGCGTTGCGATATGGCAACCCATGAAATTCGACCAGGAGATTTTTGAAATTATTTTTCCCGTGTTCTAAAGACTATTTGGAGTCGGAATAGCAGATCTATTTTCAAAATATATAGAAAAAAAGTTTCGGGCGTTAATGGGTTAAAGAAGAATTTGTCGATAGTTTTTTCAAGTTTGGTGTGATTCGATTGGTGCCTATGATTTAATTTTATAGTTTTAAAGAGAGTGGGTATATAATACACATTGTACAGCACATTGTACAATGTTGTTGTTGTTTTTTGTTCTACTACATATTGTATAGTATTATGTTTATTGGTTGTGTGGGTATATTTGGACATGATACTTTGTATAACTTCAATTCGAAATTTTGTCTAAAAAAAAAAAAGTTTAAATTACTTGCTAAAACTTCGCCAGGGAACACAAGTTCGTAAGAACTTAAACCTTGGTGGGCAAAATATCAAGCTAATTTGTTTTCATATGTCATAAGACTTTGTTTTCTATCCTATTCTTTGTATCTATGATGTATTTTTGATTGCAAAATAAATAAATAATCCTCCTATCTTCTTCAACTTCAATGCCAGTTTTCTTCTATGCAATGACTCATTTTGCTAAAGAAGGCCACTATTCACTATTGCAAATTATTAATAACCCGTTCAACGAGTTTTTTTCCATTCAATTGTTAATAAATCTGTTTAAAAACGTTCTTTGGGTTTCTCTGAATCTCCCCCACCACCTCGACAGAAAGCCTTACAGCCTTTAAACAGCTGAAGGTCTTCAACATAATTGAAATAAAGCGAAAGTGACGTGGAATGAGGAATAAACTATTTCGATTTAGAGGCTTTTCAATTTGAGTACATCGGATTTACACAAACGACTATTATAAGAGTATTAAGAAGGGTTTAATCGTAATTCCCGTCGCCTACACACCAGTGGTCTGCCAAAGCCGCCAGTGGTTTTAAGTCCGGCCGAATCGGATCATTCCACAAGAGGATCACTTGAATAAATTGAAAACTTGTTAGAGTAAACGGGTATTTGCAGGAAGAGCAATTGTTTAGCTATCATTTCCATTAAGGTCCCTCTAAATTATTCAATAACTATTATTAGCCTTTATTACTGATTGCACAGATGTATTTCAGCTGTTTTTAGGATAACAGTAAATACTCACTGAACACCTTGATTCAGAAGTTGAAGTACCAATCGTATCGTATAGGGATGTCCGATACTTCAAAAGTATCGATACATCTAGAAAGTATCAATACGATACTTTCAAAAAGTATCGATATTTTGAAGTAATGATACTTTTACAAAAATGGGTGAAATTGTCGTTTATGTTTCTCTCCATCAGTGTGACATCTCTCCATCACGATGATAATAATTAATATAGAATGAACAAAACAATAAATCACTCATTTTGTTATTTAAAACTTGTTTTTGTTTAGGCACTTGTTTTCGTATTGCACTTGTTTGGGTTAACATTTTGGTGGTCCTTCCTCGATTATGGAGGACAGCAGGTTATCATAGAGAGCTGGAGGTGGTGGTACATCATCTTTGTTTAGTTTGTTGAAGTGGTTGGTCTCCCAACAATCTACGTAGAGATGAAGGTACTGTCAAGTAGGTACCTTAATGTCGTAGGTGTTGAAACAGATAAAGTGTGATATATAAAAAAATGTTTGCCTCCGATACTGGAAAAAAGTATCGATATGAATCGATACTTTTGGAACATCCCTGGTATCGTATCACAATCACTATCACAGTGTACACGTGTACAGTCTCAACCAGAAGGAAACGTAACTTTTTCCAAAGAGCCATTTCCTGAATCAAATTTATGAATTTAGTCCGAATGAGAGTTACCCCCGAGGGAACTTTGTTGATTTTCCCCTATAATCGCTCTTTTTGATAGATAGGAAATGGAATCCTCCTTTAAGCCACACATGGTCACTGTTATCATTTTCTTCTAGGAATCGAACGGTGCTGCCCCTAGCGGCGAACCTTGACAAACAAAGCTATAGTACAGGGTCTATAGAACAAAGCTATAGTACAGGACCTTGTGCTCGATTGTCTAGCAATAATAGTAGATGTTATGTCTGCGTGTCATCGAGTGAAGGAGATGACCTTCTCGATGCGGCATTTTGTGTTTTCTTTAACCCCTACTCAACGAACAGAAAATGGTCCCTAAGTTAGTGACTTGCAATGTCGCATCAGCGGCTTATTAGCCCTACCGGCATGCGGAGTGCATGGAACATAGGCTAGCCCGGCATTTCATCAGAAACCGACTGTCAGGAGGCGGGATATTTACCTAGTGAGCCTAGTACTTTGAGGAGATCCTTATTCGAGGTGAAGGTAGACAGCGAAATGAATAAGTCGGTTGACTGAACTAGATTGGCATAAGGGAGCATTCACGAGTGGGCTTATATACTCGTATAGTTTCCTCGGGGGAGAGAGAGGTGAAAGGGTGACGTCATGTTGACGTGTTTCCCACGCATGTCTATCAGTATATTTTCAAATTGAAAACCCAATAATGCTCATATTATGAGATTACGTTCTGGGTATATTCTAGTTCCTACTGATACTGTAAATTTTCCTTTGCGTCCATTTGTTGAGAGCTCTTGATGTGGTTTGCTTACAGTATTTCTAAGACAGCTGTGGGGATTTGTTTATGAATTCAATTCGAATCTAGTTGACTCGATAATCTCAGAGATTTCTGAACGTCAAAACATCTTTTAGAAGGATGTGCTCAATAACTAGAAACCTCTCAGTATCTCCCCCCCCCCCTCCATCGCCAAAGGTAGGGAATTCCTGTTGTGATCATTTCCAGTCAACTTACTGCATGCCTAGTACGTTTTTAAGACAAATTTACAGTTTTATTAACAAATCACATCGAAAAACAAGACATATAGATTGTAAGTAGACCCAATTCTAATCACATTTCCCTGAAATAAGTTGGAAAATTCGAATGAAGTAAAAAAAATCAGTATGGAACCCATTTTCGTATTTGAAAAAAAATTAGAAAAGTTCAGGATTTTCTACTTTTACTCGCATCTTTCAATCATTCAATCAACTTTCCTCATTTACCTGTTGATTGGGAGCTTGAACGGTAGCGGTGACAATCGTTGTCATGTCCAAGAGACTATTGAGGAGACGTCCGCAGGCTGTGGGGTCCTGAAAAAAACCATTAATATCATTCAAATACCAGAGTAACACTCCTTGATACGTTTCCTCTATACTTATAATGTAGCTTAGTATGGAATTTACCTCAATTTTAGATTCTGGAATTTCAAGTCAAATACTGTAATAGGGCTCTAGAATGTACGTAGAAGAAAATGCCTGAACACGTGAAGCCTCCGTAAAAAAAAACGCAAAAATCGAGAGAGGCTGAGCACGTCACACCCCGGGGTTCCTACGCGTTATATAACCCAAACACGGTTATACAGTATCAATTAGAAATAGTATCAAAGAACGACAACAGGTAGAGTTGTTAGGCGCTCTAGTGACCAAATGAAACAATCCACTCAAATAATATGATTCAAATAACGAAACTAACTAGATACGAGAAGATGGAGACTAATAATGCTTATCAAGCATAATATAGGTAGAATAACTAATAGGTAGAATCATATTGTAAAAAAGAGTGAGTAAAATAGCTTCTTTCGCATTTTGTGTTCAACCGTGTAAGTTATAGTTTCATTAACTCTTCTAGAGGTAGCGCTACTGTCGCAAGGGGCACAGATCCCCCTGTGAAGTTAGATTGGTTAGAAGGCTGGATACGTCGCAACTTGGCTGCCCCCATGAACTGCTGGCCACTACATTTAAAATTTCCATCTTCCTTAAATTCTCTAAATTTTTTGGATGCTTTTTTGAGCAGCACACTAAGGTTTTCTTCCATATCAGTAAATCCTCTTTCGAAAAAGAATACTTATATAAAAATGGTGAGGCATATTCCCCATTTCCACCAAAAAACTCAATTAACACGCTTTTTACGCTATTTTTTTTTAATTTTAAAAAGCGTATCTTTTATTTTGATTCCAACCGGTTATCCTTACATTGCACAGAGTTGATTATATTATTATTATTATATTATATTATATTATATTATTGAGAACTTCCGACTGAATTTTGTTTCAGTAGAACACCCTGGTTCAAGATTTGGCAACGTTGCACCTCCTACCCCATTTTCGCCCACCGCTGCTACTAAAGCATTGAGCTCCTAGATGAATTAATTTAGTTTTCTCTGGCAAGTTTTGAGTTTCTAAACTATTTTGTTTTCTTGGTCTGTTGGTGAGGCGGTCTGTTTCTTGCCAAGCGCCAAACTTCACAAAAACATGGATCAATTATGACGAACCTGTGCTTTTTTTTGCACATGTTTGCAACTAAATTATGAATACGAGGTAGCTATGTACCACGTGTATTAATTTTATTCTTAAACAATCTCAGTGTGAAAAAATGTATTACTTGTCGAAGGCTGATGCTTTCTGCGATTCCACCTGTGAGATCTGACAGACCATCGAGCATCGTTCCATATTTGAGGGCTTCGTAGGATCCGTGAAGCCTGAAATGATTAAACACCAATAAATTACTAATTTTATCAATTTCACGAATGTAATAAAATAGTGTGCTCAATGTTCAATAATATATTAGATACAATAATTTATGAGTTTTTGGGTAAGAACTGCAGGGGTCAGAAATCGCATATTCATAGTCGTTGTCTGTATAAGAAAAACACAGACAGAAACGAAACCAGAATCGTTCAAACATTACTAAAACGATTTGTGACGTTCTGCACCCCCGGCCCCCACGAAATATGCGGTTTTTGGCGTCCTGGCAACACTAATTTGTTCCAAGGTGGCAAAAAGAATACTTAATTCATGAAAATCCAGAGCTATATTGATAATGTCCCCTCAATTTCATAGTTTGGGAACAGTTAGGTATAAAGGATCCGAAGTATTGAAATATCGGATATTTTGTGACTATTATCCTCCCCCCCCCCACCCCGCATGTTAATTTCGAAATTCTACTCAAATAATGTGGAACTCTGAAATCATCTGAACAGAAAAGAATTTCGCAAATCGGTTGGAAATTGAGGGGTGGTCAGACTACACAAAATTATGTCCGAAAACGTACGTTTTTTGGTTGCCTGTGTGAGCTCCTGGTCACTGGTGGTCTCTTCCCAGTGACAGAGCTAAATTGATTTATCAATTTCCTTCTGACCCAAAACTGGCATAGTCACCTGCCATCACCATTGTCCAGTTTCCCGGTCCGTGGTCAGCTCAAAAGATGACGTCATCCCCCCCCCCCACCTTGCTCTGCAAGACGCAGCCTCCACCTTGAGCGTGCCTCCGTCGGAGATGGTGAGTCACCTGCTTCCACCACCCTGGAGCCGCCACCCATCCTCCGACAGAGTGGAGGGGGAACACCTTCAACAAAACCAGGCTGCTGAACCACCACTCGACAGTCCCAGTTCAAAACCCTCCAGTAAAGCCACCGTGAGCCCAGCAGCCCGTGAGCCAAAACTGTCCCCTATTTTCCCAAAATCTTCGCCACAACCACCTCGTTGTACGACCTTGCTGACATCGACGCTGGAATCTTCGCCACAACCACCACCCAGACCACGGTTACCTTCGGGCCCAGAAGCGAGAGTTCACTAACAATCATATATTTTCCATTGGCAATAAAATTCATACTAGTTGTAACCATTGTAGTTGTTCATTTGGTCTCTACCTGGTTTCTCAGTACGTACACGGAGTTGGTGTTTCGACACACTCCACCACAGGTTCATTCAGATTCCCTTCAGGAACAATCTTAGGCCCTGCCAGCACGGACACATTATGTGATTCCATCTTCTTCCTTCAAAAAGCCCATCAGGCTTACATTTCAGGTTCTTCACCACGAAGCTTCAGATTTGCCACTACAGAGCCACATCCAGGTAAATACAAACACGCTACCCTATTAACTTTAACTTTGTTTCGATATTTTTCTTGTACAACTCCCTCCTGAGCTCACCAAATTTTACCTTTCCGTCCATCGGACATAGACACATCTCCGGGAGAGATTTTGTGTCTATCGCCACGAGGGACATTGAATGTCTTTCCTCTTTCCAATGTGGAAATCGGTTAAAGGAGAACTGAGGCCAAGCCTTATGCTCTCCCCCCCTACTGGAAGCAGCAGAGGAAAAGCTCCTCCAGAGAGGGATTGTTCACACAATCAGAGTCGATGCATAATTGCATCTCCCTGTTACTTCTTACAGGTGAAAGCCGCATGTCCTAGCTCATGCTTCCAGACTTTGCGGGTCTGGCGCCCGAGTTTTTGGTAATTTGCAAAACTCACATGCCGGGATCCGAGTGCCAGGCCAATGAGATGGCCATGGCCCTCGGATCCCTACCCAGCACTGCAGGACCCGCACTGCAGCCTGGGTTTTGTTAACCACGACCCCCCGCGAATCCGACCTCAATTGGGGGGCAGACAGGTGGCACTTTGACTTTTGTCAGTGTACCGGTAGCCTGGGGCTCCCCCCACCCGCGGTACCAGTTTAAGGGTAGGACCGTTAACCAGTGTGCTGGCACAGCCCGCGCCCCAGAAGCCATGACTGGTCACAGGCCCTGAACAGATAGACAGGTCCGGAACAGATAGGCAGGCCCGGAACAGATAGTAGTCACGAGTATTAGCCACGAGGGACAGTTGGGTTAAATCAGTCGGAACTCACAAGACTGACGACCTTGGGATCGACACGTGAAGTCAATTCCACGGATCGATCACAAATTCGCCACCGAGTGAGACCGACATAACTGTCGACACAGCAGCTTACACCTGTGTAGGTACTTTCTGTGGCGGTTAGATCACAGCTGAAGGTTTGAAATGGAACCTTCTACAAAGGGGGGGGGGGGCAGGTACTGAGCGCCTGGGATATTCTAGATGCTCACTGCTGCCAAAATACTTCATTGAAATTTCCCTCGTGTCTATCAGACACTTTATACACACCAGGGGTTAAACTTGGCATACGACTCACTTGGCATACGCCTTTTCCAGTAGGGCTGGCCAGAACTGATCGCTGTGGACTGACTGGACGAAGGCGAGGCGGCCGTTGACGGTCGGCAGTCGGTCGTCCACCAGAACTTCCACCCATTCGCCGCACCACCACAGACGAAATCTACAGAACGAAAATCATAATTATCAAATTTTAATCTTAAATATTAAACAAGTGGCAGCTTAGACAAGTTATTTTACCCTAGCATTGCATCGTTACTAAATTACGTGCTCTAATTTTAAAGGGTGGCAAAACTGTTGTGTAAATACGAGTACTTCATTTTTCTCGGCGTAAAAAGCCAATTGAGGTGGGAAGTAAAGCATCCTCTTAAGAAAAACAAGGATATGAAGAATCTGTTGAAGCAAGAATGATTAAATTGATGAGACCACTGATGAATTACGTGATATTTATGAACTTGAACTTCACGATCGACTTGACAATTTCCTGAATGTTGGAAACATCATCAAAATTGATTTTTTAAAATACCACGGGCCATTGTTCCTAGTGATCGAAGCATCGAGTACCTAATTGATATTGATGGGGTTTCTGGTTTTTTATTTTCTATAATAAACCTTTAGACTCGAGCAAGAAAACGTATTGTTTATAATGCATCCATTCCATTGGATAAGCATTAGGTAAATTTAAACCAGTTGGTAGGCGATAGAACACTCCAAAAACACGCCTCCCAAAGAAGGGGATAAAACAAGCCCCCCCCCCCCTCAACAAAAAAAAGTCCGCCGTACTTAGCCAAGTTCCCATGATTTTGATGAAATTTTGGTTAATGTCTGAGGAATGAAAGATAGAGGTTTAAATTTTCAAAACGCTCTAGCTTAAAAACTTTCAATATTAATGTATTGCTTCTTCCATTAGTTTAAAGTAGTAGATACTATCTTTTAGGATCGAATAAGTCGACCCAGAGCTCTTTAGAACCAACCGTTTTCATATTATGAGGATAATTAATTACCTATTTAATAAACGGTCACTGACGTTTTTTCGCCAATTTAATAGTGTTAAATTTAGGAATGAATACACTCAGAACACTATCCGACCAACGTTTGTTAAATGAGCGTTGGATGTAAAATTAATCAGAATTACACGAGTCTTCCTTAGAAGATTTTAGTGCTGAACTTTATTGCACATAACCGCAGTACCTAAATGAGTTAAAGATGTCAATAGATACCTGCAGGGATTTCCCCCTGTAATGTCATACATCTATATTCGTTAGCTCTCCAATAAAGTGAGGAGTAGGAAAACCCAGAGTGACATGAGTCATCACCAACACAGATGAGGTGAGGAAGGGAAAGAACACGTCATTTGACGTCACCTATTTTCCACTCTCCCCTCACCATAATAGCTAGAGTATAAAAGCTGCGCTCAAGGGTCTTCCTACATCCATTCGTACCTACCTACTCAGTCGGACTCATCATTTCTTCTTGCCTTCACCTTACCTACGGCCCAGTTCCGCAGAGGGAACAGTCTTCTATCGCCGAACCTTTATCTCCCCTTAGGGACCTCTTCAGAACAACTAGGCTTCATTAGGTAAATGCTCCACTTCCCGCCGGTTGGTCTGGGTCCAGACGCCGAGGTTTGCGGATAGATAGTTCAAGCACTAATCTGGACGGTCGGCCAAGGCGCCGCGGATCTAGTGCCAAAGCTGTAGGCTTAGGGAACAATCTCTCCATTGAGTAGGGTTCAGGCTAGTTCAACAAATCAGCGCATCGAGAGGACCACTGCCCTCACTCGAATACACGCAAACACAACAACCCCATTAGGAATGAATGGCTTATCAGCAAAGGAATGTAACTAAGGTAAAGTGAAATGAAATATAAGTTGGTCCAGAAAATCGCAGCTTAGTAATACATGAAATAGAAACTCAATTTTGCACAAAACACAACTAATTTATAAGAAAATTACATAAAAAACAAACAACATCATTGTCTTAACTGGCTGTGCATCTCAGAAGGCATACTTTGATAACGAACACCTGTTGAGATGACCTAACTGCTTCCTGGTGGTCAGTTCTTAAATCAAAGATTATTCAAAAAGTAGAGGTTTTCCCCTGCCGTGGAACTTTCGCGCTACAAAATTTTGGATAAAGCAATCTTTACACTCACTCGAATGAGTGAGCAAACATACGAATTGTTTTAAATTAACATTAGTAATCTGTCGTAAAATCAGCCAAAACCACATTTTTCTACCTTAATTATTATTTTTCATGAACCAACCTGAATACACCAGCGTAGCCATCGCCAGTGAAAC
Source organism: Apolygus lucorum (assembly GCA_009739505.2). Classification (NCBI taxonomy): domain Eukaryota; kingdom Metazoa; phylum Arthropoda; class Insecta; order Hemiptera; family Miridae; genus Apolygus; species Apolygus lucorum. Next base: position 25,981,296 of record CM019170.2, read on the forward strand.
TCTGATCGGCTGGGACAACTCGATAAAACAAACCTTTGCTGAGATAAAGGACTCCGAGACACGACACCAACCATCTGTCACCTGAAACAAGAAGAAACTAAATTAACCTTTTGAGGAAACCTCTAGTTTGAACAGTTAAGTACGAGCATTTATGCTTATCTCGGATAAAATTTTTAGAAGAACATGAGAAAGTAACCAAAAACGATGCAAATTATTTCACAGTTTTTTTTTAATTTTTCAGTATATGTACAGGGTGTCTACCATTTGGTTGGAGCAAACTTCAAGGATCGATTCTACAACTAATTTGCAACAAAAAATGTCTCTTAGCAATTTTTATTAACCCACTCAAAATTCTTTTTTTTCCACTTTAAAGTTTTTATTCCTATTTTCGACCTTGTAGCACTAAAATGGTCATAACTCCCTTATTTCTCATGCTATTTCAAATCTGAGTACTCCGTTGGACAGAGCGATAAATTTCCTATCCGTTTAGTGGGAAACCCAGTAGCATAAAGCCATTTGTAGAAGTAAAAAAATAAATCAAAGTCAACATTTATAATTTTTTTCTCGAAAATCGCCATTTTTCAGGCTAACGATTCCCCCGTAAAAAATACCGCTATCGTGGTGCACTTGACGGAAAAAACTACCCCAAGATCTCACCTTTCCAACGGTATGACAGTTTCAAGGTTTAGGAGGAAAGTTTCTTGAAAAAATTGAGTTTTATGCGAAAAAAACGTGCTTCTTCAGGCATATTCCGCTAGAGAGTCGACCAAGTATTATTGCCTTCACTTTTCAAGGATTGCAATAAAAATTCCATCAAATTATATTTCCACTCGTATTTTACGTTTTGGACCTCCCTGAACAATTTTGGTACCGTGTCTGTCCATCTGACAGTCGGTCTGTCTGTCTGAAAGTCCTTGTAGATGGCAAAAGCAATACGAAGCTACTGTCCGATTTTAATGTAATTTTCGGCGATATTCTCCACAAAAATCAAAGTCAAAGCATTAAATTTTCAAAATCAAATTCTAAATTTTTAAATTTAGAAAAAAGCCCCCTGGACCCCCGGATGCTTTTCACTTAGAGCCTACGGCTAAAATTCGAGAAACATGGAACTATGCTTTACGATGGATACGAACTGTGGTATTTTCTAACTTCCCTGGTAATGAACCAGGCTAGCGACACATAAGATTGTTTACTAACTATTTATAATATCGCATTATTGGATAAACACCTAACACATTAATATAACACTCAATATACAAATGCGACATAAATCAGGAGCTTTCCAACGAATGGTGAACGTTTACTGTGTGATTAGAATTGCGGAAGTTCCATTTCCCTACCAACGGCTCGGTTGTACGTGAAAATCATAAGAAAATTTCGTCACCCATCCGCGTTACCCATTCCGCGTGACATATTCGTGTGACATATTCGTGTGACATTTTTCGGCAAGTGAGTCCAAGGCTAAAGCACAGTTCCATGCTAAAAATTAGGGCTTTTTTTCCTGTACCAACCATAGGTACTTACTACCTACTACATACTGCCTTCACACCTTCACAATTAAGTTTATTTGGAAGAAATAAACGCTTCACGCTCAATTCGAAGAAAAAGGGAGTTCATCCTTCATATGGATTTGATTACTGGTTGCTAAGGACGCAAAACTGAATACAACTCGAAGAAACGAATAGCGATCGCATTTTAGTTAAAGTTAACGTTTCAACGGAGATTGAAATCTCTTTGGTGATTCACACTCGCGATTCTGATTTATCGTAAGTCCGACTCTTAGGGACTCAAAATAAATAGGGAGCGAACGGTTTGTCCAACAAAGCTCAGCGTGGTCTCTAAAATGTCTAAAACTTCAACACTATTTAAAATTAGTGATAAAACAATACCTTTATGTCGAAAGTTTTGGATCTAAGGCACTCATGAAAATTTCAACCTTTAATTTTCACCTCTTAGAAGCCCATATACCAAATTTCATCAAAATCGGTCCATAGGGACTAAAAAAAGTGCGATTTTTGGAATCTAAGTACCTTGAAGCGTAAACCAAAAAATTTTGAGGGGGGTTAAAAAAAATTTTCTTGGTCGGTTCCAAAGGTTCAATATTGAAAATAAACCAAAACTGTTCAACTGCTGAAATCAAAACCGAAACCAGGCAAAAGATGTAAAGGTTGGTTGGCGGTTTTATTTGTTTGGTTGGCTTTGTATTGAAAATTGAATAGACAGAACATTCTGGAGGAATAGCAATTGAATTTCAACTTGATTAACTGTATTCGGTATATATAAATACATGCTTCCTCATTGTCATTATACTATCTGATTGTTGTGCTTTGAATTCGTAATAAACTAAGTAACAATAGCAAATATGATGGTCGATCCAACAAACAATTCTCTATCAAATTGATTGGGAATGAGGTCCTCAGGAATAAACTCCTCCTCTTTCGAGCTTTCGGTAAATGTATTACCTTCTTCAGAGCCCACATAAACAAAAGCAATATTCTCCCTCAACGTTTGAACCCGTTTATATAAAACAGTATAAAACAACGAAATTAGAACATTTAACGCTGTTCCCTCCAAGCTGTGGATCCTTATATTTTTTACTTCATATTTATAGCTGTAAATGATGTTTTAAAATCCCCCTCCTCACCCTTTTTTTCATTTTACCTGCAATAGCTCCAAATCTTCATTTTTTACCAGTTACGGTGGCACCTTCAACTACCTAACTGAATAAACGGGTTTTCCTTTTTTGGTTCATTATTTTCAATAATGAACCATTGGAATCGACCAAGAGAATTTTTTTTCAAATTTCCCTCAAAATTTGATGGTTTACGTTTCAAGGTACGAAGAATCCGAAAATCCGCCGTACGCTGCACTTTCCTTAGTTCCCATGGACTGATTTTGATGAAATTTGGTTTATGGGCTCCATTTGGGGTCTAGTTGTGCCCCGAAGATTTGGTTGAAGTCAGTCACTTCTAAAGGGTAAAAATTAAGGGTTGAAATTATGAAAACGCTTTTGAAAACGTATTATTTTTCCATCAATTTAAGATGTATTTAATTTTTAGAATTTTTAGTAGGATTAGTAGGACAAACCGTTCGCTCCCCTACGAGAACTTAGGGGTTGGGCATACGATAAATCAGAAACACGAGTGTGAATCGCAAAAGAGGTATAATCTACGTTCAAATTCTAGCTGACTTAAATGGGATCGCTGATGTTCACTCGGTAACACGTCCTTCGAGCCCTGAGGAATGTGATAAATTTATCGAAAGCTCAGCAAAGGCGGAGTTTTATTTCTTACTAATAATCTTGAAGTTTTGTTTTGTTCAAACATTCATAAATATGAGAGACTGTTGCACGCAACAAATAAGATGTAAAACAGCAACAGGGATGTTTTTGGAATCGGTGGAAAATTCCTCTTACAGCTCTAGAAATATTTCCAACCAACTACCGTAGAACAGTAGTTGCCCCACTGTGAATGATCGTAACCAACTTGGGGGAAAAGGATAACTTTGATAACCGCGATTGCTGGTTATTTACATGAGCTTGTTGAATTCCCACAGCTCGCGTTCCCATTCATGTAAGGCCCCTGGACCGGATAATTCCCTGGGAAAAATGGGACCACTGGGACAGTTTTGTTCCCTGCCTTCAGTTCTCTCGTTGCTGAGACGTACAATTGTGTACACACGATAAAACGGCTCTTGAGGTCACCGACTTTCCTTTCACGTTCATCGTAATTTTTCGTGTGGATTCAACCCACCTCGAGGAGTACAAGGTTCAGCACAAGATTCATCAATTGAGTCGCATTTTGTTTCGGATTTTTGTTTCAGATCCGTCCGAAAACATAATTATTGACATTTCCATGTCTTTGCTTTGGCACATAAACTGAAAAATCGTCACGAAAACTCGCTCACGCGACTAATAAATAAAATAGACTCACTGTGTTGCGTAGAGAACAATCAACTGTTTTGATGCTTGGGTACCTTACTTCACTACCTTGTTGTGTAGTGGAAGAAAACACACATGAAAATGTCCCAATGTGTTGCAGACTCGTTTTTGCTACTGTAAGCATGATACTGTCGTAAACCCACACAAAACCCATATGTTATTGTTAGAGACTTGTTGTTTTGATGTACAAAATCTGGTTGTTGTGTGGTCCAAATTCAGGTCCCAATTGGGACTTGAAGTGGAAAAAAGATTGTTTTTGTTATATCATTGCTGCGTGTTCTTGCAATACGTATGCTTTAACACCTTTTGACTCTGCTCAGACATATAATATTGAATGGGAGACATTGTAAAAATTATGAGCATATTGTGGAGAAGCTTGGTATAATTCTCATAAAAGGGATGAGGGTTAGACACGATTTAGCTGCATTCCAATACCGTATACTACAGAGTGTCCAGCGATTCCCCGAAAAAAAATTCCCTGAGTTTTCCAGGTTTTCAGGGTCAATTTTCGACTTTTTTCAAGGTTCTAAATCATTTAGAATATAAATAAATGTGATCATAACTTTTCAAAATTTAGGTTTTTATGGACATTTTGAAATGAAAAAGCATTAGAAATTTAGTAGTTTATCTCAAAACATCAATCTGTGAGTACCTATCAGTCCGGGGCGATGATTTTCATCTAACACTCCAATCCGCCCAATCCCTAAATAATTCATCGAAATTGGATGGAAACAGAAAAAGTGGCTATGAGTTAGAGGGTGATTATTTTTTCTAGGAGACCATCTGCAACCCAATTAGCTCAATTCCTGAATGTTTAACCGAAATCGAAGAATAACTTCGAATAGTTTTGCCCGTTACAAAGATTTCAAGACAGACACAACAGAGAATTCGACTCTTAGATAAAGTCGAGAATTAACATTAAATTCATCGAAACTTGTAGGATTAATCGAGAGAAATGGCCACTTCAAAGGCTTGTTTTCACCTTCGATTGTTCGAAAAAGTCGAAATTGAGCGTTGAAACCATCGAAACTTGTAGGTTTACTCGAGAGAAATAACCACTTCAGAGGCTTGTTTTCACCTTCGATTGTTTGAAAAAGTCGAGAATGAGCGTTGAAACCATCGAAAGACAGCTATGAAAATAGAATTAAATTTGAAGATATGAATCTATTTATACGCTTTTGTGAAGGGCGATATTGCAAGGACCTTCGGTAAACTCCTCTTTTAGAACTCCAGGAATATTTCCATCGACGACAGAAAGTATTACCTTCGAAATGGAAGGGAAAATGCGCGGTCACTTATTCGAGAGCTCCAACGTATTTTCCGCTCACAAAAAGGAACGGAAAAGTATTGTGAGATATAGGTCGAGTGGGGGAGCGACAATGAATATTGCCTTCCGAATTGGATTGTAGCGAGATGAACGGGGATAGAGGTTATTTGAATTTCTGATAAAATAATATAACTTTCCCTTACTCATCCGCGGGATAAACCATCTTTTGAATTCATAGGGGACCATTCCGAAGCTCACCAAACTTGGAAATAACATTAATAATGCACTGTTGAGTGTTGATGTAAAATTCATGGGGGATTTCTTATACCTTTTAAACATAAATACCAGTACGATATTCCCATCTACATAATATCTCGAAACTCGAGGGAAAATGGAAAAAGTTTTTCTTCATCGCTATCGAATACGAAAATGTTCCCTATCCGGGCAGCAGGTTGGAAAAAAAAAAAAATGTTTAGTAATTATGGTGCGTTTGAACTTTTCTAGGAATTATTATTTTATCAAAACAGTCCGTACAAGTTTTAGAGAGCGAATGAATACTTTTATTTTAACACATGAAATAATAGGGTAGTAACATGATGGGAGGAAACTTGGTTACTGAATTTGCCGAAATAATAATTTAAGTCTTGAAGCCGTGAAATTTAACAATTTAGATAAAAACGTTGGGAATAAAATAAATAAATGAACTTGTAGCTCCGCCACAGTAATGCATGCATTTTAGGGGACGTCCCATTGGATAAGCGGTTGATCAATGTAAACCAGTTGTTATGCGACAAAACTGTTTCACTCGATTTAAAATATTTAGTATTTCAGGCAAGAAATAGTGGTCTCCCCCCCCATCATTATCCTCCATAACGTTTCTAGCGGCACGGGAGCCTCGAATTTGAAGAGCATTTTAAAATCCATGATCTACGATACCCAACATGCGAATTCGAGTTCACCCCCCCCCCCACTCCACCAAAACCATTGGTGCCAGTCTGGCACCAAAACGGGAATACGCCGTAACGTTGAACTTTTATCCTATAGTTTTGGTAGACAGTCCGTTGAGGATCTATTTATTTATCTATTTATTTCCATCCAGAAATACAGAAAAAGATATAAATGAATAACATAATATATAAATCTTCTAATACATAAAAATACACCTTATAATGAATATATATATACAATAATTACTAAATATAAAATAACATTTGGCTTCTGACTTAGAGTTCCATCATCTAAAATTATGGAAATTAATTCTCCATATGGGCACCAGCCCGGGGCAGAGAATGAGTACCTATAGGTTTTGCTTAATTTTTTAAACTTTTTTTCAAGTAAACTTTAATTGCTATTATTAGTTATTCTTTATTTTGGCTTACTGTCTGCATGCCCACTGGCCAAAAAAGTATTTATAAAATATTTTCTTAGTTCAATTTTTATTCTATTTGGTGATTTTTCCAAAATTTGTAGGAGGCTTATCCTCGTTTCTTTCGGCAACTTATTAAAAAACGCTGCAAATCATTGCTCAAAGGTTTATTATTTTCTGTATAGATCACCCTTTTGTATAAATCACTGGTTCTCCATCAATAGCACCTACCACCATCTGTATTTTCCCTTGACCTTCCCTCTCAAATTTCAGCTTCCTGCGATCAATAGGATTGAAAATGGCTTCGGAGCTCACTCAGCTGATCAGTGATCTGAAGAGTGAAGAAGATCTCCACGAATGCTGGAGACGCCTAGAAGAGCACTTCCATTCAATAGGATTGAAAATGGCTTCGGAGCTCACTCAGCTGATCAGTGATCGGAAGAGTGAAGAAGATCTTCTCGAATGCTGGAGACACCTGGAAGAGCACTTCCATTCAACAGGATTGAAAATGGCTTTGGAGCTCACTCAGCTGATCAGTGATCGGAAGAGTGAAGAAGATCTTCTCGAATGCTGGAGACACCTGGAAGAGCACTTCCATTCAACAGGATTGAAAATGGCTTCGGAGCTCACTCAGCTGATCAGTGATCTGAAGAGTGAAGAAGCCTTTGAGCAATGATTTGCAGCGTTTTTTACTCACCAACATTTTTTTTACCTACCAACTTTTTTTTACCTACCAGCTAGGTAAAACCTACCACACCATACTGGCTTCACACCTTCACAATCAAGTTTATTAGAAAGAACTAAACGCTTCACACTCGATTGGAAAAATAGAAAGCTTCACATGGAAATTTGATTACTGGTTACGCAGAAGACAAAACTGTATACAAATCGAAGAAATGAACAGCGATCGCATTTTAGTCCGATAAAATTTGAATGGAGATTAGACCTCTTTTGCGATTCACACTCATGATTCTGTTTTATCGATGGAAAACCTTCAAGTCCTCGTAGGGAGCGAACGGTTTGTCCTACAGAGCTCCGGGTGGTCTCAAAATTTTTTTAAAATTCAATACTATTTAAAATTGGTGAAAAAACGACACCTTTATTTCGAGAGTTTTCGAGCTAGGGCACTCTTGAAAATTTCAACCCTTAATTTTCACCCCTTAGAAGTGACCCACATCAACCAAAAGCTTCGCGGCACAACTAGACCCCAAATGGAGCCCATATACCAATATACCAAATTTGAACCAAATCGGTCGAGTGTTGCTAAGAAAAGTGCCGCGTACGGCTGACGGACGGAAATTTTTTTATTCGATTTTCGTATTCTACGTACCTTGAAACGTAAAACATCAAATTTTGAGGGGGGGTTAAAATATTTTTTTCTTGCTCGATTCCAAAGGCTTATTATTGAAAATAATAAACCAAAATTTTGTGCAGCGGTCGTTTTTACTCTCGGGGTTTCCATGAAGTACCCCTGTGAAAAGCGTGTACGCAAAGCCTGCTGTGGAAAAGAATAAAGTTTTGTTTTAAACAGTTACTGAACAGCACTCCTATTGTAGAGATCACCGATCTTTAGCAGTTTTAATTTTTGGAAGAGTGGTGCAGTGTGTTCCCTCCATCCTACTTTGGGTATGGCGCGAATAAACATTTTTTGTGTAATTTCAACTCTTTGCATGATTGTCGCATACGCACCACCCCATATTGGCAGACCGTACAGCAGTATCGACTGTCAAAGCACAATAGACTTGTCTCATAATTGTGGATGACACTATTCTTCTCAATAAAGAGAACACGTACATACATTTTCTCAATTTTACAATAAGAGATGATATGTGCTGCTCCCACTTCATAAGATTGTCAATGTGAACCCCTAGGTATTTTATATGTGTGGAGCGCACTAGGGTCTTACAGTCAGTACACTTCTGGCTCACACAATGTACTTCGTGCATTTTCAGTCTCATATCATCTGAGGGCAAACTAGTTTTTGACCATGCAAAAGGTACGTACGTAGTTTTACCAACATTCAATGTGAGCTTATTCTCAACCAACCAGCTATTTACTTTTTTCAAATCTCTCTCTGCTCTTTCGAATGTATCCTTCCATGTGTCCCCACTAAAAATCAGAGCAGTGTCATCAGCAAACGTCACGGCTTCCCCCAATTCAAATACTTTACTTTCAAACATGTGGTTTGCGTACAAAATAAACAATACAGGCCAAGCACTGTGCCTTGTGGAACACCATAACCATTAATTAGAAGGGGCTCACTAATGAAACCGTTCACTTTAACTATTTGCTTCCTATTCCTTAGATAACTCTGAAACCATAGTAATGGGACTCCCTGGATGCCGTTATCAAACATTTTTGTGAATAGTATTTCATGTGAGATTGTATCAAAATATTTAGCTAAATCCAAAAATACTGCCAGTGTTTTTTCCCCAGGTTCAAGCAAATCACACAAATTGGTAGTTAAGTAAGCTATTGCCATCTTGTGTACCTCTTCGGGATCGAAAGCCGAATTGATTTTCATTCAAGATTTGATTATTTTCGAGATAATCTATTAATTTCACTTTGACACATTTTTCAATAATCTTAGCGATCACACTCAGCAATGATATTGGCCTGTAATTTTTAACAGGTTTTTTATTGCCTCCTTTATGAAGTGGAAAAACTATAGCCAATTTGAGGTTTTCCGGGAAAACTCGTGTAGCCAGACTAAGATTTATCAACTTTGTTAGGGGTATTGCTATTTGTGCTTTAACGAGTTTAACTGTTAGGGTCTGTATGGCATCAAAGCCAGGACTTGACCCTCCGTGTTTCAATTGCTTTTATCACGTCTTGTTCACTGATTCCTTTAAAAAAAAACCTTTTAGAACATAAATCCTCTGTCCTCCTATTTTTGAAAGGTCTATCTGGTAGGGCTTTGGCTAAATTTTTCCCTACGTTACTGAAATATTCATTTAAGGCATCAGCTATCAGGCATCAGGGATCTCATCCATATTCAATGTGAAACACAAAAAAACCCACGAAATTTGCGGTTTATGGTGTCCTGGCACCATGGTGGCACCACTATTAGTTCTATGGTGGCACGGAGAATAATTCATGAAAATCCGAAAGTATAATGAGAATTTTTCCTCAATTTCAAAGTTTGGATACAATTAGTAAGCTATAAAGGAACCAAAATATTGAAAAATCGGATATTTTGTGAATATTATCCCGTCACTCACCCCCTCCTCTTGCTAATTTTGATACTCCGGTGAAATAATGAGCAGTTTTGATACCTATTTGATAATCTTCGTGAGGATTTTGAAACCTATTTGATAATCTTCGTGAGGATTTTGATACCTATTTGATACTCTTCGTGAGGATTTTGAAACCTATTTCATACTCTTCTTGAGGATTTTGATACCCATTTGGTACTCTTCGTGACGATTTTGAAACCTATTTCATACTCTTCTTGAGGATTTTGATACCTATTTGATACTCTACGTGAGGAAGCTTCACTGCCCACCCAACTTGGAAGACTTTCTTTGGTTAAAATTATTATTTACAATAGATATCTAGTATGTAACGAACGTATGAAAGGAAATAGGTTGGCTATTCTGTTAACCCGTTATCCGCGACGAATCTGGCCCGCGGACAATAAGTGGGTCAAGACCAACCGCCGCTCATCTACGGAAGTTGGACGGGCGGGAAAGGGTTAAATGAGCTTCCGAACCGCCCAGTCTCCCTTTACTAACGCGTCCTCGACTTTGCATTCCATGGGTCCTATTGGACACGGAGACCTCATCCGAAAGTGTCTTTTGTGGGAGCTCTCTAGCGGAATCGACGACAACCTCCATAGAGGAGTTTCAATACAAGCGACTGCAGTGTTGTCAATCAATCCCGCTAGATACATCATTCCCTCGTTGGAACCTCCCCATTCACTCTATCCGAGTTGGGAAACTCTCAAATAGCAGATGAAAGGATTTTCAGAGCGTCTGAGTAATTCATAGAGCGCAGAGCATATCTTTGATCACTACAAACTTGATACTCCGCTTCATCCCTATAATTTGATTTAATTGAAATTCATCGTACCTGCTTCATCGCTCCTCAATATCAACCAACAATGTCGTTAATTAAAAATGGATGTCTTAAGTCCTAAAATTCTATCCTTGAGCTGTCGTTCCCATCCGTTGTAATTTGTTTCTGAACAGTGCGTATCCCCGCTTGAAACCCTCTTTGTATTTCTTAGATTCTCGGTGAAGTTACCTGAATAATTTATCACGAGCGAGCTCCTTGGGAAAACTTGTTGGTCTGCTGAGACGAAATATAATATCGTGAAGTTGTGACGGGTAAACTTTAGTGAAGAGACACCTCGGATATGAATGTGGACACAAGTCGGCAAGTACTTGCACTATCGAGTCAGGTACCGAGAAAGTTAACTTTATTCAGCGACATAAAGATCAAGTCTCAAGGCTGTAATACTTGGCTTCTTCTCTCCTCAGTTGACTGTTGAAGCACGTGGTCTGTATGAGTAGGTTTGAACTTATAATCTGCAGTCTTCGCTCACTCACCAAGATAATAACTTTTTTCTTCTTATCTAATTAATGTTATGATATCTAGTCTGTGGATCATCTTAGACCAAAGACTGACAATATACTAGGTACCTTATTCAAGCTTCCTGAGTAAAAGGTAGTTTTATACGTATTTTCTAACGTTGATTTGAACGATGTCTATCACCAGTCCATTAGACTGTTAGTTCTGGAAATGCGACACAATTTATTTTAAAAGTCTGCACAAGTTAGGTGAGTTAGGTCATCGCACCAAATTAGGTAAATTGAGAAGAATTTTGTATTCGAATCTTGATTGTATAGAACATAACCACTGACAATTCCCAATCATGAATCTGGATTCTCACGATTATGTTGAGGGTTACTGAATTGGTTCTGAATTTGGTTATCAGTCCACATCCTCCAATTTATGGAATGCTTAAATGCAAATTTTGGACTGGTATAATCGCTAGCAGCACTCCTTGGCTACAGGTTAGCTGAGGTAAGTACACTGCCCTCTGTCGCGAAAGCGATACATCAATACATTCAAATAATTTTTAGCATCAAAATTTAATACTCAAATTTTAAGGTTTAATTTCTTCTTGCGATAATTTTGGCCCTAAATAAGTTTTCATGTGACTATATAAATTGGTTGTCATTGTGTTTTCACGACTAAGATTAAAAAGTTCAGAGTATAAGAATAAAAATGTTCAACCAAATAACGAAGTCTTATGAGTGTTTGTAAAGAAGAGGAATAATATATCACAACTTTACTTCACCCTCTCCAACCCTGTCTAGCCTGAGTCCGAAAGATATACACTACCCAAACTCCGGAATATGGAGCTAAAAATCTATAACAGTTACAATGTTAATAATGGTACCAGTTTCATTACTCTTGAAAGTTTTGAGAGCCTTATGAAACTTACGATCCTAGAAAAGAAATCAACTATTGCAGTAACGAAACCAACTGCAAAGACAAACTAAACAACAAACCAAAACAACGATCCTCGGATCAAAACCAATTATACCAGAAACAAAATTAACAAAAAACAAAACCAACTATTCCTGAAACAAAACTAACTACCTATTCCAAAAACGAAATTAACAAAAATAACCAACTATTCTAGAGACAAACTACTACACAAACAAATCAAATTATTCAGAAACGAAACCAACTATTCAAGAAATGAAACCTATTATTCCAAGAATTAAACCAACTGTTCCAGAACAAAACTAATGAGTTTAGAAACGAAACCAACTGTTGGAGAAGAAACTCATAAGTAAACCTAAAAACGAAATAACGATATTAGAAACGAAACCAACTACTCCAGAAACGGAACCCCCTAACCAGAACGAAACAAATTAAACCAGAAACGAATTCAACAAAAATTAAAACCAACTATTCTGGAAAAGATAATTTATTTCTAAGTTTTTCAGAAACAAAATCCACTACCTCAGAACGAAACAAATTATTCCAGAAACGAACCCAACAAGAAAGAAAACTAATTATTCTAGAAACGAAACTAACTATTCCGGAAATGAAACCTGTTAACCAGGAATTAAAACAACTGTTCCAGAAAAAAATTAACGATCCTAGAAACGAAACCAACTATTCCAGAAACAGAACCCCCAACCCAGAACGAAAACAATTAATCCAGAAACGAATTCAACAAGAATCGAAACCAACTATTCCGGAAAAGAAACCCAGTATTTCAGAAACAAAACCCACTACCTCAGAACGAAACCAACTATTCTGGCAAAGAAACCAATTATTTCAGAAACAAAACTCACTACCTCAGAACGAAACCAACTATTCTGGGAAAGAAACCAATTATTTCAGAAACAAAACTCACTACCTCAGAACAAAACCAACAAGAAACGAAAATAACTGACCTTTTTTTTAAAAAAGGGGTTTTGTGTTATTTTTGAAACTTTCGGGAAAACGCAAAAAACTGTTCCTGGTCGTCAAAACGGTCAAACATCCCATTTTAAAAATATTCCAATACAGCGAAATACTCTACAATTTTCCAGAATTTTTCCAATTTTTTCAGCAAAAGCAGGTGTATCAAATTGCAGTTTGAAATTCTGACACGCACCCCTTTCTTTAAAAAAATCGATTTTTTCAGGGCTGACTTAGATTAGCGATTTATTCATTGAATGAAACATATTTTGATGAAAATATGCATAAACTGCATAACATAAAAGGTTTATATAGTCGGTTATTATCCGGCCAACATGAAATGATAAAAATATTCTTCAGTAATGTAGGTAACTCCTGAACCTTTCTAGGTCAGTGGATTTTTGAGCATAACAATTTAGGGGAGGATTTTTGAGGTGAATGATGAATGATCTACTTAGCGCAGTTTTCTTTTGATGAGAGCGAAATAACGATCTAATAGTTACTATTCTGGAAATAGTTACTATTAGTTCCTATTCCTAGAAATAGTTACTATTAGTTCCTATCCCTAGAAATAGTTAGTAGTACCAATTCTGGAAATAGTTACTATTATCTCCTATTAGTTACTATCAATTACTATTCTAGAAATAGTCACTATTAGAAATTACGATCTAATAGTTACTATTCTGGAAATAGTTACTATTAGTTCCTATTCCTAGAAATAGTTACTAGTATCAATTCTGAAAATAGTTACTATTAGTTCCTATCCCTAGAAATAGTCAGTAGTACCTATTCTGGAAATAGTTACTATTAGCTCCTATTAGTTACTATAGTTACTATCAATTACTATTCTAGAAATAGTCACTAATAGAAATTACGATCTAATAGTTACTATTCTGGAAATAGTTACTATTAGTTCCTATTCCTAGAAATAGTTACTAGTACCAATTCTGGAAATAGTTACTATTAGTTCCTATCCCTAGAAATAGTTAGTAGTACCAATTCTGGAAATGGTTACTATTAGCTCCTATTAGTTACTATAGTTACTATCAATTACTATTCTAGAAATAGTCACTATTAGAAATTACGATCTAATAGTTACTATTCTGGAAAATAAAACAAGTGCCTACTCCAAAAACAAAGCCAACGTTGAGGGGGTCTCAGTCGGTCGCCGTCCTTTCTTTGTATTTCGCGAAATTGGAGGGGCAGACACTTAAAAAATTGTACCTAAATTTGACATTTTAAAGATTTTATAAATTCCTTAGGGAAAAACATCGGAAAACCCGTTTATTCGGTAGTTTTTCCCATTTTTCTCTTGCAATTATCGTTCGATTTTGATGATTCCAGCGGCAATATTTCAGATATTCAATTCCCTAGGCCCTTGCACTAATGAATTTTTAAAGTCCTTTAAAATTTCCAATTTAAGTACAACTTTTCAAGTTATTGCTCCTTCGATTTGGCCAAATACTGACTCGGAACGAGGAACGAACGTCAACCGACTGAGACCCCCTCAATATCAACCCCTTTACGAGATTTCTACTTGATGAAAGTACCTACTCCAGAAACAAAGCCAACGTTAATATCAACCCCTCTACGATATTTCTACTTCATGAACGACCTCCGACATTTTTATTTTACAGCGTTACGAGATATTTTAAAATTTGCATGTCCCATAAACAAGAAGACAAAAAAACTCTAATGAAATGGCGTCTTTTCTGTCGCTTTTTGAAGCTGTATCCAACAAAACGTGTAGCTTCCACTTAACCTTATACTCCGAGTAGTTTATCGCAGCTCCCAGGCTAGATGGGGTATTCTGCCAGTTTATATCAACGGCGTTTGAGCGAGGAAAGCGCCAGGTGGGGCCTTGAATCTCGGGCAGGATCACGAGAGGAGTTCCCACTTGACGTTGTAAATTTCATCTTAAGTTCCCACTGGAGCTCTTGCCACGCTAGACTCTACCAAGGGTTCTAACATTTATAAGAACAAGGAGCTCCTTAAACGCAATGGTGGGGAGTTACAACCAGTTCAATCAAATAATTCCATTAAAGGTTACGTATAAAGAACTGTAGGAAATGAAAGATGCACGAATAACCTCCGCTTAACCTAAAGTTATGGAAAAACACGTCAAAGACCTCATCCATAGATTTTTATGAAGTGAAATAACCTTGAATAGCAAACAATTTGGTTCAGCAAAAAAATAAATTTGAGGTGGAAGAAGCTTATAGGTATGAAGGTATAACTTAATATAGATAGATAGATAGATATGTTTATTTTCGCCATTTTGTACACTTTTACAATAATCTAAATGCATGCAGGGATGCAATTTGCTCAGATTTCCTACCCGACGTTAGGCTTGGCGCTTGTTATAGGGTAGGATCTTTGCAAAATCGCTCCATATCGGTAAATAAATTGATGTCTACTATACAATTACAGTAATAAGTAAATTAATAAACAATACATGATTGGTCAGAAAAAAGGACGCATTTTGATAATCTCTAACATATACTAACTTACTTTAATATTCTTCAACTTCAATCATCTCTAAGCTTTAATAGTATCCTATACATATGTATGCTGTTTAATAGCCTTTCGCATCTAAAGCCCCCTTCTGTAACTAGCCAACTTAACACTTGCTAATCAGTGGTTTGCTGAACACCGCTTGATGCCTTTCATGGAAAGAAACTCTTTTTTAAGACATTGGAATTTCAAACGAAAGGCTGAAAAATGGTAAGACAGCTGACGTGTTAGTATAAACTTTATACTATAAAGGACAATATTGTTTGCCTCATTATCGATAATAGGAAAGCTTTGTATTCGTACAAGGCGATTCAATCTTGTTCCTAACCTCAATGTCCGGGGTGTTTCAAATAAATATTTTATTGCAGCATGCCAAAAAAAATGTACTCTTCCAAATTCAAAATTTTCACAAACATTTTGCGTTTTAAGCCGCAGCCACACATGTGGTGTTCGGCGAACACTGAGCAAAAGTTCGCCGAACCCCGAATGTGTGGCTGGGCGATTCGGTATTCGTCAAACTCCGAACATTCGCCAAACGGGTGCTCGCCTCGGAGGCGGTTTCTTTCAATCAAAGGAGACGAATGTTAGGCAAATACCGAGCATTTCCCCGGCCACACATGCAGGGCGAGTGTTTGCCAAATCTGGGAAGTATTGCGGGGTTGTATTTCCCTTTCTTTGTATTAAATACAAGAAAGAAGGGAAATACAGGGAAATACAAATTTTGTATTTTTCTTTTCAATCAGCGGCTCAATTTTCCCCAGTAAGAGATTGAAATCTTCTTCGGAAATACGGCAGATGTTCTTAAACTTTCCAGAACCTTCATCCTTTGCCAAATCAGCCAACATGTCTGAGCCATCATGGCTGCAAGTAGTATCAATTTGGGTTATTTCATAAGGGTTCTCAAGTTGATTAATTTGATTAATTTAAAGATTATTTTGAACATACCGTGTCCAGCTCCTGTTTAGGGACAACATCCACCATCGTCTTCTCCTTTGTTTCATTTTCTTTTCCTTCTTCCTTTTTAGAAGAAGGAGACTCCCCCCCCCAATACCACAAATGCCACAACAACTTCCTGATACTATCCATCACTATCTGGATCACTATGACGCTTAAAACTGAACTGACACAAATGTTCGGCAAATATTTGTGAGTGCTCGGTAAATGTTCGGGGTTTGGCAAATACAGAATGTGTGGCCAGGGTGCTTTTTTGTCGCAAATGTTCGGCTTTCGGTGAATGCCGAAAGTTCGGTCTTTAGAGCTTTCCGAACTACTCGTACTTTGGTTCCGAACTACTCGTACTTTGGTTCCGTGTATGTCTGTAGTTCCAGGCACTACTCGAACTCGTTCAAATTTGAGGGCCACCAGGGTTGATGCGTGTTAGCCTCGAGACGGCCCCCTACGAGTTTCATCAACATCGGACGTACACCTGAGAGTGCAAACTGATTTTACCTAAACACAAATTTTTCGGCCCTAATGCCCGATTTGTTTCAAATTTTGGAGAGCTGTGCCCAAGAAGAATATACAACAATTCCAATGACTAAGAGTCACAATTAATTTACCTCGAAAATTCGCTAAATGAAAGACGCTTGATAACTCTCGATATTAAGGTAATTTTTCATAAATTTCGAAGAAAATTGAATTTTTTGAATCGAATGAGACAAATTGTTCGCTGCCTATGAGGTCGCCGTTCGTTCCTCATTCCGGGTTAGTATTTCCCTACATTACAAGCACTTAAACTCTAAAAGTTGTACCTAAATTGTTGTACCTAAGTTGTACCTAACTCTAAAAATTGTACCTAAATTGAAATTTTCAAGGATTTTTGAAATTCATTAGGGTCCAGGGAATTGAATAACTAAAAGATTGCCGCTGGAATCTCAAAATGGAACAATAATTGCCAGAGAAAAATGGAAAAAAACCTAACTGAATAAACCTACTTCAATCACAGAGTAATTTACCTATTAGTTGAGGGATGCGACGCTTGCAGTCGGGTGCAGGCCTATTCTGACAAAATGTATGTTCTCGCCCAATGTAGTATTGTTTAGTTTCAGTACGTGTTCAGAATTGTCACAAGTATGGAAATTACAACGAAAATTGTTAAAATTAACAATTCTCAATGGAAAATTCTAACCTTCGTTTCTTCTCTTTCCTTCCGAAACCCCCACCGGGAGCTATAATTTAGGCGTGTTCAGTGACATATCCCATATTAAGGCAAGTTCAAAGTCAATTGGCACAGGTTATCGATGTCTCATCAGGAAAAAATTTCATGCGAGAGTCATTTGGGAAATGTAGGAAGGATTCAGAGGGTACGCGTTGAAAATTTTTTGTGAATTGTGTTTTTTTAGTCAAATAAGGGACACCCTACTGCTCAGTAATGTCAAAAACCATTGTGTAAAAATGCGCAGCGTTTTGCCCTTATGCGGTATCAGGATTGTACATAGGAGATCTCGTTATTGAATTGTGAGAGAGGGTATTTACCTAACGGCTTATGGAAAATATGCATGGATTCCTCAATTTTCGACAGTATTTGTGGAATCCACATCGCACTAGCACGTTCTTCGGATGGATAAATATGTTTTAGGCGGCCATCAGGATCCCAGTCACGTAGTTCGTGTTGGAAAGTAATTCATGGGTGAAACAGGCTGAGGTAGGTTGGGAGAGCCTGAACTGAGGTGGGGCGCTGGTGGAGCTAATCCGGCAGGAACTGCAAGTTACGTCACCCGATGAGTCATGGCTCTTTGTTGCACTTTCGAGGACGGGACTTTATCAGAAAGTGGGATACGTTCAAAAATCAAGTAACAACATATCGATACCTTAAAGCACAAAGGGGCTATGTCCAAAATGGGAGTTTTGAGGAAAACTCAAAAGAAATTATCACCAGTGCGCAATTCCTAAAATAATGGCTTTTTACACTAAACTATTTAATTTCCTCAATAAATTTTCAAGCTATTATTGTCAAGAAAACTTAATAATAGTTTTGTTGAGTTTGAGTTTTTCTGAAATAATTTTTTTTTAAAAATGTAGAAGGTGGATGGACATAGCGCCTTTGTGCTTTAAGGTATCGTTATTGTTTTTGATATTGGGTGTCGTACAAGTTGTCCCCCCCCCTGCTAAAAAATCAGCCAGATAGTGGTAAAATTTTTTAAATTTGAATCTTCATGATTTTTTCCAAGGATCTCAAATATGACCACGGTGCGCATTGCGCACGTCCACAATGTACCAACTTAGTTATTTCAAATGGGAACCCCTATTTTGGGTTCATTATTTTCAATAATGAAATTTTTTAACACCCCTTCAAAATGTGATGGTTTACGTTTCAAGGTAGGTACGTAGAATCCAAAAATCGAATAAAAATTTGGCCGGCCGTACGCCGTACGCGGCACTTTTGCCACTTAGCATTGACCGATTTTGATGAAATTTGGTATGTAGGCTCCAATTGGGGTCTAGTTGTGCCCCGAAGATTTTGGTTGATGAAGGTCACTTCTAAGGGTTCAAAAATGAATTTTGAAATGTTGAAAACGCCCTAACTCAAAAAATTTCGATATAAAGGTATTGTTTTTCCTTCAATTTAAGATTCTATAGAATTTTTAAGACCACCCGGAGCTCTGTAGGACAAACCGTTCGCTCACTACGAGAATTTAAAGTTTGGACGTACGATAAATCAGAAACACGAGTGTGAATCGCAAAAGAGGCCTAATCTCCGTTCAAATTAAAGCTGACCGAAATGCGACCGATGTTTTTCTTCATGTTCGATGATTGGTGGCTTTGCAGACGAGTGATCAATATAGAAAAATAATAAACCATTGTTTAATAATTTGCAGCGTTTTTGAGTTAGTTTTACCGTACTGGACTCAGTAGTTTTTCTGTAGAAACAAAATTCTTTTGAAAGTGGCAAAAATGTCACATGCACTCTTCGGATGCATCAATTGAAGGTCATCGAAATGATGTCACTGAATCCTAAATGGGGAAAATCGTATTGCTACATTTCATCCTGACTGTAGAAGGTTTAGACCGCATTCAGACGTGCACGACCGCTCAATCAACTCCAAGTGAAAACGTGCGCAACGAGAACCTTTTCAACTCGTACGATGTTCTCTACGATGGGGGATCACCTCGTCGTTTTTCCGACGCTCTTTTGATTCGAATCGTCCTTCCTTTTCAATTTTCTTGTTTCTTCTTCTTGGCCGTCGCTGTTGTCACTCGAGGCGAACGTCTCTTTTTCCGCAGGGATCCTTGACAGGACTCGAAGGGATCGTGAACCACTCCAGTTATCGAGGATAAACGCCGTCACGCGTTCGTGCTTCATCGGCTGCCACCGATATTTTGTCACGAGCTGGTCTCCACCAAGTTCGAAATTTACTAGTAGTTTACTACTATCTATGATTTACACTCATCAAAAAAAGCTGAAGTTTAGTCAGAAATAATCTTGTTCAAATTCTTGATTCAGTTAGAAATATGCACGAGATTCGAGGTTTGGATTTTGGTTTATTATTTTCAATAATGAACCTTTGGAATCGACCAAGAAAAAAATTTTTTAACACCCCCTCAAAATTTGTTGGTTTACGTTTCAAGGTATGTAGAATCCGAAAATCGAATTAAAAAAAAAATGTCCGTCCGTCCGCCGTACGCGGCACTTTTCTTAGCAACACTGGACTGATTTGGTTCAAATTTGGTTATATGGGTTCTATTTGGGGTCTTGTTGTGCCGCGAAGCTTTTGATTGATGTCAGTCACTTCTAAGGGGTGAAAATTGAGGGTTGAAATTTTCAAGAGTGCCCTAGCTCGAAAGCTCTCGAAATAAAGGTATTGTTTATTCACCAATTTAAAATAGTATAGAATCTCTAAAAAATTTTGAGACCACCCGGAGCTCTGTAGGACAAACCGTTTGGTTTTCCTTCGATAAAACAGAATCACGAGTGTGAATTACCAGAGATCTAATCTCCGTTGAAATTTTGGCTAACCAAAATGCGATCGCTGTTCGTTTCTTCGAGTTGTATTCAGTGATCAAATTTCCATATGAAGCTTTCTATTTTTCGAATCGAGTGTGAAGCGTTTACTTCTTTCTAATAAACTTGATTGTGAGGGTCTGAAGGCAGTATGGTGGGCTAGGTAGTACCTACCAATGGTTGGTAGGCAAAATAAGTTGGTACCTAGGTAAAAACGCTGCAAATTATTTCACAAAGGTTTATTATTTTCCTGTCCTACAGAGCTCTTTGTGGTCTCATTCGATTCTAAAAATTCAATTCTATTTTAAATTGGTGAACATTTCAAACATCATTTTCCACCCCTTTGAAGTGACTGACATCAACTAAAATCTTAGGGGCACAACTGGACCACAAATGGAGCCCATAAATACCAAATTTCTGAGCCCTCCCGTCAAACAGTCGATTTCGTTGAGAAGAAATTCACGTTTTTCCGCGTACAAACACAAATTTATCCCTTAAATTTGATTGTAAAATATTTTTTGATTATACCGTTGGAAAGCTGAGATTTATGCACAGTTTTTGGTGATGAGGTAAGTGAAAAACCATGAGGAAGAAAAACCCTAACAACAAAAATAAAAAATAGAAAATGGTGCCAATTTGACTAAAATTACCCTACGGCTTGGTTTTTCACCCATCAGGACCCTGAAAATAATTTTGTTTTGGCAGTATAAAGATGGGGAATGTGACGCCCTTTCCAACTGTGCCGGTATTTTTACATGTCTACGGTAAATTAAGATAGTTGTGGTAATTTTATTAGATGTAAGTCGAACCCACGAAAAAAATATTAAAATGGGAAAAACTGGGAAAAACAAGGTGTTAAAAAAAAGCTAAGAGACATTTTCGTCAGTGTTTCCCTAAATTGTAGGGGCTAAAACTTTAAACGTTGTGGCTAAATTTGAAATGTTCAAGGATTTTAGAAATTCATTAGTGCACGGCCCTAGGGAATTGAAAAACTGAAATATTACCGCTCTAATCATCAAACTTGAACAAACTTAACTGAATAAACGGGTTTTCCTATTTTCTTTGGCAATTATTGCTCGATTTTGATGATTCCAGCGGTAATTTTTCAGTTTTTCAATTCCCTAATGAATTTCTAAAATCCTTGAAAATTTAAAATTTTGCTACAACTCTTAAAGTTTTTGCCCCTACAATTTAGGGAAACACTGACTCAGAACGAGGAACGTACGGCGACCGACTGAGACCCCCCCATACCTACAGTGTATATTTATGTCCAAGAGGGAGTGTAATACTCCCCACCGGATTTTGCTCATGTTTTCATCTATGCCGTCTTGTCAATTTTAATGCGAAAGTTGACACTGGTTTTTGAACGTTTTTCGTCAAGTCAACGAGGAATTTATTATTGAAAAGTAAAAGTTGCCGAACGGCGAGCTCGAAGTTAATTTAGTGGACTGAGAAAGTGGCGAATTAGTCAAGGTCCAGAGGAACTCGAAGGAAAGATCTTCAGTTTAAGTCAGAAAATAATTACACACCATCCATCGTACTTTCATTCTCAAGTTATTTGAAAATAGAGTCGCTCGATTATCATTGATTTCAAGTTGTGGGGATTAGCACTTTTAAACATCAAGTTTGACGTGAGAGCGCTGTGAGAATTATAATTATTATCTATATAAACTTTGATTGATCAGAATTGATTTCAGAATGGGTGGAGTTTGCTTAAAAGAATTAAATTTTAAAATAAAAACGATGAAAACGTTATAATTTTCCGTAATTCAAGAAATGTAAAATTCCCAAATTTGAGTAAATTCTGCCGTAAAACGTTCCTTATTGATGATGATTTAATCAGTATCTAGGTTTAGGTAATACTTCCTATACATCAAAGCTACAGTTCCTTGAACAAAATCCTAACTCCATCTATCAAAAAGAATTTCAGATTTAAATTTCATTCGTAATTCAATTTTGCGTGTAAATGCGACAATATAATGTGCATACGCATCAAATTGAAACGTCAAATAATGCACTTTGAAATTCTCTAGCAGTGATTTTCGTACCAGCAGCCCTTCTCCAAATTTTAAAATTAAATTGTGGTATATTGTAATTGCTCTCAAAAAGCAAGGAAATATATTATTATTAATTACTATTATTTTAAATAAATACCTAACTGCTCGTTATAGTACATCGGTCTGACGTCCAAAACCGTAATCCTTGTTTAGATTAGTCCATTGTTTAGATCTTTGTTTAGATCCTTTAGTCCATTGTTTAGATCCTTGTTTAGATTAGTCCTTGTAATCCTTGTTCTAGATTACAAAACCGTAATCTAGATATTTTACAACCATGCAAAGTACATTCGAAGGCAATACCGGTGGTGTCCGACTTTTTGACTCGCTCTCAAAAATCAATATGGATACATTCTTAAGGGATTTTTGATTTTACAGAAATTATCATGGTGTCAGGTTTCGGTTTGAATTTAAATTTGGTAATTTGGGATTCATGACAGGATTTTGCGTAGTTTTTGATAGTCTTTTTCAACTCTAGCACTCGAGCATTAATTTTGCGGTACGTTCTCGAGAAACTATCATGACCTCCAGACTCAGGATTATCGTGGTAAGCCTTTAAAACTTCAGGGATCACTGACATATCAATCACCACTTTCCCTCATATCTATTAGAATGGAACCTCAAAGGCGAAGATATTCCTCCCACCGCACCTGCTTCAGAGAGGACAGATCCAGTACTTGGGAAACTCATCCCCCCCCCCCCCCCACCAACCAACTGATGATAAAATTTCTCTACTGATTGACTTACTTCAATTTCGAGAGTCTTCTGAGTGAAATTTCCTCTCAACTCGTCCTAATTGTCTGCTACAAGTACCCAATGTTTATGAATGTCATTCGGATCACTTGGGACTGTGAGCTATTCTTCATTCCCGGGAAACTTGACAGATCGTAACTGAGTCACACCATCGGCTGTTTTACGGAACCTTAACTGCACGAGAACATTTTCATCTCGACTGCGTAGGTTCGGGTCCTACCGACTGCTACAAAACTGTAATTGCTCTCAAACAGCAAGGAATTACGAGTATATTAGGTATCTTATATTAGGTATTAGGTATTAATTACTATTATTTAAAATAAATTACTGCTCGTTATTCAAAAGACCTGGTCTCTATAATGAGTGACCGTTTGGGATTCGAATCAACCAAATGACCTTGTCTTACACCCCTCTACACTAGAGGTAAAGTTACTTTATCTCTAGATATTATTTTTACAATCATGCAAAGTATATTCGTTAGAGGTGTGTCGATCAGGAGTGAACGTATTGAAAAGACCTTATCTTCAAAACGACCTTGTCTGAACTGAACTGGTTGTCACAATGAACACGGTCATTCGTTCATCAACCCACCAATCGAGTTTTCCGGAAAAATTCCGAGAACAACGGCAGAAGGCCGACAAAACAAATTAATTGGACGCAACATGGATGTATAATGTATTTGTATACATCTAGGTTTCTACATGGATCATGAATGTGTGAAAATGACATGGAAGTATCAACAGAAAGAAGTAGATTGAAGAGGTTTTCTAAGCAAAACCTTCCATCATCCAAGTGACTAAAAGACACAACTGAAACACCAAAATACTCAAAGACTGATTCATACAATACGAATCGATCTTTCATTCGTTTTTGTCTTTTAGCTCATTCGACTCATTCAAATCACCTACTCATTGTAACCTATTCCGACACGTTCGTTTTTGTGACTTCTGACCGGTTGGTTGTTTGTTTTTTGGACAACATATTTCCCTAGTATTAATAATAGATAGGTAGTTCAACATAATGGTCGAGAGTGGTTCATTCCACTGAGTGAGTAGGTATGTGAACTTAATGAACGGGTGAACGGATTCATAAGACCTGGTCGATGTAATTAGTGACCGTTTGGGATTCGAATCCGCCAAATGACCTTGTCTTACACAACTCTATGAATATTATTCGTTGATAGGCAATACAAAACGACATCTGATTGCAAACTGGAGTTTTCAGTATTAGGTATTAATGAGTCCATTTCATATCTTATGAAAATAACGTTTGTTGGTAGGTACAAAATTAGATGGAAAGATGGTCAGATTTTGATTAAATTTTCAATGTACAGCTCCTAGATGATAGCATATGCATTCCATAGCGTTGGACATAAGCGTTTTACGATATGATTTTAGATTTTAGAATTTTTGGCCACAGTACGTGTGAAACTATGAAAAATCATCAACGAATTCGAGAGCGAATTTTCAATCGTCTTGACGTTTGTCAATTAAGAATACCCCTCAACATGACCGTAAAACTCATCATTTATATTTTAGAATTTCGGGACGAGTAGATTCAATAATATCAACCTTAGTGGTGAGGGGAACGACCAGTGAGAATAGAAGAACTTACTTCTATACTCAGTGGGAACGACAAGGAACGTTGAACATCGTTAAGGCACCTACTTTGAGGATAAGACCTTCAGAATTCCTGTTATCGCAAAGGTTCAGAGCCTACGCGGGTATTGTGCTACGGGAAGTGTCACGTTTTATCGACTTTTTTTTACGACCAGCACTTATAAAAGTGGAAACTCGCCGAGGGGAATTTCACGTCGAGATGAGAAATAAAGCAGACTTTTCATCAATAAAAAAAGTCGTTTTATCGCGAATCTGGCGCTATCAACTTGACCAATATGTGGTCACGCTTGAAAACTCGCTTCAAAACTGCTTTTATTTTAATGATTCAAAATTCAAGTGAACATTATAAACAACCAACTCGAGTCTACAATGGGATCTAAAAATACCTTCATATTATGTTATATACGATTTCGATGTTATAATACATTTTATTAATTTAATTACAGAGTTTAATCGTATTCGAAGTAGCCATCATCAAGAAAGACTAAGAACTAAGAAAAAACACTATTTAATACGTAGTCCATACTGTGGAAGAAGTTCGAGGGAATTAGTAGGGGAAAATCGAAAAACTGGAATTTTTGAAAATAATTGTTTAGTAGAATGCACGAGCGTTTTCGATGTAAGGTCATCATCATCAGGCCGTCGAGAGATTACTGAACTTGCTGGTTACAACGGATTTAGGTACGTAAACAATAATAAAATTGTACTCTTGTAATTAGTGGAGTTAGATTGTAGATGAATCCGCGGATCAGGGTGATGGAAGCCCAAAGCGCTGAAGCCTAGTGGCTTATTGTGCTACTCTGCGGATTCTGTACCTAGTCTAAGAGTCCTAGCCCTTTGGTAAGGACCAGTAGCGGTTTGGCTAGATTTGTGCTGGGAAATGCCACCATGGGTGTAGGTGACCCGAGGAGGTGAAACCTGCCGTGGAGGTAACCCCATAATTTAATATTTGAAAATAATGCTGGCGATCCATTCAAACAATTGGTCTTGGAGCGCTCCATGCGGCATATGCTGGAACCATCCAAACCCAAAATAAGGGCAGCGATAGACGTGCAAAACATCACCTCCACCACTTCAAAAAAACATCCAGTAATAAACCACCCAGAAGGTATTTTATTGTTATAACAGTTAATGGCTGAAAAAGGAGAGCTTGTGTTAAAGTAAAATTTGAAGTACGCGACCGACATGGTGGATTCTACAAACTCCAAAAATTGTTACCAGCAAAGAATGCAGACTTATTACAATCCTACTTATCAGATTCTTCATAGTGAAGCATGAGGATTCTTACTCAAAGCTCGCAGCTTACGTGCTGGTGTTCCACAAGGTACCCTTTGTACCAGCGATTTCCCAGAGCGAGAAGGGAACAAATTAGCAACTTTTGCACACAATTCATCTGTACTTCCAGTTGGAGAAACAAACCATGGAACAATCCCTGAACTCAGAAGATCTTAGGCCACTCCATGACTGAAGTTGGAAATGGAGGATCAAAATTAATGAAAAGAATTTGGTGTTTGTTTTCCCTCATCACTAACTCGACTATTTCCCAGGTCATCTCAACGGCAAGACAATACCGCAGGCAAATGAAGCCAAGTACATAAGCTTGGCCCTAGATGCCGTGAATGGCGCATATCAATAGGAAATAAACGGAACTTGTACTCAAGTTCAGAAAAATGGGCTGGCTAATGAGCGCTCAAAGGTATCTTTCTAGAATAAAATAACATTGCACAACCATGTCCTCAAGCCTGTGGGTTGCACTATAGAAAACACCTTGTCATACAATGGCACCAACATAATGCACAGAGATACAAATGGTCGAATACCATCGTAGCCATAGCCCATCAGAACCGAACATCCCCAGTTGCTCGACGTTGTCGACCTACTCACACATCTCAACTAAGACCTCATGACCTATGGAAGAGAGTGAAGGAGTTCATATGATCTGTGTAAATTCAGTGCTCCAAAATGCTGTCTTTAAGAACTGCCTGAGACTTGGTAACTGAGGAAATTGAGAACACCATGCCAAAGAAGTCAGAAGTCCTTGTCACCTGCACCAATACCTGAATGGTACCCATTGATTCTGTCAGTATGTTTGCCAAGACGTTGTAGATGTTGGAGTGAGCTCTGTAAAATAATGCAATGCTTCGAAAATAATGCAACGGAGATTTTGGAGATTGATAGCATATTTTGTTGCAATTTCATGTCCAGATCCGAACACCACCCTCCAAGAATACGAGTAATAGTGATGGACTGAGTACTCCCAAGAAGTACACAGTTCCAGGTCGATGGCCCGCATAGCTGCCTTCAATACAATAAGGAATTACTTACATTTTCAGTTGGCATCGAGCGGAAACTGTCACCGGTTTGTGGGGAGAGAATGGCCGTAATGAATTATTCAGGTAGCTTCGGGTCCTGCCTAGAGCCGTTGGCATAGGTTGTGCGCCCACCTTATTATACGAGTCTCGTGTATCTGTTATGTGACCGGAGAACATGAAGGCATATATAGTCAGTTGAAGAACTTCGAGCGTTTATGTATTAGAAACAGATACATACTATTCTGCATTCATATTTAATATATCAAGCAAAGAAGGCAATGAGGAATTTCACCAAATTCTGTTTGCATTTTTCCTGAATAGTTAATGGTGTGGGATAGATGAAAATCGGGCTGATTTCGGAAAATAAGTCTCCTGTTATTTTTGGGAGACAATCAAAATTTTTGATTTCAAAACTAACCGGGAAAACGGACGTGAAGCGGGAACGCTCGCTGATTGGGCTGTTCAGATCGCCGTCTCCTTTCAGTGTTGCCCATTGGGACGACGAAATCGTGTTTTCCAAGAGAAAAGTTATCAAACAAAAACAGGGGAAACCTAATTTTCCCTATCTTGCTTTTTCTATTTTTTTCTTCAGTTTTTCGATTTCGAACTTAACTGTTTCGTGAAATTTTGCATCTGGGGACTATAGATTTCTCGATCTCAGCGCTTCAAGCGGCCATAAATGAACTATTCCAGGAAGACGTAATTTTCCCGGTTTTTTTTAAACAATCGTATTTTCTACACTGTTTTGTTTATTCGTAAATTAGGAAGTTCTGGCTGAAAGTTTGCCTTAGTGGGTTTTTCGAGGTGCTGAATCCGATTTTGGGGTCAAAAATAGGAAATTCCGAGATGGTGAAATTCCTCATTCCACCAGAACTCCCAGTTCTCCAGTTTTGACCGTACCACATGTTTTTTGTGAGAAAGCCGAAGAGTTCCCCTATTAAAGATAGCTCTCTGTACTACGTTCTCCTTTGCATTCGTGTATAAGACCAAAAAATGTGAGTCCTCTGGAATCAAAATTTCCACTCGCATTTTGAGTTGTAGTGCTTCTTGAACAATTTTGATTTTACATCTGTCGGCAAAAGGCTAAACTACAAGAAAAAAACGTCTGCCAAGTGGGTGTGGCACATAGCTTCCTCGTATCCATAACCCGATTGTATAGATGATCCGATGCATAGTAGTTAATCTCAAAACATCAAAACAAGTTAATCTGTAACATCCCTGAAAATTTCATTGAAATCGGATGGAAAATGTAGAAAATATGGCCGTTACAAGGAATTCACGTTTGTGCATGCGCAGTGGCTACTATCAGTCCGAAGGTGGTGATTTTCATAGGAAACCATCCACATACTAATCTGCAACATCCCTGAAAATTTCATCGAAATCGGGTAGAAAAAGTGGATGTTATGGCCGTTACAAGGAAATTCACGTTTGCGCATGCGCAGTGGCTACTATCAGTCCGAAGGTGGTGATTTTCATCGGGGACCGTCTAAACACCAACCCGCACAATCCCTGAAAATTTCATTGAAATCGAATAGAAAATGTAGAAGTTGTGGCCGTTACAAGGAAATTCACGTTTGCGCATGCGCAGTCGCTTCTATCAGTCCGGGGATGATGATTTTCATAGGGGACCGTCTACACACCAACCCGCACAATCCCTGAAAATTTCATAGAAATCGGACAATAACTTCGTATAGTTATGCGCGTTACAAGGAATTCATGACAGACACACAGACACTGAACCAAAATTGTTCAGAAAGGTCTAAAACGCAAAACACGAGTGAAAATTTTGATTTTGGAGAACTTTTTTTTTCGTCCTTGAAAAGTTAAAACAAAGCTTCCGCTACCTTGGTTGACTCGGAAGCAAAATCAATGGCATTTTCAGGAATCGTGCAGGTTTGACTCAAACACACACTATTGTTGGTTTTTTCGATTATCAGTATACCATACCAACATACTGTATGCTTGGAAGATGTTATGAATCCAAATTCATGTTATACTCGCCTCCAAGAGTTTGCCTTGCCAAGCGAGTGTTTTTGGACGTTGTTACTCTCACATCATGAAAATCAAAGATCTGCACCTGTCATTGCAATGGAGGCTCAGACAGGGATTGAACCACTGGATCTTCGCCGTGAACTAAATACCATCAGGCTTGCTGAGAAGGTGGCTCTACTGCCTGTTCAGCACAGGAAAGGCTAGCTTAAGCCAAATGCACGCCTCAAGACGCAAACCACTCCGCGAGAAATATTTGCATTGGCTAATATAAGAGCCATTTGCCACTGCTGGTGTGTCGGACCTCAGAATGCCTGTCCCAGAGTTCAGCCTCTCCATATGCCTGGCGGCAAGGAAAGAGGACACTACTCAGGAGGAGCTGAGATCCCGGTCCCTTGAGACACTCGCTGAACTCTACCCAGTGGACTGCTGGGTTCGAATTTACATGATGGCTCTGCAAACCGAGCCCAGAGGGAGACTGGTGAGGTTACCATTCCCCAGGATTGTTTGAACGTGGTTTCTCCTTGGGGCCAATGTCCACCAACTTAAACGCAGAGGTCCGTGCTGTATTTGAGGCTACTGCTGCACTCCTTAGCCTATCCCGTTCCCCAACAAAAGTTGTATTTGTTGTTGACCCATCCCTGGAAATCTGCCCCGAAGGGACTTCGTAGCGAGTTTTAGGTTAGCGACTGGGCATGACTTCCTCCAGAGTCATCTCCACAGAATGAGGAATTTCACCGAATTCTGTTTGCATTTTTCCTGAATAGTTAATGGTGTGGGATAGATGAAAATCGGGCTGATTTCGGAAAATGAAGCTCCTGTTATTTTTGGGAGACAATAAAAATTTTTGATTTCAAAACTAACCGGGAAAACGGACGTGAAGCGGGAATGCTCGCTGATTGGGCTGTTCGGATCGCCGTCTGCTCCCAGTGTTGCCCATTGGGACAACGAAATCGTGTTTTCTAAGAGAAAAGTTATCAAACAAAAACGGGGGAAACCTAATTTTCCCCATCTTGCTTTTCTATTTTTTCTAGTTTTTCGATTTCGAACTTTACTGTTTCGTGAAATTTTGCATCTGGGGACTATAGATTTCTCGATCTCAGCGCTTCAAGCGGCCATAAATGAACTATTCCAGGATGACGTCATTTTCCCGGTTTTTTTAAACATTCGTATTTTCTACACTGTTTTGTTTATTCGTAAATTAGGAAGTTCGGGCTGAAAGTTTGCCTTAGGGGGTTTTTCGAGGTGCTGAACCCGATTTTGGGGTCAAAAATAGGAAATTCCGCCATGGTGAAATTCCTCATTGGCGTTACTCCTACACCGGCATGCCCCCTGTGCAATACCAATGCAACAATGGATGCCAGGCACTTGGACCATTGCCCAACAATCCCTCAAACCAGACATAATGATGAAGGCTCCGAGTGGAGAAGAAAGAGCAATTTATACTGGGTTGCCAGGAAGGAGATGGCATTAAGTCCTCCGTCCAGCGTAGAATAATACTCAATAGGATAATAATAACAAATGCTTAATACTCGTATTTTATTCCTTCTATAAAGATCCCTCGGGGAACGCCCTTTTAATAAAGAACCTAGGAACATTTCATCTTCAAGATAATTCGTACAACCGCATTTCGTAGTTTCCTATTCCGCATTTATAGTTCACCGTTTGGATCAAGTCAAATACCAGGCGGGCTTCAGAGCAAATACCGTTGTGGGAAATCTAGCTACTGCTACCGGGTGTTCAGCTATTTCCCCAAAACAGCGTAGGTGGAAAATAAACTGGGGTTCCAGAGAGTTTCATTTCAAGTTATAAATGAGGTCGGAACATACTGTGAACAGTAAACAGAGGGCGATAAAGGGTGGAAAAAATGTCTGCCTAGTTGGGTGAGAGGTGAATCTTCCTCACAAAGAATAACGTGGAAAGGAATTTATTGGTTCAACGATGATTGCGCTGATCAGAACACTAATTCTTTGATATGAAACATGAACTTCACGATCAAGTTTCTGGTTTCCTACAACAAGACGATTGAGAATTCTTCTTTTCTGAGTTTTCATGCTGTTCCATCAAAAAATTCATCAGCAATAGTTTGTCAAAAACACATTTGAGTACAGGGAATTTCTTTTTGGGGAACCATCTTCCACTTAAAAAACGTCTTTTGTTGAAATTTGGGTTCTTTAGGATTGTCCGAAATTCCTGGCTAACGAACTCGTCTTTTCGTTTGTTATTATGAACATTAAAAAAAAAACTTTTAAAAATAGAAATAATTAGGTACTTACTCAAGTTATCTTCGGAAGTGACATGTAATCGTGTTTCGTTATAGATTTTTGGAAAATCTTCAGGAATCATTTTAGAATGTTTCCAGCGGACTTCAGTGAAAAAAACCGATGCAAATTATTACACAAAGGTTTATTATTACAACTAGAAGAAACGAACAAAGGTCGCATTTTAGTCAGCTAAAATTTCACCGGAGATTAGGCCTATTTTGCGATTCACAATCGTGTCTCTGATTTATCGTACGTTCAAACTTTAAATTATTGTAGTGAGCGAACGGTCTGTCCTACAGAGCTTCCGGTGGTCTCAAAAAATTCTAAAAATTCTATAGAATCTTAAATTGAAGAAAAAACAATACCTTTAGGTATATCAAAATTTTTTGAGTTCGAGCGTTTTCAAAATTTCAAAATTGATGAACCCTTAGAAGTGACCTACATCATCCAAAATCTTCGGGGCACAACTAGACCCCAAATGGAGCCTACATACCAAATTTCATCAAAATCGGTCAATGCTAAGTGGCAAAAGTGCCGCGTACGGCGTACGGCGGACGGACGGCCAAATTTTTATTCGATTTTTGGATTCTACGTACCTTGAAACGTAAACCATCAAATTTTGAGGGGGTGTTAAAATTTTTTTTTCTTGGTCGATTCCAAAGGTTCATTATTGAAAATAATAAACCAAAATGGCATGACACCGATTGTTTACCCCCCTCCTATTCACCTGATCTCGCCTCCCGCGACTTTGTTTTGTTCCCCCGACTCAAAAGGGACTTGAAAGGAAAACGATTTTCGGCTGAGGAAGATGTGAAACAAAAATCGCCGGATGGCCTCAAGCTCATTCCATTAAATGAATTCCAAAAGTGTTTTGAACTATAAAAGAAGCGATTGGAAAAGTGCGTTGCAGTCAGTGGTAATTACTTCGAAGGTGATCAAAATTTGGTGTAAAAATATTGAAAAATGAAGAAGTTATGACGAATTTACGGTTACTTTTGGGTACCCCCTCGTACGTGACCGACGTAGTAGGTGACGTGACGATCGGTCGCGAAGGTGCGACATCAACTGTGATGGTCAAAAGTGACGGTTGGAAAAATAATGGAAGCTTCCTGTTAATCATTATTAAATTATTTTAAAAAAATCAAAAAATTCCATGCAAAAATGTTAAGTCTACAGCAGTGGTTCCCAACAGGTGGTCCGCGGACCCCCAGGGGTCCGCGAGCTAGGCCCGAGGGGCCCGCAGGTTATCATTAGAATAAAAAGTAATACTTTTTGTAGAAACAGATTTTCAGTTTTTTGCACCTTTCTAGGCGCTTTAGCTTCTGGATCTGTCATTATCCGTCAACAAAGGCTAGCACACTAGTGCCGTCACTGGAACTACATGGGCAAATGGGCAAGGGAACGATGTAGATATGTTCAAAGTTGAAGACAAGATTAGTGCTATGGTCAAAAAGTGTCAGATTTGGGCGGCACGGATTGGAAAGGATTCTTTTTCTAACTTCCCTACTTTGAAACAATTTCTGGAGTCTTCAGAGGAGAATTTGCCTGAGCAGATAAAGAGCAACATAACCAAGCATCTTCAAAACCATTTAGGGAATATTTCCCTGAACCTGACCCTGACGATAATTGGAAACGAAACCCATTCAGCTGTCAAGAAATAGAACAAATTCAAGGCCTCGCAGAAGAAGAACAAGATCAACTTGTGGAGCTGTCTAGTTGTGGTACGATGAAAAACATATTTAATGGAGAGAAAATCGCAGATTTCTGGGCTACAGCACGCAAAGACTACAAACAACTTGGATATAAGGCAATAAAAAGATCCTTCCATTTGCCACTACCTATCGATGTGAACAGGCATTTTCCTCCATGTGCTTCATGAAAAATAAGTACAGGAATCGGCTTGACATGCGGTCGGATTTCAGAGTGAAGGTATCAAGTTTGGAACCAAACATTTCCGAAATATTGGAATCAAAGGCCAGATTCAATTCATCTCACTGAAAACTGAAACTTAACTGTATGTACGTATAAAAATACAGATAAAAAAATTGTAAAATGATTGAGAACTGTACAATAACAATAAAGATAAAATTTAACAAAACATTTTAAGCCCCTTCTTTGTTATCAAAATACCAACCTTAAATCCCAAAATAATTAAAACATAAAAATGTTACGTCAATGGTGGGGGGGGGGGTGCGGAGCCCACTCAAAATTTACGGCTTTATGTTTAGGAATTAGTGGGGGTCCTTGTCATTTTTGCGAATATGTGAGGGGGTCCTAGCAAAATTTTTGTTGGGAACCCCTGGTCTACAGCAATAGCTTCATTTTTCTTGAAAATTCGCTAAAAGGATTACAGGAAATGGAACATTTGTGTACTAAGTTGCACACTACCTAAGGAAATAGATCCACTATAGTGAAAAGCACGAATATTGTCCATTCTGATCGGTCTTACCCATTTTTCCAGGGCTGATGTCGAACTGAGAGGGGGAATCGTGGACAAACACTGGCCGAGAGCACAACTCCTGAAACAACAAAAACAGCGAACGTCAGAATTTTCAGGTGAAAAAACTACAGTTATTGACCGTTTTTTTAAAGGGTGAAAATCGGTCAAAGAGGAAAATAAACAGAAAAACTTGTAAGTGACAGTACCTTCCAATACTCAACGTCCTCAGTAAGTACATAACAACGTAAACAAACGATCAGTCAACAATGTCAACTTGCTTTATTAAACATAATTTATTCATCACTAAAGGGAAAAAAAGGTATATTTATAATCCTTTTAGGGCTATACACGATCCACTGTGGTCAACAACATTATTGTCTAAGCAAACACATTACGAGTATAAGGGATGACAGGAAAATTGTGAGAAGGGTTGACTTCCTGACAAGGATATTGAGACATTAATCGAGACTGCTTGAGATTGGATTCTCTCCCTAGCAACTCTCTTTGTCTCGTAAATATGAAAAACTGAGAAAACAATTATTAAGCATTCTCTCTTTGGCCCTGCACGCTTTGGTGAGTGTGCGAAGGCTGTATTGGAAAGCCAGATGCTTAGCTTTCGTGAGTCGCTAAACTAGAGGACTCTCAACGCCCAGTTCCACTTGTTGTACCGCCATCTTGATTTGAACGTGGACTACATTAGAACCCTGTCACAATATGAGGCAATGGTGATCATGAAGTGCCGAGGGGATGTCCTCAATATCAACTGGCAGCCTTGGATCAGCAATAGAGCTTACCTCTGCTCTCTCTGCAATCTTGGAGCCAACGAAAGTACTGACTTTCTGGCTGCTTGTCCAATCCTTGGACACGTATGACTCAGGTGTTTCGGCCGAGTCGAGTTGACCGGATCTGAGTTGGTGGATATTCTGAACGGACCCGACTGGAAGGCTCTTTGTCTCTATTTTCGCGAGGCCTGGCGCTACAGGTCATTTCTGGTCTCGGAGTTAAATTATAAAAATTAATATCTATTATACAGGGTGTCTACCATTTGGATTCATCAAACTTCAAGGATCGATTCTACAACTAATTTGCAACAAAAAATATCTCTCAGTAATTTTTTCTTAACTCACTCAAAAATCTTTTTTTTTCCACTTTAAAGTTTTTATTCGTATTTTTGACCTTGCAGCACTAAAATGGTCATAACTCCCTTATTTCTCACGCTACTTCAAATCTAAATACACCGTTGGACAGAGCGTTAAATTTTCTATCCATTCAGTGGGAAACCAAGTTTCTTAAAGCCATTTGTAAAAGTAAAAAAAAAATAATCAAAGTCAACATTTATAACTTTTTTCGAAAATCGCCTTTTTTCAGGCTTACGATTCCCTCTTACAAAATACCACTATCGTGGTGCACTTAACGGGAAAAACTACCCCAAGATCTCACCTTTCCAACGGTATGTCAGTTTCAAGGTTTAAGAGGAAAGATTCTTAGAAAAAATTGAGTTTTATGCGAAAAAACGTGCTTCTTTAGGCATATTCCGCTAGAGAGTCGACCAATTATTATTGCCTTCACTTTTCAAGGATTGCAATAAAAAGTCCACCAAATTACATTTCTATTCGTATTTTACGTTTTGGACCTTCTTGAACAATTTTGGTACCCTGTCTGTCCATCTGACAGTCGGTCTGTCTGTCTGAAAGTCCTTGTAGATGGCAAGAGCAATTCGAAGCTTCTGTCCGATTTCAATGTAATTTTCGGCGATGTTCTCCATGTAAATCAAAGTCAAAGCATTAAATTTTCAAAATCAAATTCAAAAATTTTAATTGTTTTAAATAGAAATTACCATATTTTGGTTTATTATTTTCAATAACAAGCCTTTGGAATCGAGCAAGAAAAAGAAGTTAACCCCCCCTGAAAATTGTTTTATTGTTTCGAAAAAAAGTTATAAATGTTGACTTTGATTAATTTTTTTACTTTTACAAATGGCTTTAAGAAACTTGGTTTTCCACTGAATGGATAGGAAATTTAACGCTCTGTCCAACGGTGTACTTAGATTTGAAGTAGCATGAGAAATAAGGGAGTTATGACCATTTCAATGCTGCAAGGTCGAAAATACGAATAAAAACTTTAAAGTGGAAAAAAAGATTTTTGAGTGAGTTAAGAAAAAATTGCTAAGAGACATTTTTTGTTGCAAATTAGTTGTAGAATCGATCCTTGAAGTTTGGTCCATCCAAATGGTAGACACTCTGTAGAAATAATCTGTATAGGAATTATTACTGTGCAACTCTCTCCTCTGTTTTTGTTTTTGTACCTTGTTGCTTTGTTAAGTTATATTACCATAAGCATGCTCTGTGCGCGTATTCAGTTATATATATATACACAGTTAGTCTCTACATTTAACGCCCTCGATCCTTCTTGTATTTGACCTTAGTTTTATTTTTTCTAGATTTTTTCTTTCTAAAACGGATTTCCCGCTGACGGTCCAAAGGACCAAAGCGTATCATGTTGTGTACCTACTTGTTGTTTTGCATTTCAGTTAATAAATACATCGAGGGTGAAGTTCCAACAGTGCCCAAGTCATTTTTTTGACATTTTGAGTTAGGTACATCAATGGATTCAAAATTTCACGCCGAATCGATTGGTAACATGGGTTTCAGGAGATAAACGCCTCAAAATCACAAAAAGGCAACACTGCTTAGCTCAAATGTGAAGCCAATAGTGCCCAAGACACCTCATTTCAACAGTAAAATGTGGTCTCTCAGCAACAATCTGTGTCGGAAGTAAGTAACATAATTTGTTGTCCTCTTTTTCAAAGTTTTATGGTTGAATACGTGAAATTAGTATATAACCAACATGCATAGAACGATAAATTGTTCAGATGTGCCTTGTTCTAGCCAAGAAATCCTCCAAAAAAAAGAAAGCTTTGAGTTAGGCGCTGTTGTTACAATAGTTTCTGGGTTTTTAACATCGCATGTTTGATTTAGACTTTGTTGGGAAGCAAAAGACTGCTTTATTCACATTACACTTTTTTAGATTTTATGGTTTTACGTTATAAATTAACTTATTTACTTTATTATTCCATTATTTTGCACACCACTTTACTGTACCTAATGTTAATAATGTTTAGAAACGGAGGAGTTGAGTGAAGATGACCTCATAATCTCGATTAATGAACTTTGCAATCATTTGTGTCAAGAAGGAACTGCTGCTTTCGAAAGTAATGCTGATGACGTGAAGCGTGAAACACAAAACATAGTTGATTTTCAAGAATCATATTTTTCTGAGGAAAATGAAGGAGCCAATGTCAAAGAAAAAGACCCGGATTTCGAATTACAGGAAGCTGATGATGAACAGTTTAGTGAAGATGGAGAAGAACAGTTGGAGGTCCAAGGAGATTTAAGTCCAATAAAAAAATGATAAAATTAACAATAAAAAAATGAAATTGCTCCAATATTATTCTTCAAGATGTAGATCGTAATGGAAGACGCATGGGCCCAACATGTAACTAAGAATTTTGTAAAAAAAAACAATATCTCAAGACGTTGTACCGCAATAAAACAGCAATAAAGTGAGAGAATATTCATAAACTTCTGGAAGGGAATGATTGGAGAGGCAAATGTTCATAAATGTACGCTCCTTGATAGACATTTTAGAGCACATACATAGTGAGTTTCATGGCTGTTTGTTTATAAAAGGTGGCATCTTGAAATCCGTAATTAATTTCTATTATTTTATTTTTTCCAATACAGGTGGCTTGGTGGAAAATAAATTAAGAATAAAACATTATTACTATTATTATTATAGGTTCGATTTAAATTCTCACAACACAGCCCAACTCATCAAAGGTTTCAGATAACCTAGCCCAAGTCAACTATTTTATGAAAAAGCAATAATTTCAACGAAAATTTCAATTAAATGCAAAGAATAGCTCTTCAACAGTAAATTGACACCTGGAACCTTGCAATTATGGCTTAGGAGTAGGAATAATAAAGTTTTTTGCGTCTCCTGTAAAATTGGAAAAAATGACGAGCACTGTTGGAACTTCACCCTCGACATATTTCAATCAGCATTCTCTCAAGGGTTGTGTGGATTCGGTTACAGATGGTCAACAATGGATTTCATAATTTTAAATTTCAAATTCCAAACAGAGTTAAGCATTTTCCTTCAACCTCCAGGTAGGCTGAAATATGAGTAAACTCTTGGAGGATTACTTTTTTTAAGCCTTGTTGTTTCAATTTAACCGTTCCCTCGGTTTCTTCTCATTTAATTGGACTTTTTGCCAGCTGTGGCCCGAAAAGGAAGTTGGAAGGAAATTCGTTGTTTCGAAGAAAGAATTGGTTTTTTTTTACAACGTTTTTGGAGAATTGATGATTTTTTCCGCTGGAGTAATTTCCAAGGATTGGCCAACGGAGGGCTGTAGTATTGTGTATGTAGTACAGTATATAATCCACTCGACCCCTTCATTTTGTCAGGGGAGTCCTCCAGCATTACCGGAGGCCTAGATTGATTGTCTCACTCCGAGACGTCACATCAATCACGAGGACCCACGCAGTCCCTTCCCCACCTTACAAACCCGAGGATGTCGTGGGTGGACTTTCGATTACATTGGAAACCCTCACTAGAATCTCAATCGACGATGGGGTGCTTAAATTCAGCGTGTAGGATCGAATAGTAGAATGAGGACAAGGAAACCCCTTTCTTGGGCATTAAAAAAATGTATGGGGTTAGTTCCGCTAGTTATAAGAACACAATTTATTATTATTATCTACGTACCATATAAGAGAATCCGCGTAACCAGTAGGGATGGGTATCGTTATAAAAGTATCGATATTTTGTATCGATACAGTATCGATACAAAATATCGAGTATCGATATCCCAAGTATCGTTGGGCATGAGTATCGATATTTTAAAATATCGAGTATCGATACTTTAGTGTCACAAACTATCAATATCATCCAATTTTCTCATGAAAAATAATTTTTTCAACAACTTTTATTCATTTTTCACTCCAAAAGTTCAAGCAGAGTGATTTTTTCCATGATATAAACGTTATTTGTGCAACCAAAGAGTAATGACCCAAAAACCTCTCTATCTTCATTTTTTAGCCATTATGTTGAATTTTCCGCGTGAACAGTATCGATATTCGACATTTAGAAATATCGGATCCAAAGTATCGATATCCAAAAATATCAGATAGTGCAGTATCGATACTAAAATATCGAGTATCGGTACGAAAGTATCGATATTTTGAAATATCGAGTATCGATACCCACCAGCAAGTAACCAGCAAGTTGAGTACACGAGGCGAGCGCTTTTGGTGTAAGGACATCATCTTCAAGCCGTCGAGAGAGTACTAAAGTTTGTCTAATCATTCTACTATTTAATATAGATTCTAATTCTAATTATAAAAATTTAAAAATATAATTCTTCTAATTATTTACTTAATCTGGGTGAAAGGGAGGTGAAAGGTTCTGGGTGAAAGGGTTAGAAAGGAAGGGGCCACGTGGTGAAAGGTTGTTTGTCTGTCATGTCAAGTGAAAGGGGGAGATAAAACTAAGCCTACTAGCTAATTGTACATTTACCACGTGGATGACCACGTGGTCTTTTATTCTAAACTATAAATATGGATGAAATAGAATGGGGTAGCACTATGTGCAGAAACCAATTATTCTAATTTCAAATTAAGTTATTTTGAGTAATAGAGTTAGGCCTACAAGGGTGGTAGCAATTTGCAACAAACCACCTAGCAAATAGGTACCTACCTATTGGAAGTAATACTCGAAGGACCACAGCCTTGTATGGCTGAAATAAAGACAATGAAGAAAAGGCAAGTGAAATGAGAAAGCTAGTGTTTAGTTTTCTTAAGAATGGTATAATGAAAATTGAAGGCATGAGCACCTAGACTCCCTACCTACCTACAACTCCTATGGCCATGGAATGAAAGTATTTATTATAATTATGTATGGTACCGTGATGCTGAGGCTGTATTGGTAGGTGTCCTGTCCCGAAATTCCACTCCAGAGATCCAGAAAGTTCGTGGTCTGGCAGAAGAGGGAGTGTGAAGATGTGAGTTGAGTAGGTGAAATATTGCAACACTCTTCAACCCTTGAAAAACGTCCTGGAAAGGCTGGATTCTTGTGCAAAACTGGTCTCCACAGTGTTCAAGTGGCAGGTGAAACGGGCGGTAAACTTGTAAAATTAATCCGGATCACAATTTTTGATTTTCTTGTTAAGAGAGGCTCTCACTTTTTCGTTTTAAGGAACTGTAATGGCCTCCCACCACCAAGAGCATGGATCATGGAAGACCGGTGAGAAAAACGGTAGATCCACCGAAGAATGTAGGAAGTTGGTAGCCCTGAACGCCATGGAAGGGTGCCTCAGTTGGTGAGATGCCGGTGTGAAGTGGAACAGACGTGATGTCATCATGGAAGATCACGAGTTGCGAAGATATTAAGAGATATTAAGAGTAATATAAAAGAAAACGGAGGATGTACAACGCTACGAGTAGTATGATAATTCCTCACAAATTCTCCTACAATACTGAGTACGTGTGTGCAACATGATAGAGCACCTAAACCGAACATTAATTTGAATTTCAAGAAGGCCATGTTCTATTTGAACAGCTGACTTCCACGAGGTTTGCCCCCTAAAGTTACGTGTATTTCGCACTGGTTGGCATTCCTACTTATGACTGATAACAAGAGTCCCGCGTTCAGGGGAGAGATAAGAGAGAGAAGAAGCAAACAATAGTACTTTAGTGAAATAATGCATTGTGAAAATGAATAATAAGTGGTGTCATGCAAATAGGAAGTGAGACGATCGTGCATGCAAATGAGTCGTAAATCCATGCAGGTATGTGCCATTTCTGATCAAAAAAAACGCTTGCATACGAGTCTGCAACACATTGAAACATTTTCATGCTGATCTGGGAGCTCGATTTTCGCCTCAGCTGATCTGGGAGCTCGATTTTCGACTCAGCTGATCTGGGAGCTCGATTTTAGACTCAGCTGATCTGGGAGCTCGATTTTCGACTCAGCTGATCTGGGAGCTCGATTTTCGACTCAGCTGATCTGGGAGCTCGATTTTCGACTCAGCTGATCTGGGAGCTCGATTTTCGACTCAGCTGATCTGGGAGCTCAATTTTCGACTCAGCTGATCTGGGAGCTCGATTTTCGACTCAGCTGATCTGGGAGCTCGATTTTCGACTCAGCTGATCTGGGAGCTCGATTTTCGACTCAGCTGATCTGGGAGCTCGATTTTCGACTCAGCTGATCTGGGAGCTCAATTTTCGACTCAGCTGATCTGGTAATATCAAACTGTAAAGTACCTACCTACCTAACAACTTCACTTCTGATGGTCATAATCATCATTGTGGCGACTTGGGACAAATTTCGTCGCATCAAATTTCGTGACGATTTTTTTTTTATGTGCCATATGAAAGACATGAAAATGTCAATATATTACAAGCTAACTTAAATACCTAACTTACAGGTAAACTATTTACTAATATTTACTTTTAACTCAGATACTATATATTTTTGACATTTTCATGTCTTTCATATGGCACATAAAAAAAAATCGTCACGAAATTTGATGCGACGAAATTTGTTGCAACGAAATTTGTCCCAAGTCGCCACAATGATGATTATGACCATCAGAAGTGAAGTTGTTAGGTAGGTAGGTACTTTACAGTTTGATATTACCAGATCAGCTGAGTCGAAAATTGAGCTCCCAGATCAGCTGAGTCGAAAATCGAGCTCCCAGATCAGCTGAGTCGAAAATTGAGCTCCCAGATCAGCTGAGTCGAAAATCGAGCTCCCAGATCAGCTGAGTCGAAAATCGAGCTCCCAGATCAGCTGAGTCGAAAATCGAGCTCCCAGATCAGCTGAGTCGAAAATCGAGCTCCCAGATCAGCATGAAAATGTTTCAATGTGTTGCAGACTCGTATGCAAGCGTTTTTTTTTAACTTGACATGGCAGACAAACAACCTTTCATCACGTGGTTAGCACGTGGCCCTTTCCTTTCTGATCCTTTTACCTAGACTGTTCAATTAGAACGACGGACTGACAAACATTGGAACTCTGTCGACGGCCTGAAGATGAGGTCCTTACATCGACTGTACTCTACTTGCTGGTTACGACGGATTCTCCGATACGGTACGTAGATAATAATTGTGCCCTTTCTTGGAGTTTGTAATCATTGGAAAAATGCATTTTATCAATGATTTGAAGCGCAGGTTGCCGCGTGAAACGAGAGCTTTTACTGAGAGGGGGTCACCACAGTCAGTGAGCTTTCAATTCCCTAGGTAGATGGACTACCTAATAAATTTCTAAAATCCTTGAAAATTCAAATTAAGTTACAACTTATAACTTACTTTTTTACTTTTGGAATTAAATTGGTGCATAAGTGTAGAGATTATAAAAGTATAAAGAATGCCACATTAAAAATGGAAATTGGATGGTTATTTTCTGGAAAAATGGGGAAAATTGTTGGTGGAAAACTAACCAGCTATGAGATGGCTTTTGATGGGCAAGGCACTGGGGGGTGGTGGGGGCAATGTTGCTCTTTCACATGGTGGGGAGGGGCAATTGAGCGCCTGTTCGTGAGAGATTAGACTAACCGGGAACGACGAAAGAACAGCGACCGACTGAGCCACGAGTCATTTTTGATCAGTCGGAAAATCTCAAATTACTACTTGAAAAAATCAATAATCGTGCATCAAAGGCCCGTAGATTTACTGCAATCCAATAACTGAAAAATCAACCTTTTTTTCCTCCCGTCAACTTTGATGAAAATCCTAGAAACCCACATCCGGCCAACTTCGGGAATTATGCATTGCGGCTCAGCCTTTCTAATTTCTGAGCCTCAGAAATTTCCATTTGAAACGAAGCGTTTTCTCGATGTGAAAACGACTGAGATCCGACAAACAAAACTTCTCAACAGTCAAAACCCTGTCACCCCCCGCCAAACCCCTCTCTCAATAACTCAGCTTAAAAAAAAGGGGGAGGAAAGGGGAAAGGAGAGAACTACACCGTTGAAATCTAATATCCGCCATCTGTTAGCCGTGGCCCTGTTGTATTTCCTCGCAATATTATACAGACGAAAGAAAAAAGTAATAACAAGCTCACTTCTTTTAAATAAAAAATCTTGGGTTTTTTCGATAGTAATTGCGCATTTTTCGGTATTTATTACGAAGGGGAGGATCCACGAAGTAATTCATAATGAGGGCCGGTTCCTAGGGGAAAACGCTGCAAATTATTTTAAAACGATACAATCAAATTTACTTCGGTAGAAATTATTTTTTTGCCAGCAATATCATCACTATCCGAGAGTTGTGGGTGCTTTCCTAATAAAGGATGGCTAAAAAAAATAAAAAAAAAATAGTGGCATGAATACCGAAACAATAAAAAAAAAGCTCAGCCTCCTACCGCATCCTTGCGAGCAAACTGTGAAGAACCTTCTACTGATTTATCGCGCAACTGCGCAATCGTGCGCAACCATGATCAACTTAGTTTTTTCAAATGGGAACCCCCATTTTGGTTTATTATTTTCAATAATGAACCTTTGGAATCGACCAAGGGAATTTTCTTTTTTAACTCCCTCAAAATTTGTTGGTTTACGTTTCAAGGTACGTAGAATCCAAAAATCGAATAAAAATTTGGCAGTCCGTCCGCCGTCCGCTGTACACCGTACACAGCACTGTCCCCACGTAGCATTGACCGATTTTGATTAAAATTGTATGTAGGCTCCATTTGGGGCATTTGGGGTCTAGTTGTGAGTCACAACTTGTGACCCGAAGATTTTGGTTAATGTAAATCACTTCTAAGGGTTCAAATTAAAATTTTGAAATTTTGAAAACCCCCTAACTCAAAAAATTTCGATATAAAGGTATTGTTTTTCCATCAATTTAAGATAGTATAGAATTTTTTGAGACCACGCGGAGCCCTGCAGGACAAACCGTTTGCTACCTACGAGAATTTAAGGGTTAGATTTACGATATATCAGAAACACGAGTGTGAGTCGCAAAAGAGGCTAATCTCCAGTCAAATGCTAGCTGACCGAAATGCGATCGATGTGTTTCTTCAAGTTGGGTGGAGGTAACAATGGCAAAGCCGTGTTCTTTGCAGACGAGTGATCTATATAAAAAAAAATAAACCTTTGTGTAATAATTTGCAGCGTTTTTATTCGATTTTCATATTCTACGAACCTTAAAACGTGAACCAACAAAATTTGAGGAAGGGGTTAAATTTGTTTTTCTTGGTCGAATCCAAAGGTTCATTATTGAAAATAATGAACAAAAAACGGAATTTTTGGAAACGGTTCACTGTTATATTTGTAAGTCCGAGTCCTGGGTTCCAATTTGCGCATGAATAAAAACTCCAGATGCGATGAATTAACTTCTGTGTTAAGCTATCTGATAGGTGACGAGTTAATGCGAAATTAGATATTTAAGATATTAAACAGAACTCATTCTATCTGTGTGGCCTGCAG
Source organism: Apolygus lucorum (assembly GCA_009739505.2). Classification (NCBI taxonomy): domain Eukaryota; kingdom Metazoa; phylum Arthropoda; class Insecta; order Hemiptera; family Miridae; genus Apolygus; species Apolygus lucorum. The sequence continues at coordinate 26,025,668 of CM019170.2, forward strand.
CTGACTGACTGTTAACAAAATGAAAGGAAACAATATTGAAACATGAAAGCTCAACGATAAGAAACAACAACAAGGTGACTCCTCGGCCTGCGAGATAAAAATAGTCTAAGAATAGAAATACAATCACAAAGGGTACCAAAACAAGTGCTGTTATTAGAAATGATGAATACATAATCGACGCGTGAGATTATTTACATATTTATAACCGTTGCACTCGAGTGTACTGGAATGTTTGTAACAGTGACGAAAATCTCCTGAATCGAACAACAACTATTGGGCCAAAGGTCACAGTCAATGAAGAAACGAAGCTGCGACGCTAAAAGTAATCAAGGAGACGTTTGTGACCAAGAAAAGCCAATCAAATGTTGATAACTCTCCTACATCTTATCCACTCCATTCTCTCTTACTAGGCAATGCCGTGGAGAGGAGAAAAAAAGTTAACACGACCACTAGTGAAGTGACTAGTCCCACGTAAGTCATATCCCTCCTTTTCCGCACCCTTCACAGAAGCAATCAACTGTTGATTACTCTCAGACACCTCTCTCGCACTCTACTCTCTCCTTCTAGGCAATACAGTAGAAAAGAGAGGATCGGTTGTAGACTGACGTTTCCAGTTAATAGTTGGGATCCGGGGTCGCGAACGTGACCTCAATGAAAAGCTCTAATCGATCACTCGGGTTTTACCTGGTAGGCGTAGGTGGAGACATAGTAGGCCTGAAGACGACGACCAGGGGAGCTCGGAACGTCGGACCATTCAGCAACCGAAAGGGTTCAATTAAGCGGTATAACGTCGGTGCGAGGGAATTTCTAATTTCCAGGCAGCTGAGGGAGGCAATGAGAGTAAATTAGTTTGGAACCGGGATTTTACGGTCGTTCATAATCCTTGTGGTGCAATTTCCCACAAATTTAAATTGGTTTTAAACCCTACCGCCCCAGAGATGAATAAAAGTGCTTTTATTCAGGAGAATGAAACGTTTTCTGTGCAGAACGGTTTGTTTCATCATCAACCATTTGTTTCATAATCATCAACCTAAAAGCCCGAAAAGGTTCATAATGAAACAATAAAGGCCTGTGGCACATGGCTTCCTCATATCCATAACCCGATTGCATCAATCTCTAAATACCTTGCACTACCCTCATAGGGGACTCTACACATCAACCGGCCAATCTCGGAATATTGTTGGAAAAAGGAGAAGTTATGGTTGTTACAAGGATTTCACGTTTGCGCATGCGCACAAAATAATTTCAATTTGGAAGCTATGATTTTCACAAGGGACCATCTCCGCCCCAACCCGCAGTTCCCGAAAATTTCATCGGAATCGAGTGAGAAATGTAGAAGTTGTTTTGCCTTCGTCTCGGCGTGATTGAAATAATCACAAAGATGTTCGTAAGAGTAACTTTTGGTTTATTATTTTCAATAATGAACCTTCGGAATCGACCAAGAGAAAAATTGTTTAGCACCCCCTCAAAATTTGATGGTTTACGTTTCAAGGTACGTAGAATCCAAAAATCGAATAAAAATTTGGCCGTTCGTCCGCCGTCCGCGGCACTTTTGCCACTTAGCATTGACCGATTTTTATGAAATTTGGTATGTAGGCTCCATTTGGGGTCTAGTTGTGCCCCGAAGCTTTTGGTTGATGTAGGTCACTTCTAAGGGTTCCAAAATCAATTTTGAAATTTTGAAAACGCCCTAACTCAAAAAATTTTGATATAAAGGTATTGTTTTTCCTTCAATTTAGGATTCTATAGAATTTTTAGAATTTTTTGAGACCACGCGGAGCTCTGTAGGACAAACCGTTCGCTCGCTACGAGAATTTAAGGGTTTTACGTACGATAAATCAGAAACACGAGTGTGAATCGCAAAAGAGGCCTAATCTCCGTTCAAATTTTAGCTGACCGAAATACGATCGATGTTTTTCCTCAAGTTGGATGGTTGGTGGCTTTGGAGACGAGTGATCTATATAGAAAAATAATAAACCATTGTGTAATAATTTGCAGCGTTTTATTCGATTTTTGGATTCTACGTACCTTGAAACGTAAACCATCAAATTTTGAGAGGGTGTTAATTTTTTTTTGCTTCCGAGTCTACCAAGGTAGCGGAAGCTTTGTTTTCACGTTTCAAGGACGAAAAAAAAAAGTTCTCCAAAATCAAAATTTTCACTCGCGTTTTGCGTTTTAGACCTTTCTGAACAATTTTGGTTCCGTGTCTGTCTGTCTGTGTGTCTGTGTGTCTGTCATGAATTCCTTGTAACGCGCATAACTATACGAAGTTATTGTCCGATTTCGATGAAATTTTCAGGGATTGTGCGGGTTGGTGTGTAGACGGTCCCCTATGAAAATCATCATCCTCGGACTGATAGAAGCGACTGCGCATGCGCAAACGTGAATTCCTTGTAACGGCTATAACTTCTACATTTTCCATCCGATTTCAATGAAATTTTCAGGAATGTTACAGATTAGTAATTAGATGGTCCCCTATGAAAATCATCATCTTTGGACAGATAGTAGTCACTGCGCATGCGCAAACGTTAATTTCCTTGTAACGGCCGTAACTTTCACATTTTCCATCCGATTTCAATGAAATTTTCAGGGATGTTACAGATTAGTGTTTAAATGGTCCCCTATGAAAATCATCACCCCCGGACTGATAGTAGCCAATGCGCATGCGCGAACGGGAATTGCTTGTAACAGCCATAACTTCCACAATTTCTACCTGATTTCGATGAAATTTTCAGGGATTACGCGGATTAGGTTGTAGATGGTCCCCAATGAAAATCAAGGCCTTAAAATTTACAGTAGCCTCTGCGCACGCGCAATCATAAAATCCTTGTAACAGCCGTAACAGTTGCGTCTGAGGTGAGAATCTCAAAGCCATTAAGCTAACCCCTTTGTAGATCAGTGAGCAAAGTACTGGACTCACACCCAGGAGTCCCAGGTTCGACTCCCAGTCTTGCTAAGAAATTTTTTGATTCCAATCTCTACCGCACTTTCATCGGATTATAACGGTACCAACACGATTGGTGTTTGCAGTTGATTAAGTATGTTCATGGCCAAATCATTACCTACGATAGGCAGAATGGGTACATACTCGAAGCTACATTACGACAAGCGACTACACCTCCACTGCCTTATAAAAGCTAACCAAGTCAAACAGCGGGGAAGGAAGGAAGAAAAAGAGAAAAAGAAAAATGGTTTGTTCAGATTGAAGTTTTGGAGAAGTGAAAAGTTGTAAGTGAGAAATAAAAGAAAAGTCAAAGAAGGAGAAAAGACATTATCAACCCATCATCCGAAGAAAGAAGATCTACCAACCTACTGCCAGCGGAGTTGCTACCTACTGCCAGAGCACCAGACCATCTCAGCCGAAGTTGAGTAACCATTATCGATAAAACAAAACTTATAAGAAGAACTTTAATAAAGTGGTTTCTCATATGAATTCATTGTACCTGATTCGTAGAATCGTAGGTAAATCTATTAGGATTTGAACATACAATCGTTAAGCAACAACAATAACGTTACATTGGCGCCCAACGAAAAATAGAAACCCTCTTACCTAAATTATCTTACAGATTGGTTCATCTTGACCGACCCTGTTACTCGAAATGCATCCAGTGACTCGAAGCAGATCGAGAGCGCAGGCGCTGGAGAATGAGGCAATCCACTCCGATTCATCTCAGCATGGTATGTCGTTATATAGCCCTAATCACTCTCGGAATGAATCACATGATAGGCATACCGAATTCCATTCAGTACAAAGAGAAAGAAAATTAGGTTCCAATTCAGACGTAATCAAATCAACACATAACTCAGAATTTGTATCTTTCGATGTATTCAACAACGCAATTTATACAATTACTCACACTTTAGAAAAAATAGAAAATAGGGTTGAGTCACAAATCGAAAAAATAATGGAACAAATAAAATATATTAACCTAGATAGAGATAGTTTGAGGGAAAACTCATTGCAGGAGGAGTACCAAAATTCTGAACAGAAAAATGATTTCCACTTCAACAACTTAGCTCAAAATCAAGAATATTTCAACAATACCATTGAACGAATTACCCGAGAGATCAAGGTTCTTCAGGAGAAGATAGAAACGAAGTTCGAACATGTCGACGAAATTATTAAAGCCAGTAACAATAACAAGTTTAAGGGAGATTATTCTACAGCCGATAAAAAAGACGACAAAGATATTTTAAATTACGTGAAAGAAAACATAGTATTTGGAAACAGCACTTTTGACATAGCACCGCAATTCTTACAAAATCTGGAGTCCAACATCACGAATATCAACGAGCGCAGCGATTTTTGCCGCATAATTGGAAATAGTTTGAAGGGTGAAGTTTTCGACTGGTGGGAGGTAATGAAAACCCAATGCGCCAGCTACAATGAATTTGCTAAAAAATTCTTGGAACGATTTTGGGGAGAACCTCGCAGACAACGATTAGACATAAACTTGAAAACGGGATTTTATGATAGAAGCTACGGATCCAAAGAGAAATATTTCTCTTATTATTACTTACTGGGGAAACACCTAAAGTCCTACAGTAATGAACATAGTCTACTTTTAGCTATTAGTAAACACTTCGGTGACAAGATGGTAGAGGCAGTATCAGTTCGACATATTGAATCGACGAACGAGTTTTTGGAACAATTGATCGAAGGTGACCTATTCAAATCCAATTACATATACCGAGCCAACAGCAATAACTTCCATCGAAAGTTTGAAGGCCAACATACATTCGATACACCCCACAAATCAGATCATCACCAACAATATCACAATTACCCCAAACAGTCTACATATAATCAAAAGTGGAACACACACAAATCAAATCAAAACGATAATAACCCAACAAACGTCAACTGGAGGTCGCAAACATATTCAAAACCGAATCCAAATGACATGAATAAAAACGAGAGGGAAATTTCATTCAAAACCCATTGCATGACCACGTCAGAAAGCAACCTAGAAGAAGGTGCTTCAGGATATGGACCAGAATACATACCCCCGGAACAGAATAGGTATGCAGACAACGAGAACCAAAAAAACTACTAGAGGGGGTCATCGTAGGAATAGAAGGTACCACAAAGAACATTGAATCCTACGTTGTTAACACGATTGAAGAACATAAGCTTGATGATCCCCAAACAGAACAAAAAAATACTAGTTGCCCAAATATAACCATTGAAATCAACAAATGGAAGACTACAGCCTTGTTAGATAGTGGTAGTGAAGTTTCATGCATAAATGACCAATTTATTGAAAACAACAACCTTTATTTCAATAGATGTTCATACCTTCCAGTACGAAATATAATTGTTAAAACTGCAGTGGGAAAGACAACAAGCCAGATAAAACAGCAGATACTTCTGACTTTTATGCTTGGATCAACAGAATACGATTTTCCATTTCTGATCATCCCAAACCTAACTAAAGATATAATAATCGGATCTGATTTTCTCAATTTCTTTGGAATAACCATCGACTTTGCTGAAAAACAAGTATACACGCAAAACGACAAGAAGTCTACAAAACTAACATTTCAGCAACAAGAGACATCAGCCAACATCAGGGAAATGACTAAATGTAGAATGACATCAGTGGTGAACTCTATCGTCGATGGACCAATCAGTTTGGATTTGAAAGAAACAACTATCGATTCACATCAAACTCATACATTTAAAATATTTTTGCACAAATTTCGTGGCATTTTCAGGGACGAACCAGGACTAATGAAACATTATGTTCACCCTCTCAACATAACGAATTGTGAACCATTTTTCAAAAGAAGTTACCCAATACCAGTACATATAGAGAATGCGGTGACAGAAGAAATAAATCGGATGCTAAAATTGGGAGTCATTGCAAGAAGCAACTCAAACGTGGTTGTTTGAGCAAACCAAAACCATTGTTGGCGTTTGCAGTTGATAAGTATGTTCATGGCCAAATCATTACCTACGATAGGCAGAATGGGTACCTACTCGAACTACACCTCCACTGCGTTATAAAAACAAACCAAATGAAACAGCTGTGAAGGAAGGAGGAAGAGAGTAAAGGAAAAAACGGATTGTTCGGATTTGAGTTTTGGAGAAGTAAAAGTTAGAAGTATAGAAAGAAGAAAAGTCAAAGAAGGAGAAAAGATATTATCATCGCATCAGCCGAAGAAAGAAAATCAACATACCGACCAACCTACCGACCAACCTACTGCCAGCGGAGTTACTACGTACTGCCAGCGGAGTTACTAGGTACCTATTGCCAGATCACCAGACCATCACAGCAGAAGTTGAGTAACGATTAACGATAAAGGACTTATAAGAAGAATTTTAATAAAGTAGTTTCATGTATGATTTACGTTGTGCCTGATTCGTAGAATCGTAGGTAAATCAATTAGGATATGAGCATACAAATCAATTAGCAATAACTATACCGTTACATTGGCGCCCAACGTGGTCGTTCCATTTGGATTAAAGACATCGTTAGCTGGTCTAGTAAGAGCACTAAGTAGGGTAATACCCGAAGAAATTGACAACAATGTATTGTGGTATGTTGATGATCTTTTGATTGTAACTGAAACCTTTGAACAACATTTAGAAGTTTTGGACAAACTTTTTGAGGCTCTCAAGAACGCAAATGTTACAATAAATTCAACAAAATCACAATTCTTCAGGAAAAAAGTCGAGTTTTTAGGATTCACAATCTCCAGCGCGGGGATCGAAACATCTGAAGACAAAATAGAAGCAATCCAGAAATTTCCTGTTCCGCGAACTGTAAAAGAACTCCAACGATTTTTAGGATTTATCAATTTTTATGCCAGATTCACCAAAGATTTTTCACAATTTTCCGCAACCTTAAACAGATTAGTAAGAAAAGGCGTAAAATTCAAATGGACACAAAACGAACAATCAGCGTTTGAAGGAGTTAAAAGCTTATTTAAAGAAAAAGTGCTTCTAAAGTTTCCAGATTTTAACCAACCTTTTTACCTTCAATGTGACGCATCGAACTATGCCATTGGATCTCAGTTGTTCCAAGTAATAAAGGGCGAAATGAGAGTAATAGCGTTTGCTAGTAGAGTGTTAAAATGCACTGAAATTTCATTTTCAACTACAGAACGTGAACTGCTCTCAATTATATGGAGTATAAAGAAATTTTTCACCTACTTGGCGGCATCAAAATTCCGTGTAATTACTGATCATAAAGGGCTGACATTTTTACAAAGATGTAAACCATCAAACCCACGAATCATCAGATGGCAGTTATATTTACAAAATTTTGATTTCGAGATAATTTATTGCAAAGGATCAGAGAATATTATAGCTGACGCACTGAGTAGAATTGCGCCAGGTAACATGAACACACCTCCGAATACGCACATATTTCACGTCCTTGGTATAGATATCATAGATATGTCTAAGAAATTTGAATTTCTAAAAAACATTGCAACTCTACAACGTCAAGATCCTAGTTTGCTACACCTCATTGATTCAATTGAAACAGGGAATTCAAAAACAGCTCGTTATTTAATTATAAACGACATTCTCTATACAAAAGAGAACACCATATCTCGACAAAAAAGAGTTTATATCCCTAGCCAATATCAGGATGAATTGGTATGTCTGACTCACATATACTACAACCACATTGGCATTGAAAAAACTTATAAATTACTCCAAGAACATTTTTTCTTTAAAAAGATGAGAACAAAAATTAAGGCTCTTATTAAATCTTGCCACATATGCCAAACGTGCAAACATCCAAATGTTCGCCACTCGACCCCCATTCAAACAATTACAGCTAACGGTCCCGGCGACCTATTATCAATGGATTTTTACGGACCCCTACCTACAGGGCAGTATAATAATCGATTCATACTTGTAGTAGTGGATAACGTATCAAAGTTTGTGAAACTGTACCCTATGAAACGAGCTACTACTGGAGGTGTTATATCAGCAATGAAGAGTCATTTCTCAAAACTGTCAAAGCCTAAAAAGATTCTCAGCGATAACGCCACTCAGTTCACGTCCAAAAAATTCCAAGAGTTTCTATCTTCAAAAGGTATTAAGTCAGTCCTGATTCCGATAAGACACCCTGAATGTAACCTAGCAGAACGAGTTAACCGCAACTTAGGAAACCAATTCAGATGTATTCTAGGGGATCATCACAACCAATGGGTGAAATACGTTCAACACATTGAAGATACACTGAATGGAACAGTTCATAATGCTACACAGATCACACCCTTCTATATTCAATATGGGACAAATCCGAAGCGTATTTGGGAGGATAACATCGAATTGCCTCCGTATCAAAGACCAAACATGGAAGAATATGAAGAAATAAAGAACAATTTAGCAGAGAAGATCAAAGCAACAAGAGAGAAGCAAAACAACAAACTTAATTCATCTAGGAAAACCGTCATCCACGGAGTGGGAGATTTGGTACTCATAGAAGCTTGGAGACACAGTAACAAGGAACAGAAGATATACGGCAAATTTCTCCCAATTCGAGAGGGACCTTTCGAAATTGGACAGAGAATTGGACAAGCTATCTACAAGTTAAAAATACCGCAGTCAAACGAGACCCTTAAAAACACGTACCATGCAAATGATCTAATCCAGTACAGTACTCCCCTCCATGAGCTTTTGAGGTAAATTCAGTACATAACAAAATTGCAATGATAGATATTACTTATAAACAATTACAACAGTTTAAACAATACAATATCAGTTAGGTAAACATGAGAGTTTAATTTCAAATAATTAACTACATTTAACAATCAATTAAATATTTTGTGGAATTTATATATTTTTTAAATTTTATATTGAATAATTTTTTTTGCCTGTAGTGTGATATTCATACTTGATAGTGATGTGGACTGAAAACCTCTGCATTGGTGTGATGGATCGTCTACAGATAATAGGAACGATTTCGATTTCTGACGGAAATTTTTCCTACGAAAACAAAATCGTTTCATTTGAAGGGAGGGCTTTTATAACGGTACCAACACGATTGGTGTTTGCAGTTGATTAAGTATGTTCATGGCCAAATCATTACCTACGATAGGCAGAATGGGTACATACTCGAAGCTACATTACGACAAGCGACTACACCTCCACTGCCTTATAAAAGCTAACCAAGTCAAACAGCGGGGAAGGAAGGAAGAAAAAGAGAAAAAGAAAAATGGTTTGTTCAGATTGAAGTTTTGGAGAAGTGAAAAGTTGTAAGTGAGAAATAAAAGAAAAGTCAAAGAAGGAGAAAAGACATTATCAACCCATCATCCGAAGAAAGAAGATCTACCAACCTACTGCCAGCGGAGTTGCTACCTACTGCCAGAGCACCAGACCATCTCAGCCGAAGTTGAGTAACCATTATCGATAAAACAAAACTTATAAGAAGAACTTTAATAAAGTGGTTTCTCATATGAATTCATTGTACCTGATTCGTAGAATCGTAGGTAAATCTATTAGGATTTGAACATACAATCGTTAAGCAACAACAATAACGTTACAGGATCATCTATATAATCGGGTTATGGATACGAGGAAGCTATGTGCCACACCCACTTGGCAGACGTTTTTTTTTTTTCATGGTCGATTCCAAAGGTTCATTATTGAAAATAATAATCCAAAAGTCTGCCAAGCGGGTGGGGCACATAGCTTCCTCATATCCATAACCCGATTGTATCAATCTCTAAATACCTTGCACTACCCTCATAGGGGACTGTACACGTCAACCGGCCAATCTCGGAATATTGTTGGAAAAAGGAGAAGTTATGGCTGTTACAAGGATTTCACGCTTGCGCATGCGCACAAAATACTTTCAATTTGGGGGCTATGATTTTCATAAGGGGCCATCTCCGCCCCAACCCGCATAAATCCCGAAAATTTCATCGAAATCGGGTGAGAAATGTAGAAGTTGTTTTGCCTCCGTCTCAGCATGATTGAAATAATCACAAAGATGTTGGTCGTAAGAGTAACTTTTTAATCAAAAGAACAAACACGTTACCGTGTTAGCAACTGAATTCAATGTATGTTGTTAATAATAATCAAGTATGTTAGATAAACATACCATTACATCTCCCCTCCTTAGTCTACCGCCCAAAAGCTTTTGTTCCGGAATAGTGTAGCTCCATCGTGTGTTTTTACTTCCGTGTCTCCTGGATGTTCTTGAGTCCCGATTGAGCAAGTAACGCACCATAAATATTTAGGAATTATGATTGATTATAAGCTAAATTGGAAGGAACATATAAATTATCTTTATGGAAGACTCAAGAAATTTATGTATGTATTTTATAACTTACGTTCAATTATGAATCTGGATGTCACAAAGATCGTCGTATACATCTCCATTTTTCAATCGGCTTTGCAACACGGTATCATTGTGTGGGGGGGAACCTCTACTACTAGTATAAATAAACTAAATATACTGCAAAAGTCTGTCTTGAAAATACGCTTGTTCAAGCCTCGCAAATTGCTGTCTGAGGAGTTGTATGACCTTGCAAAAGTTTTCACAATAAGACAATTGTATATTAAAAATTTACTGTTTTTTTATAAATGTCCTAGTATAATTAATGATCATCATCCACATAACTATACTACTCTTTATAAACTTATGGGGAATGTGACAAACCCCAAACCGTACTTGGTCTTAATGACAAAAAGCCCCCTCTACACTATGTATGTACTTCACCGAATTTTACCCGTAAGATTAAAGTCTCCTACGTCTTTCACGAGGTCCATTTACAAAAAGAGAATCTTTTCTTGGCTTATAAAAATAGGTTATTTACAGGCGGAAACTATAATTAAAAGTGAGTACGTATAGATTATTAAAATTCGCATACTTTTCTTCATGTAAAATAGTTCTGTAAAGGTTTTAAATGTAGGCTCAATTTCTTTATATTTCGTCTACAGAATTAGAATGGAACGTATTTAATTTTTATTTTAAAATAATAAGATAAACGCAACTCTTGTGCGGCGTCACGGCTATGTCTATTGCCGCGCAATAAATTGGCGCATCCACTTATGTTATGTACAATTATTGCAATTAATGAGGTATTGTTCTTTTTATTTATTTCTTTTAATTTGTTTTGTACCCAATAAATAGATTTCTCTCTCTCTCTCTCTCTCTCTCTCTGTTCCGTACCTACTGCCTTACATATCGAAGTTATGGATGTGGCAATTATTTCACGTTTGCGCTTACGCAGCGGCTAACAGTGCGGGTAGCGGGGGGTGATTTCCATAGGGGACCATTTACTTCCTCGTATCCATAACTCGATTGTATAGATGACCCGATGCATGGTAACTACTCTCAAAACATCTCTTAGTACCTTGCACTACCCTCATAGGGGACCATCTTCACCTCAATTCGAATAGTCCCTGAAATTTTCATCGAAATCAGATGTGAAATGAAGAACTATTGGCTGTTTCAAGGAAATACATGTTAGCACATGCGCATTGGCTACTATCAGTCTGAAGGACATGATTTTTATAGGGGACCATCTACACGCCAACCTGCACATTCCCTGAACATTTCAATTAAATAGGATGAAAAATGAGGATGTAGCAGTTACAAGAAATTCACGTTTGGGCATGCGCAGCATCTACTATCAGTCTGAGGCAATGATTTTCATAGGGGACCATCTACACGCCAACCTGCACAATCCATGAATATTTCATCGAAACTTCGTATAGTGTTGCCCGTAGCAAGGATGACATACACACAGACAGACAGACATGAAACCGAAATGGTTCAGGAAAGCCTGAACGCCTAAAACGCGAGTGGAAATTTTGATTTTCGAGAACTTTTTTTTTTCAACCTTGAAAAGTTAAAACAACTCATCTTTGGAAGACTCGGAAGCAAATAATATATATCGGAGGAAGTATTGTGACGTCCCTAAGACGATTAATGGGTTATTGGAGGTAGAATGTGATCCATAGGTTATCTGAGGTTCATGGCAATTGAAAGTAGTTATTAACTCATTAGTGGACTATTGAAGATTATTGGTAGATTATAGAGGGTTATTGATGGTCTCCAAGGATTAGGAGGTGGGGAGAAAATACGAAGTAGCGTAGCACAGTTCGCTTTTCCATCGACCGTCCTAACCCACCGTCGTTCCATCCGTTTAAATTGATATTACAGCCTGTATTGTACATAGAGATCGATTCAAAACAGAATCTTTCAGATGAAATTTGAAAAAGTCTATACAAAGGAAAAAATACCGCCCCCGACGGAAAAACGACGCTGTAAAAATGTTATTATGGATCGATTGAGAAGATTATTTTCAATGGGAATCCTGTTATGACCTTCACGTTACAGTTCTTATCTTTTCGAAGATTTATTACGCTATAAAGTATTGGAACGATAATAGCTTAGTACTCTCCAACGAAGAAAACGGTTAGGTATCCATTCCATATTTCATACTTCGCTTTTCCCAGCACTTTTAAGCTGCTTATAATGGTCCGAGTTTTTTTAGTATTTCTTACAAGCTTTTACAACACAATTCGTCCAAATTCGTACAATTTTACTGTACAAATTTCAAGTACGAATTTCATCTTAACTGAAATTTCATCAAGTAAGCTAATTCTACTTGGTGCTTGGTGATATTTTACGCGTTAACGAAATGTAGGAACCAAATTTGTTCGAAAACCTCTGGAATGCGAGGAAAACTTCCGACTTTGGGAACAAAGTCTTCTCAACCTCAACAGTACCTCAACATGGTACTGAAAATTTGGGATATGTACTCCAAACGGAGGTCTCCTACCCTTTCATTTTCGTCTCTTTTCTTGAAGGTTGTAAGTAGATCATAATTAACGAGCTTAAGGGCTTTTTAAGGATTTTTTTTCAACAGAGTGAGCAATGAAGCCTTCAAGGGCAGTACGACATAGATCAATAATTCACCCCCCCCCCCACCATCAATTATTCATAAAGTATCCTAGTTTATTTCATACGATCGTTTTATTCGCCTGATTCAAATTCTGAAAAATCTGTCAAAATTGCAAAAATTTATAGATGATGCACGAGCAAAAACAAAATAATAATTAAAATGATTCAAAATTGAATGTAAGATTTTACTTATTTTATGGAAATAATGGCGTTTTCCAAATTAAAATAGACTGTCTAGATCAAAGATAATTAAAGATAATTTTTCCCCGATTGTGGTGCTATTCGGGCGAACAAGACTCTGACAAATTCAAGGTCTGAATGCCCTTGAAATAAGGGTCTCGGTCGCCGTTTGTTCCTCGTTCCGGGTTAATATTTCACGAAATTACCGGCGCTCAAAGTTTAAAAGTTGTACCTAAATTTGAATTGTTCAAGAATTTTCGAAATTCATTAGTAGTGCAGCAGTATAGGGGATTGAAACAATAAAATATTGCCGCTGGAATCATCAAAATCGAACAATAACTGTCATTTTTCTCTGGCAATTATTGTTTGATTTTGATTGAGACATCCTTAACTTCTCTCCTATTCAACGTTGAGCATATTGTTGTGGATGTCCAGAGGGGTTTAACAAAATGAGCTTGAATTTTAGAAATGCAAAGTTGATGGCAGAAAACGAACTGAGAGTTTTTATTAGCAACCTAAATTTCGAAGATAACAACAATAAACATAGTAATTTTGGTAGCCAAGTAGTCATGAATCTATAAGAATATCAATTCAATAAACAGGCTCTTAAAGCTCACTGAAAAGGGTTGGGATTGTTAGGAAAGTCAAATCAGTTGCGTGGGCGATAAAGTATATCTCTCTAATGTTCATAGAGATGAAATCTGGTAGGTAAACTAGCAGACCGCTGTAAGTATTAGAAAGGAGCTGGGAATAACAAATCAGCTGTGTGAGCTATAAAATTGACTTCGTCCAGTTTATTATAGAGAGCTCAACTTAGTTACACAACCTCCTCGCAAATAGTATCCACCAAGGTGCCAAGCAATATAGTATCCACTTTGTACCATGAAAAGCCTTATCTGTCTATTCACTCTGGTATTTTGGTGAGTTAACTCAACTAAACGCAAAAATTCTGCAAATTATTACACTAAGGTTTATTATTTTCCTATATAGATCACTCGTCTGCAAAACTCAGTTTTGCCGTTGTCATTACCAACCATACCAAAAGGTGTAGGTACTACCTACCTACTACTCATACCTACTTCACAATCAAGTTTATTTGGAAGAAATAAATGCTTCAAAATCAATTGGAATTCCCTATTTGAATTGTGGGTGCTTTTATTAGGAAATTTGATTACTGGTTGCTTAGGTACAACTCGAAGAAACGAAAATGATCGCATTTTGGTCAGCTAAAAACTTAAATTTGAACGGAGATTAGGCCGCTTTTGCGATTCACACGGGTTTCTGATTTCGAAAGTCCAACCCTTAAGTTCACATAGGGAGCGAACGGCTGGTCCTACAGAGCTCTGGTTGGTCTCATTCGATTCTAAATATTCAATGCTATTTTAAATTGACGGAAAAACAATACCTTTATGTCAAAATTGTTTGAGCTAGGGCACTTAATTACCCCTTAATTTTCACCCCTTAGAAGGGACTGACATCAACGAAAAGCTTCGGGGCACAACTCGCTCCAAATACTCGCTCCGCTATATACCGAATTTGATCAAAATCGGTCCATGGTAAGAAAAGTACGGCGGACGGACGGAAACATTTTTATTCGATTTTTGGATTCTACGTACCTTGAAACGTAAACTAATAAATAAAAAAAAATTAAAATTTTTTTTTTATTTTATTTTAAAAATTAAAAAAAATGAAATTTTTTTTCTTGGTCGATTCTAAAGGTTATTATTGAAAACAATAAACCAAAATCAGAGCTTTTAGTGAATACTCACCAAAATACCAGGGTGGATATTGGTTGCCTCTCATTATTATGGTATTTTTGAGGATTCTGAAATTCGAGTTATCGATGAACGATAATACCATTATCTGTTCAACACCCGTTGGTAATGTTATTCAACAGTTGTTGTACAGAAAAATTTTATTCGCTTGACTTTAAACTTGATTGCTTGTGTTGTGTTGTGATATCAACAAGTTGTACAAAAAATATAATTCACCAAATATTCAATAACAGTCCTGAAGTGCCAATTCGTTACATTACAATAGATTCTACAAAAAAATGTGTTTTGTTCAAATTTAGAGGGTGGTTTGGGGCAAGCCGTGAGATTGCTTATAGATACGAGTATTATTAGTACTATTACGAGTATTATCACGTATTAGTATTATTACGAGTATTAGTACTATTACGAGTATTATTACGATTCGATCAGTCGGAGCTCTAAAGCCAGAGCTTCCACCGCAGAGAAGCTCTTCATTAGTAGCATTATCATTGGAACCCCATAGTGGAACCATTCAAGGATTACAAGCTGTTATAGGTACCTTCGACCTATTCTCCCTCTCATCTTATCCGTTTGATACCCCCACGTGTTGGTTTTATAGCTTTGAACTTCGCCACAAACTCCCGTTGAGAGCCGTACAAATCTCGAAACGGTTTCAACCTCTCACTCCGCCCATACTCCGGTTAGGTTATGTATTCATTGCCTCTACCTACCAGCTAAGTGCTCGTACCTACAGGTCGGATTTGCCATCTAGAAACTAATTAGAACCTAATTCCAGATAAAGAGGGTTTTCTTGCTTAATTTTTCTCCTCCAGTACCTACTCAAACTTCGTTTGGAATTCTCGTTTCGCGTTTATTTTGTAGCACGTGGGCTTCCCATTTATTAGCAAAGAGCCTCCCTATTTTCGGTTGTTTATTCATCAGTCACCATTAATGAAGAATACCATTAACACAAATTAGTTCATTATTCATAATTCAAAATACGTAATCGAAAAATGTTATTGACACCTCTCAACCAACAGCTTCTACCTCTTTTTCATAGTCATATTGAAATTACAGGTTGAATAATTTAAACTTATTCCTGCAATGGAAATCATTTTGAAGATAAAAGGTCAAATATTATAGTATTTGTTATGTTTGCGTGTCGTCGAGTGAAGGAGATGACCTTCTCGATGCGGCGTTTGTGTTTTCTTTAACCCCTACTCAACGAAGAGAGTAAAGTCCCTATCCTAACTTGAAGTACTTTCGCATCGGCGGCTTATTAGCCAGACCGGCCTGCGGAGTGCAGGGAGTTCAGGCTAGCCCGACAGCCCCGGCGTTTCATAGAAACCTACCGACGGGATGCGGGAGATTTACCTATTGAGCCTAGTACTTCGAGGAGATCCCTTGATGAAGGAGAAGTTGGAGAGCGAAATGAACAAGACGAAAGACTGGACTAGAAAGCATAAGGGAGCATTAAGGGAGCATTTCATTAAATATATACTCGTATGAAACACTGGTGAAAGAAGTTCAATTTTAAGTGATGTTGTCCCTTTACCATTTCCCTTTGTACTTGGTCCTTTTGTACTTCTTTATTTAAGAACTAAAATTTTGTTCTTTACTATTTAATAGTAAGTTTAAATGTGGGTCATAACAGTATTCATTTACAGACAAGAATTAAATCTGTTGGTTCAGAAATTATAGTTGGCTCAGGAACCAATAGTTTATATGAAACATTTACTGACGGAATAATTTTTCTTCCGTTTCCAACAATCTTCCGTGTCCTAGCATTTTAGACTTTTTTTTATTGTATGTTTCAATTCTCTAATGTTTGTTCATTGTTTTACTGACACGTTAATGTTAATACGACTGCCCTTGAACGTTTATCAGTGTTTTTTTCACCCATGTCCTTGAATTTGAAGAGGTCTCTATTTTGAAAGAAAACAAACATGTAGAATCAAGTTGAACACAGTTTAAAGTAGACTCATGCACACGCTCACCAATCTTACTGTTCTGCTTCACGCCTTCAGCAATCACACTGTACACACCTCCGTTCATAAAGCCACTCATCGTAGATAGGCACCTACCTAACAATTATAGCCTAAACCTAGAGGTTTGCGTATCTCTGAATGAATTTGAATGCAATTTTGGTTTATTATTTTCAATAATGAACCTTTGGAATCGACCAAGAAAAAGAAATTTTCAACACCCCCTCAAAATTTGATGGTTTACGTCTCAAGGTACGTAGAATCCAAAAATCGAATGAAAATTTGGCCGTCCATCCGCCGTACGCGGCACTTTTGCCACTTAGCATTGACCGATTTTGATGAAATTTGGTATGTAGGCTCCATTTGGGGTCTAGTTGTGCCCGGAAGATTTTGGTTGATGTAGGTCACTTCTAAGGGTTCCAAAATCAATTTTGAAATTTTGAAAACGCCCTAACTCAAAAAATTTTGATATAAAGGTATTGTTTTTCCTTCAATTTAAGATTCTATAGAATTTTTAGAATTTTTTGAGACCACGCGGAGCTCTGCAGGACAAACCGTTCGCTCACTACGAGAATTTAAAGTTTGGACGTACGATAAATCAGAAACACGAGTGTGAATCGCAAAAGAGGCCTAATCTCCGTTCAAATTAAAGCTGACCGAAATGCGATCGATGTTTTTCTTCACGTTGTATGGTTGGTGGCTTTGCAGACGAGTGATCTATATAGAAAAATAAAAAATAATAAACCATTGTGTAATAATTTGCAGCGTTTTTTAATTATTAACATTCTGAGTGTATTAATTACGATTTAGACCTTAAAGAATCCATCAACAGAACAACATAGGAGTTGATATTGAGAGCAATTCATTATCGAGATGATCTCTCAATTTGACCTAATCTCACTAACGTAGGTTCCGACTGTTGTAGGCTATAATCAACGAAATCTAGAATTTAGAAGCCAAGTTTGAGATTCTCGAAAAAATACATACCTAGTACGATACGAGAAATTTTGAACGAGAGTAACCGAACGTCTGAAAACACTGGCCTATCAGCGAATCAGCTGTGTCTTCGTGATAAGAAAAGTTCATGGAGAAGAGAAGAACACAAAACCTGCCTCGTGGATTAATCCTACTCGGAGGAATGGGAGGCTCCCTATCTCCATAGTGAACACTGATGACTCTGCTGGTTAAAGGGCGCTGAAAGGGTTTTTTATTCGCGAGAGTCTCCTGCTAATCTAATGCCGATCCTTTTTTTCAAGTAATCAGACTACGCGTACTACATACGTCTTATCAGCCTTTGCCTTTATCCCTTCTCTTAATTTTCCAAAGAGCTTCTTTAGTAGTAATTTAGAGAATCAAAACCTTCGTCCTTTGATGAAGGAGTGACTTAACATATCCGAAAAATGGACTTGGGGTATCAGCATATTATTGACTTGAACTAAACTTGGTTGATTAGTCGGTAATTCTAAATATCTACCAAATCATGTTATGGATTCAAGGAACCTGTGTGTCACACTCACTTGAATTTACTTGTCGTTTAAAATCAATAGGTCGAAAATCTTTAAAATGTTGCAAATCTCATTAGGTAGGTACTTTAGAAAAATAGTGGGAAAAAGAAATATAAAAGATATTTAGTCGAAATTGAGTTCAAGAATCGATTCACATCTACAATTTGACACCTGAATAGGTACACTTTTTTGACAGTCTTGTTATAACTGTCAAATGAATAGGAGATTCAATCCTCCACCGACACCCCTGGATATTTATGATTGGGGCTCGAGAGGTTTAGCAAATTTTTCCGACGGACCGCGGAATGTCGATGGACCCTGTCGCTCGTTATGATTCGCAATCTAGGATGGCTCATGATGTCATGATGTTTCCGCAGAAACCAACTAATCCACATGTGAAGGGCGATTTGGGTCGTTTGTATCGATTAGGGTAATTCAAATCAGCGGAGTAATGAGATTGTAGCTCGCATGGTGATAGGTATCCAGGGATAATCAAGTCTGGGTTCCGACCTTGACATTGCCGCTCATCAGACCCGCTCGATTGCAACCCGAGCCCGGATGTCTCATCGATTCTTCCCGTTCCTTCCGATATTTTTGAGGGATTGTGTAGATCAGCCTCTAGACGGCCCTATGTTGTTGAGGTCCCTTATATTTCAGCTCCAGGATGGAATCTCTTATGAAAATGATGAGGGATTCAGCCACTGGATGGAGTCCTTCGTGAAAATGTAAAGGGATTTCTGGATGGAATCTCTTATGATAATTGTGACGGATTCAGACACTGGATGGAGTCCCATATATGAAAATTACAATTGATTCAGCCACTGGATAGAGTCCTTCATGAAAATGACGAGGGACTCAGCCACTGGATGGAGTCCTTCGTGAAAATGACGAGGGATTCAGCCACTGGATGGAGTCCTTTATGAAAATGATAAGGGATTCAGCAACTGCATGGAGTCTCTTATTGAAATGATGAAGGACTCAGCCACTGGATGGAGTCCTTCATGAAAATGACGAGGGATTTAGACAATGGACGGAGTCCCATATATGAAAATCACAATTGATTCAAGCACTGGATAGAGTCCTTCATGAAAATGACGAGGGACTCAGCCACTGGATAGAGTCCTTCATGAAAATTATGAGGGACTCAGCCACTGGATGGAGTCCTTCGTGAAAATGTAAAGGGATTTCTGGATGGAATCTCTTATGATAATTGTGACGGATTCAGACACTGGATGGAGTCCCATATATGAAAATTACAATTGATTCAGCCACTGGATGGAGTCCTTCATGAAAATGACGAGGGACTCAGCTGTTGAATCATCAAAAATTAACTTCCCTCGACCGGGGATCGATCTCCTATCATTCCGATTCTGAATCGGAGCTCCTACCACATGAGCTAAGGAAGTGAATGGACAGAAATGCGAAGAGGTCGCTGATCACAACATCTCCCCCCCCCCCCATTAGGAAATCTTAGGTACTCCGTTACCTTGTCAGGGAGGTGAGAGGCAGCTTTGGCTGGCGTTTTCCAACCCAGTGAGAACGCGCTATTTTTGACTGGCTTCAGAGTTTTTTTTGTTATTGTTCCTTATTGACGGGGCGGGGGATCTGCTGACCTCAACGTTTGTCCTAATAGGCGGTGGCTCGACTCTTGTCTTGGGAGGGAGTTGTTTTGATGACCCAATCTTAATGAATTATTGTTTCTCTGAAAAATGCTGAGGAGACCATCCGGGTCCGGTGCGACTGCGCCACAATGTTGAATCATCAAAAATTAACTTCCCTCGACCGGGGATCGATCTCCTATCATTCCGATTCTGAATCGGAGCTCCTACCACATGAGCTAAGGAAGCGAATGGACAGAAATGCGAAGAGGTCGCTGATCACAACACAGCCACTGGATGGAGTCCTTCATGAAAATGACGAGGGACTCAGCCACTGGATGGAGTCCTTTGTGAAAATGATAAGGGATTCAGCAACTGCATGGAGTCTCTTATGGAAATGATGAAGGATTCAGCCACTGGATACAGTCCTGTAGGAAAAAGATGAGGGATTCAGCCCCTAGATGTAGTTTTTCATGAAAATAATACACCTACACGGTTAGTCACTCTAAGAAGATGATCAAAACGTAATCCTCGTATACAGGTTATTGAAAAATACTGAGGATTGAGCCATGTGCTACATAACCACTAGGAAGCTCATTTTAACTTGTTGATTGAATGGATTCTTCTTTTTCCAAATAATTGTATTCCAAGTGCAAGTACCTGCTGTACTCGACTGCAAAGAAAATATCAATTCATTTTTAAACACGTCATTATAAATTAAGGACCTTTCAGCAGGAAGAACCTTTCCGAATCGATATTCACTCCGAATCCGACGCTAACAAATTCGGAACGAGCTTAGAAGGGCGGACTAAGTGGTGCGAGAGGCGATTCGCACGAAATGGGCCGTTGTCGAGGGAATGCCTTGTCCCATCTGTTACTGTCAACCGCTCAGTTCATCAGCTCTAAGCGGGAAACACCACAATCTACTACTTCAAGCTACATCCGATTCACTCGACAACGGAATAGCTCCAACTTGTAGCATTCGGGTCCGAATCCCAAACCGATGTTGATACGGAAACATTTCCACCAACACTAGAACTGGAAGTGCTTTCCAGAATGGAGTATTGATACAAATTGGCCAATATAAATTTCCTGAACACGAATTTTCCGAACTTTTCGGGAAGTCTTTACACGTCTCTACTTCAACTCCTATAGATAATACTTAAGTATTCATCTATTATTCTATCATTCTTTCATAACCTTCCGGCATTTTAATCGATAGAAATCCAATTTTGGGGGTTCCTATGGTGATCGAAATACAGTGTTGCCAAGTTAGACCCCCCCTTTTTTGACAGGGTGATTTGAGGGGGGGGAATCTGTTGGGGTTTTTTGGGACGAGTCGGGGGGATTTGGGAGGGAATGAAAATGAATCAGCTATTAAAATAGCAGCAGGTAATATACCTACATATTCAATGGAATGAAAAACCACCGAATTCACCAGTGTCTATCGTGGTCCCTATGGAACTATTATTTTGGAGTCACCACCACCACCTTGATTGAGTCTTATGGGTTGTTGTCAGTCTAGAGATGGGTATCGTTACAAAAGTATCGATATTATGTATCGATACTGTATCGTATTTGAGAATCGATACTCCATGTATTGTCTGGCATTAGCATCGATATCTCAAAATATCGAGTATCGATACTTTGGGGTCATAAAATGTCAATATTACCTGATATTCTCAAGGAAAATATTTTTTTATCTCTATTTATTCATTTCTTACTATCAAGAGTCCAAGCCCTATTTACACATTTACATTTATTAAATAAATTACAAATTTTGTAAATATGTCTTTTAGCAGGGGGTCGTGATCAAAAAATGTAATAGGTAAATTGTAAATGTAATAGGTAGTCGTTTACAGTTTAGTACTATCGTATTCACGAGTAAACTAGGTATTTCATTACGTTTCTAATCACGCTACTCTAGTCCAAAAAATGAGAAGTAATTTTTCTTAGCAATTAACGAAACAACAACAAGACAATTCGAAGTTAAGGTTTAAGTGATTTCACTTCATAGGTACTATAATATTGTACCTATAACATAGTACCTTTGTGGGTGATATTATCACCCACAGTTTCTTAGCTTACCTACAAGTACAATACATACAAATTTCAAGCCTAGACATCGATCTAGCAAACAAAGCAAGATAGTTCTGATTGAGAAAATAGAAATTTTTGGAGCGACAAATGTTGAAAATTCCGAAATATTCAAATTTGAAAGTCATAACTGGGAAATCTAGAAGTAGGCACGTACTCACCTGCGAATTCATTGTGTTTCATAAAATTATTTTGTCTCAAAATGAGAGTCAATACTTACTTGATTCAAGGGAGCTAGGGTCAGGTAGTAAAAGGGTTCCATGTGATGTCACAGTCCAGGCCTGGTCTCGTTATTGTCTTAAGACGTTTCCTAGAAATCCCAATGCGAAAGACCTCCCCTTCCCCACCACCACCACCAGAGCATGTAGGTACCTGCATGAGCGAATATTCTGAGAAAAGTCTAAATAACAGGTGATTTTACAGCCCTGTCAATGTCTGAGATGCTCTAAGTACAACAAGCAGTGTCGTGGAAACCCTGGGATTCTGGGTAGGAACTCCAAGGAACCAGCACGTGTAGGTCTCAAGCTCCAGGTACCAAGAACCTATCTTTTCCTAGAATCGCCTAGAGGAGCAAGCACTCGTGTGTGAACTTGAATACTCTCGGCTCTCTGGACTGAATAAGAAATGAGAAAAGAATAAGAATAAGAAAAGTCCATTCATACAGCATGAGATAATGAGCGAATTTTAATTGAAATCTAGTATGGTTTTTTCACAGTCAACACTGGAGGTTAGAACGCTCCAAAACGGATTTCAATTACTTTTTTTCTCAAAAACTCCATTCTAAAAATTTTGTGGCAATTGCAGTAGCTTCATTTTCCTTGAAAATTCGCCAACAAGTGAGCTTATGTCATAGAATGAATTTGGCATCTTTTGATGTAAAAACCTTTGAAAATTTGGAGAAAATACCCACTCCAAATTTTATTGAACATTTTCTTCATAATAATAAAATTTTATCCGAGTTAAGACCCAACAGCCTCCCTACCTACTTCATATTTTTATTTTTTAGCCATTATGTTGAATTATCCGCGAGAACTGTACCGATATTTAGAAAATCGGATCCAAAGTATCGATATCCGAAAATATCAGATAGTACAGTATCGGTACAGAAGTATCGATATTTTAAAATATCGGGTATCGATACCCATTCCTATGTCATCAAGCTTGCCCGCTTGTCGTTTGCCTCTGCTCTTTTTGACATTTTCATGTCTTTGCTTTGGCACACAAACTGAAAAATCGTCACGAAAACTAAGCAAGTCTTGCTCACGAGACCAATAAATAAATAAAATAGACTCACTGTGTTTTTTCAAAATCATGTGACGTTTTATGTTGATGAATAATCCAAACGATGTGTTGCATATGAGAGATTGGGGAGATAGTAACTAACACCAACTATACCAACTGTTGGTATACATTTTGACAAGATTTTGCATTTGTTCTTACTGTTCAAAAAACAGTTTGGAAATGTTTTACTGAAATCCTAAGAATCAATAATTAATATCGCCTTCAGATGAATCAGATGTGGAATAAGTTATTGAACCTTGAAATACTTACTATTTATACCTTAAATAGTCATCCTGTCTGGCTATATTAGTTATTTATTTATCCTCACTTTGGTCTTTCGAGTCAAATTGCTCTTTTAATCTTCAAATCTCTTTCGGACTCCATGATTTTACTTATTAGGCTAATTTTTCACATATTATCTTACATTAAATGATAAAATATCATATTGATGAGTAATGATTCGAAGACCGTTTCCCGGCCTAGTAGTTCGGGCAACAGTTTCCTTACCAATTAATTGTGACATGACTATACAGTGGGAGGGAGGGAGGGGGGGAGCTCAGATTATACTTGAAAATGCCTGCATCTCAACTATTCAAAATGATGGAGAAACCCATTCTTCAGTTTGATCTTGAATCTTTCGCAAGCACGCAGATTGATAATTTCTTGAAGTTTATTCGTCAGTTCGTGCTTGTTACTATTAGCGAACTTGAAGTTTTGAAGAAATTGAGAAATTTTTGGAGACCTACCGATACTGAAGAAACTAGTTCATTCTCTTTTTAAATGTTTTTATTGTTTTTTTTTTTTTGTTTTTTTTTGTTAACCTGTATGGCCTAAAACCGCATATTGCTAATAAAATTGTTGTATTGTATTCATTGATATTTTTATTTTACCCTTAACTTTCAGGGTTTTTCGTTTTTGGGGGGATTTGGGGTTTTTTTCGAGGTTGGCCCAGTGGGTTTTGGTGGCCGCGCGAAAGCAACACTGTCGGAATATCATAATTATACAAACTTCAGCTTTGCAAGCTCCTGTCACCCCTAGGTATCCGATTGGGGGATCCTACTTTGGGGAAACTCACTAAAAACACGAGTACTTTTTGGAAGAAATGCGACTATTTTGGGGAAACACCTCAGCACAGAAATGTTGGGTTTGGAGAAACGAAAAATGAGCTCAAAATGTAGAAATATACTTTGGCCAGTAAATCATCATCACATCATCGGAATGGATTTTAAATGGGGTGCATCTTTAAATCACGTCGTCATCATTATTCAAATTATACCGCCTACTGATTCCGTCCTGGTAAATCACACGCAATTGTGTGATGTTTTCATCATAAGATTTTGGGAGGATCGGCATACGTTTTTGGCCAGCAGTTATATGTACTTTGTCTGAGTCCTCTCAAATCTGAAAACTCTAAATTACAGGTTCCTCTTACTTGCATAAATTTATGTTGAATGGAAACATCCTTCACTGCACTTCACGTGAACCAGCACACGTGATATCGAACACAGATATAAGTCTCGGCGATTTTCCCCAATATGATCAATGTCCTTTTCCCCAGAATAGACGCTGTCAACATGGCCTTTCACTGCCTGTTTCCCCAAAGTAGTCGCCCCCATCCGATTAGTGAGTTACAAAGAATTTCGCTCAAATCAGGCACCACCGCGATAAGAATTCATTATCCCTTTACCTGGAAACTCTGCTGTGTTATCTTGAATCTTACTTAACCGGACCAGATTTCTGTTCCACGGAAATGAGAGCACTTGCTTTCAGCAAATGAAGTCATCCGTTGTGATTAGCGCGAGAAAGGTCACCTGGCTCTAATATCGACGTTTTCTTCCAGGAACCAAGAATACGGGTCATCTGACTCGTTCAAAGTTATCACATCTTTAATGAAGATGACCCTACTACTTGACCGATGTCGATTAAATTCATAGCGGACCGTCTCGAGGATTGGCCACAGATAGACGAATGCGGAGCCAAAATTTTTAAGAGAGCTCTGAAAAGCAAAATTCAAAAAGGAAATTTAAACATTGGAGGACCCAAATTTCGTCTTGCTGAATGCGAGTTCATCAAAACTAAAATACGATGTTAGAGACATTTTTAAGCTTCTTATGATGAAGATTTTTCATGCTGAGTGATACCGTAGATGTACCCAACTTCGGCCACTTTTGGAGGTTTTTTGAGTTTATTTAAAGTCAAATATATGAGTAAAAATCTGAAAAAAATAATTTAGATGGCAGCAGATCTGCTGTATAGGATGTCAACATAATTTTTTTTTATCATCACAACTTTGGCCTTTTTTAAAAACTTGAAGTGTGGCCGAAGTT
The DNA here is from genome assembly GCA_009739505.2 of Apolygus lucorum. Taxonomy (NCBI): domain Eukaryota; kingdom Metazoa; phylum Arthropoda; class Insecta; order Hemiptera; family Miridae; genus Apolygus; species Apolygus lucorum. Next base: position 26,051,276 of record CM019170.2, read on the forward strand.
AGGTACCGTTGTGCTCCAACTTCGGCCACCTATGAAAAATGCATTAACACGAAGAAGTAGTAATTATATTGTAACTTCGGCAGCCGAATAATTTTTTTAAAAAGCTTTATTGAATTTAAAAATTATAAAAACCAGACAAAGACTTTTTTGGAACACCTATAATACAATAACACCTTAGGAATATCATGGAAAACATCCAAACAGAGGCGAAATGCAGTACAAAATATCTATAAAGCTTTTCAAACACGAACATATTATTTGAATTTTAAAACTTCAAATTATGGTAATTTTTAGGTCGACATTTCAAAAATATCATCATTATCAGTGCTAATAATGTCAAAAATACAAGATCGTCACACTAGTTACAAAACAGCCAAAATTATTTGAACAACATTTAAAACATTCATTGGTAATATTAACTTATCTGTCTTCTCTTGAATGCTTTGTGTAATATTCTCAAACGACTATAAACTCATGCCCAGTCATTATAATAATATCACTACATTAGAGTGAAAATGGAAATGCATTGGGGTGACCCACCTAGGGAGGATTCTTCTTATTTATCTTATCCTGCAAAGTCGATCTGGGTACTGCATATTTTTAGGATGCCTTCTGAATTGACAATTTCCTAGCCCTAATCTCCTTCAGTGCGTTTTCCATATATATCTGATTTTAGTTTTGGTACTCACGTCCACTAATTTTCTATTTTCGAGACGGACCCCCCATGGCCGAAGTTAGGTACACTGACTCAGTTATCGGAAAAAACTCCCCAGAACGCCCTCAAAACACGAAGTAAAAAAATGACTTATCACTCACCTTCAAGAACAATAAACTACGAACATGAAACGGCAAGAGCAAGTTCTAAGATCACATCATATCAAAAACTACAATAGTTATAAAGCACACAAGCTGAAAAATGTCTAAACTGCTTGTTTACATTTTGATTTTTTTCATGGGAAAGTGATTAGAGTAACAAGCGCGGGAGATATCAACATTAGGCCCCAAAGACACCTGTTGAAATTGAGAAAAAACTGAAAGTTTTTAATGACCCCTGAAGAGCGCAGCTTCATCAGTACCGCCAATATTTGAAATGGCCGAAGTTAGGGGACATGACCGAAGTTGGGTACATCTACGGTAATGAAATACGTTTTTTGGAGTAACTAACTGTATTTATTATTCTAGTAAATCTCCAATCTCGTCCGAATTCTCAAAGAACATGACAGGTAATCTCCGCCAAATACAATTACAAGGCAACTCAAAGCGAGAATATTCGTTTAGCAAAACATCAATGAGCTGGAAAAGTAATAATAACCAATACTTTCAAATTCGGCAAAAGTGAATTTATTGGCTTTTAAAAAAACTGTTCTCTTTCATAAGAGAAAATGTTTTAGCCGCCAATATTCAGACCTTTTAGGTGCCTCAGGTCAACGATCCCGCCCTAATTTGCCGTTGGTCGACTTGACCCCGGTCAATGTCAGGCGCGATTGAGAATTCCGCCCCCGTAGTCGGCACCTGAAGGTCCGCTGGCTCGCCTCCACCACCAGCGTGGGAAGTTGACCGGCCTCGCGACAGTGTTGAACATGTCAAGTAGGCACCCACAGTCATTTAACCCTGGTTTGTGGTTTTCCAGAATAATCTATCACAGTTACACTAATTAAATCATCTACATTAGGTACTGAAGGGGGGAAACAGCGTAAAACCGCAATACTTAACTCTTAAGAAAATATTTATTAATTCCCAAGGACAATATTGAATCTTTTAAATATAAATATTCTTTCGTCAAAAGACTGTTGTCATACGACGTTCGGTCAAACGACACATTGTCAATACAACGTTTAGTCAAAAGACTTTTAGTCAAACGACTTTCGTCAAACTTATAAACTCAACTTTGTCCTAAGCTAGTGCTCAGCCTGAAGAGGCTAGGTTTGCACACGCTTAGCTGAAGAGATCCGAAAGATCGAAACAAACAAAATATTTATTCGGCCGAATAAATGTGAATAAAGTATATTGACGTCCTCTGCTTCCTTCTCCACAACAACCAAGAAAATGACTACAGCAGGAGTACAGAACAACAATATAAAATTTATATACACATTATACAATATTATTCAATATTTAATATTGTTATAAATAAAAAATAGGCCCAAGGAAACAAGTCCGAGGACTCGGACTGGAGGACGGAGCAGCAATTTGGCTCCCACAAGACTAACTCCTCACACATTTACGCTCGCTTGCTCGCTCGCAAAAAAAACCCTAGGCATAAATCAATTTCAATTTTTGGCAAATTTTTGGCATACCAATTTGAACTTTTGGCCACTCATTTTGAACTTTTGGCAAATCCATTACGTTTCGACAACTACTGGAGTCCTTGTCAATAAAGTGTTTTCTCTCTCTCTGTCTCACAATATAAATATTAATCGCATCATTGTTTGGAAAATTTTCGATCGAATTTCCTTTAAAAAAATATTGTAGTGGGGCCTCTGTTGGCGGCCCCCATTACCACTGAGGTAGGTGGTATAAAAAGGCCGGCAGAGCCTCAATAAATTAGACTCGTCTCATATTTCAAACTCGCCTTTTTTATCTTATTTTACTTCCTTCAAACTATACAGCAAGAATACCGACTACCATATTGGAGACTTCCGGCGCAGTAAGGAAAAACTGCAAGTCCAGCGGCCAAAAAGACAGAAGAAATCGCCGATCATTAAAGAAAAAATCCCAAGTCCGGCGGAAGAAAAAACTCAGGCAGATTTCACCGATACCAAAACACTCAAACCCAGAAACGCCCAGGCACGGATTAAATCAAAAACCAAGGCAAAATCTTGAGCTATTGGCGACAATTTTTTTTTTTTAAGCTCGATCCTAATACCAGATATCAATGATACGACATAATAGATGACGTAAACAAACTAGGTACTTTCATCAATTTCGATTGGATATTACCGATATAATTGAAATCATACAACACCAAAAAACTTGCATTGTGAAAATTTGCAAAAAAAAAAGCTGATAAGTGAAATTTTGTTGGGCCAACAGCAATATAGCTTCATTTTCTTGTCTTGAAAAAAATGTGTACGTTTATAGAAATGTGACACATTGATTTTTTCCGACATTAATATCCTGAGTGGAAGCAAGAAAATCACTTCAGAAGGAACACAAATACAGGTGTTTCGCTCAACCGGCTCCTAAAGGGATGTTAACGCTAGAATACCATGAGCTGCCTTTTGATTGAAGAGCCTCCACGTGTCTGCAACTTTGATAAGCCCGTCGTCTGAACTGAAGCTTGAGAGTGCTTTGTTCATCGATCTATGTAAGATGATTACATAGTTACTCGCCTTTCAATATTGCAAACTCCCGTGCAGCGGGAATAAGGGCGTATCAGCTGTCAGTAACTGACAACTTTCAAATTTCAAGACTTTAAAAGAGAAGAATGGTATTTTTTTTAAATGTCTTGTTGAATTTTCAACGAATTTTCAACGGTGTAACTGTTACACCCTCGTTGCGTTGAAAATTGAACAATACATTTTTTTTTTTAATCCCATTTTTCTCTTTTAAGTCTTGAAATTTGAAGGTTTGGTTCACTTAAACTTCATTTGGGTGCCCAAAGGTCACCATGGTCTTCATTTAGGTCTCCATCTTCCTTTAAATCGAAGTATGAAGAGAAAACTATTAAATTCCACCTACGAAATTTGGAAACTGTTGAAAATGCGCCATAAAATGTAGAAAACTGAAAACATACACATTTTCAATATTACTTTAAAGCTTTCCTCCATCCAATTCGCGTTTTCTCATTTTCGATTATGTCAAATGTTAAACTTACTCAGATAAATACCTGCTACCAGAAAAATATTCAGAACTATATTACAATCCAATCTCAGATCGATACTTCCTTGTAAAGCATGAAGCACACAGAAAGACTGGTGTTCCACAAGGAAGTGTACTAGGCCCACTTCTGTACGTCTTCTTCACAACTTCACAAGTAACTTCCCAGATCGAGAAGGAAACACTGTGGCAACATTCGAAGATACAGCTGTCGTGAAGCTGTGCAGTTGGTGAAACGAACCATTCTACTATCCCAAAACTAAGAAGGTAGGTTGTTGTAACCAGCTCCTCATGCTCAAGACCAAGACTAGACTATAATGATGTAGTATGTAAGTTCACCCCTAGGGTCTCTAGTGTAAATAGATCGCTCTTCCTATTGGTCAAAATATCGACTGATCCTATTGGTCTTCTGGGTGTATACAGGGTGTAACGATTAAGGTCGTACAACCGGCCAGAGTTGTAGTCAGGGTTTTTCGACCTTACGCCATTAAAACAGCCATAACTCCCTTGTTTTTCAGTCAAAATTCAAATGTAATTATACTGTTGGAAAGAACGTTAAATTCTCTATAGTGTTGAATAAAACTTTTTAAAGAAGGCTAAAATGTTGAAAAATGAGCACAAATAGTAAAATCTTGAAAATCTCGGAAATTTTTCGTTTTTTCAAACGTTTGTAACACTAATTGAAACATCCGGTTAAGTTCTCACTGTAACCAAAAAAGTTGACCCAAAATCTCAGCTTTCCAACGGTATGGTCATAAAATTGTTTACAGTGGACTAATGGTGTAAAAACCTCGTTCCCGTGCCAAAAACCGTGGATCTTCCAGTAAAAATCGACGTTTCGCGAAAATCAACATTTTTACCATAAAATGAGTTAGGCAGCCATCTTTTCGTACTTTGTCTCACTGAGTCAAATGATGACACAAGACTTATCGAAAAAGCATTCACTCAGTCATTAAGTCAAAATTGTCTTAATTTTTGTTAATTTGTATGCCAATTTTTCTTCCGAGTCTGCCAAGGTAGCGGAAGCTTTGTTTTCACTTTTCAAGGTCGAAAAAAAAAAGTTCTCCAAAATCAAAATTTTCACTCGCGTTTTGCGTTTTAGACCTTTCTGAACAATTTAGGTTCCGTGTCTGTGTGTCTGTCTGTCTGTGTGTCTGTCATGAATTCCTTGTAACGCGCATAACTATACGAAGTTATTGTCCGATTTCAATGAAATTTTCAGGGATTGTGCGGGTTGGTGTGTAGACGGTCCCCTATGAAAATCATCACCTTCGGATTGATAGTAGCCACTGCGCATGCGCAAACGTGAATTTCCTTTTAACGGCTATAACTTCCACATTTTCTATCCGATTTCAATGAAATTTTCAGGGATGTTACAGATTAGTATTTAGATGGTCCCCTATGAAAATCATCACCTTCGGATTGATAGTAGCCACTGCGCATGCGCAAACGTGAATTTCCTTTTAACGGCCATAACTTCCACATTTTCTATCCGATTTCAATGAAATTTTCAGGGATGTTACAGATTAGTATTTAGATGGTCCCCTATGAAAATCACCACCTTCGGACTGATAGTAGCCACTGCGCATGCGCAAACGTTAATTCCTTGTAACGGCCATAAGTTCTACATTTTCCATCCGATTTCAATGAAATTTTCAGGGATGTTACAGATTAACTTGTTTTGATGTTTTGAGATTAACTACTATGCATCGGATCATCTATACAATCGGGTTATGGATACGAGGAAGCTATGTGCCACACCCACTTGGCAGACGTTTTTTTATAACTAGATCGGCCAAGTTAAACGTTACTACGGTTGACAATAAGGTCAAAGGTATGTTTTTAATGTCCATCCTCCTCCCCACATCGCAAGTAATCAAAGCACCCTGTTCATAATAACCTTATTGTCAGCGGTAGTAACGTTTAACTTGGCCAATCTAGTAATAAAAAAATTAACAGAAATTAAGACAATTTTCGAAAAGTGAATTGGACAAGATATAAGTGACTGCTTTTTCGATAAGTCTTGTGTCATCATTTGACTCAGTGAGACAAAGTACGAAAAGATGGCTGCCTAACTCATTTTAGGGTAAAAATGTTGATTTTCGCGAAACGTCGATTTTTACTGGAAGATCCACGGTTTTTGGCACGGGAACGAGGATTTTACACCATTATTCCACTGTAAATAATTTTATGACCATACCGTTGGAAAGCTGAGATTTTGGGTCAACTTTTGGGGTTACAGTGAGAACTTAACCGGCAGTTTCAGTTAGTGTTACAAACGTTTGAAAAAACGAAACATTTCCGAGATTTTACTATTCGGGCTCATGTTTCAACATCTTAGTTTTCTTTAAAAAGTTTTATTTAACACTAGGGAGATAGAAATTCAACGTTCTTTCCAACGGTATAATTACATTTGAATTTTGACTGAAAAACAAGGGAGTTATGGCTGTTTTAATGGCGTAAGGTCGAAAATACGAAAAAAATCTTAAAAGTGGAAAAAGTCCGATTTTAAGGGGGTTAAGAGAAAAAAGTCAAGAGACGAAAAAAGTCACAAATTAGTTGTAGAATCGAACCCTGGCCGGTTGTACGACCTTAACCGTTACACCCTGTATAGCCCTACCGGGCCTACCTGTGTCATTCCGAAATAAACTGTCTACCTGAAACAGTATTCTCCTTCAGCTACCTCATATAATAGGTATATTGAGCAACTCCAAGGCTGGGCGAGGAACGAAACAAAATCAGTGCATGTCGACTTTACCAATCGCAATCCAGTTTGTCTCAACGGCAAAACAATGACAAATGCCAATGAAGCAAAATATCTGGGCATGACCCAAGAAGCTAAAAATAATTAGTATAATAAATGATAAAACCTGCAACGTGATGGAGAGGTACATGATTTATGCTTAAAATAAACGCAATAATTTACAAAAAAACATATTCATAAGTCCATGTTAAGAAGCTTTAACTGCACATGTCAGTTTTTTTGTTAAGAATTTTCGCAGTCGTTTTGTGAGAACGACTGCCTTCAGTGAAGAGGGAACAAATGAGAACAAAATTCCACTCGCATTTAATCCGTGTTTCATTTGTTTGCTCAGGACGACAAGCAATATACGGTTTTCAAAGGATTTTCACCAACGTGGGCAAACGGGATATAATCCTCTGAATGCGGTAACTACGCCAACTGCACTCCTTTCAGGTAAAAACTTCTAAATCATCCGCCCATTGTAGTTTTAATTGGGTTTATTATTTCACCTCTAGTTGTTTTAGGGAGCTGACTGCCACTACAGGAATAGAACCAACGATGGTTCCACTTCCATTACTCAGTTTTATGAAGAGCTTCGTCGATGAAGTTGTAACATTTGAAATTAGGGCCAATTGTTAATTCAGTTAGGTATGTTATTGACATTTTCATGTCTTTGCTTTGGCACATGAACTGAAAAATCGTCACGAAAACTTGTGTAGTGGTTGACATGAAAATGTCCCAATGTGTTGCAGACTAGTATGCAAGCATTTAAAATTGAGTTCATGATTTCGAATCGAGTGTGATATCTTCGTGTTGGTAAGTGGTAACAATGGCAAAGCCGTTTTATATAATTTTAGTACAATTATCATTATTTCAAATGAGACTAATTGTGATTTCACTCTGAGAATGAACATTCAAAAACGCTGCAATTTGTCGGCTTTTGGTTCATTATTTACTAAGTGAGAGCACTTGAAATGAAATGAAATGAAATGAAATGTGTGTATTCCTTCATAAAGTTACATGGTTACAAAATAAATTACCTACCATACTCTGTCACATAATACATTACAATATATTACAAACTTCAAAGGAATCATCAGATGAATTCCCCCCATCACCCCATAAGAAAGAAAAAAACGCTGCAAATTATTACACAATGGTTTATTATTTCTACATAGATCACTCGTCTAGAAAGCCACCAACCATCCAACATGAAGAAAAGCATCGATCGCATTCCGGTCAGCTTTAATTTGAACGGAGATTAGGCCTCTTTTGCGATTCACACTCGTGTTTCTGATTTATCGTACGTAAAACCCTTAAATTCTCGTAGGGAGCGAACGGTTTGTCCTACAGGGCTCCGTGTGGTCTCAAAAAATTCTAACAATTCTATAGAATCTGAAATTGAAGGAAAAACAATACCTTTATATCAAAATGTTTTGAGTTAGGGCGTTTTCAAAATTTCAAAATTGATTTTGGAACCCTTAGAAGTGACCTACATCAACCAAAATCTTCGGGGCACAACTAGACCCCAAATGGAGCCTACATACCAAATTTCATCAAAATCGGTCAATGCTAAGTGGCAAAAGTGCCGCGTACGGCGTACTGCGGACGGACGGCCAAATTTTGACATTTTCATGTCTTTGCCCTGGCACATAGCACAAAAAACTGTCACGAAATTGCGTAACGAAATTGTGTTACAGTGCCTTTATAACGATTTCCGCTTACAACGACCCCGTTGTTAGGTTTGTTCCTTTTCTACACTTTTTAACCCACAAAAATCGTTCACCACTCGTTGGAAAGCTCTCGATTTAACGAACATTTTCATGTTCTCCATAACATATTGACTATACGAATAGCGGAGCTATGGGCATAACTGTTCCCATATTTTGTTTACAAACTAATGATCGTGAGGTAAACAAATCCTATAGTGAGGTAAAAAGCAATAGGTAAAGACATGAAAATGTCCCAATGCGTTGCAGACTCGTATGCAAGCGTTTTTATTCGATTTTTAGATTCTACGTACCTTGAAACGTAAACCATCAAATTTTGAGGGGGTGTTAACAATTTTTTTTCTTGTTCGATTCCAAAGGTTCATTAATGAAAATAATAAACCAAAAGGACATGATAGAATGGGTGTACAAATTCACGAACGACTTAACAATCGAGTTGATATCATTTTGACACGATTGTTGAGTCGTTTGCCAATGTATTGATGATTTTTCACGTGTTTGAGTTGTTAATTACCCCACATACAGTCGATACATTTTGGTTTATTATTTTCAATAATGGTCCATTGGAATCGAACAAGAATTTTTTTTTAACCCCCCCCCCCCCCCACTCAAAATTTGATGGTTTACGTTTCAGGGTACGCAAAATCCGAAAATCGAAAAAAATTTCCCTCCGTTCGTCGTGCGCGGCACTTTTCCTAGTTACCAAACCGATTTTGATGAAATTTGGTATATGAGCTCCATTTGGGGTCTACTTGTGCCCTGAAGCTTTTGGCTGATGTCAGTCACTTCTAAGGGTTGAAATTTTTAATAGAAATAAAGGTATCGTTTTTATCACCAATTTTCAATAGAATTGAACTTTTAGAATCGAATGAGACCACGCGGAGCTTTGTAGGACCAACCATTCGCTCCTATGAGAACTTACGGGTTGTGCTTACTATAAATCAGAAACACGAGTGTGAATCGCGAAAGAGGCCTAATCTCCGTTGAAATTTTATTTGACAAAATACGACCGTTGTTCGTTTCTTCGAGTTAACTCCACTTTTGCGTCCTTAGCAACCAGTAATCCAATTTCCTATTGAAGGCGCCCACAACTCTTCATTTCTTACGAATCGAGTGTGGAGCGTTTATTTCTTCCAAATAAACTTGATTGTGAAGCGAAAATGTGGTTTTGCAGACGAGTGATTTATATAGATGTAGTAAACCTTTGTGTAATTATTTGCAGCGTTTTTACACCCATTAATTGAAAATGTTCACAATGAATCAAAATATCCAATATTTCAAAATATCCAAAATATCGAAATGTCCAACGTAAAAAGAATGCCAACATATCAATATGTTCAAAGTGTCAAAATAACCAAAATACCAGTGTTCAACGTTTCAAAACACTATCAATGTATCAAACCGTCAAACGTATCAAAATGTCTAACATGTCAAAACGTCCAAAGAGTCAAAATGTCCAACGTAAAGAAGTCTGCCACGAGCGTGTGGCACATAGCTTCCTCGTATCCGCATCTCAAAACATTGATCTCCAAGTACCTTGCACGAGCCTCACAGGGGACAATCAGCTCGGCAACCCATAAAATCCCTGAAAATGTCATTAAAAAAAAGAGTGGAAAATTTAGAAGTTAAGGCATTTATAAGGTTTTTACGTTTGCTACTGTCAATCCCGGAGCGATGCTTTTCATAGAGGACCATCTGCCTACACCCCAACCCGCACAATCCCTGAAAATGTCATCGAAATCTGACAATAAATTCGAATAGTTTTGCCCGTTACAAGGCTTTCATAACAGACAGACCCACACGGAACCAAAATTGTTCGAGAAGGTCTAAAACGTAAAACGCGATGTGGAAATTTTGACTGGAGATTTTTTTTACCCTTGAAAAGTGAAAACAATGCTTTCTCTAAAAATTGCCAATATATCACAATTGACTTCCGTATCAAAATGTCCTACGATTAAAATATCCGATTTATCAAAATGTCCGATATATGAAAATAATCAAAGTTTCAAGATAAAATATCAATTAAATGTGCAATATAACAACATATATGTATTATAGATATTACAGAACAGATATTATAGAATGTATCCAAATTTGTGCAAAAAGCAGTCGATGTCGCTCAAATTTTGTTGACATGCAGCCCGAATATAAAGATTCCTTTGTATTCGATAATCTGGAAGCACATCTCTTATTAGCAGAGACCTTCAAAATGTGGCACTTATTTTTATAAAATGTGGCACTTATTGTGGCCGAATGTGGCATTTATTTCAGCTGATGTGGTATTTATTTTTTCAACTTTCCACCCCCTCCCCACCATAAAAGGGATGTTAAACCATTAAATCATGAAACTTGAAAGCATATCAACTACTGTATTATGTATATCAACTATTTACAAGTATTTCCAACAAATTTACATGTATTTACAACATGTTAAATTCAATTATAAAACAATTTGCTGTCACCAGTAATCCACTTCTTATAAAGGGTCACGTTTAAACTAGAATCTCTAGGCATATTGAAGATTGAGGAAAAACGAAAATGAGCTCGATATTTACAGTAAGAAACTTCAGCTTGGTATGCAGGACGTGGGGAACGGAAATGATATATATACCGAAGGGTGCTTCCCAACCCTAATGGATGTACCTACTCAGGTACACATGCACTTCCCATTATGATCCTGCATCGGACTTCCTAATCCGCATCCAGGAAAGTTATTTTTGAACGGACATGAGACCCTAACAACAGCCGAAGATCCACGTTGACCTGTGATGATAAGTTAATATTACCTGGTTTTAGCAAACATCCATTCGTCATATTTTTCTAGGCGTTCTCGGGCGTTAGTAAAAATAAGTATAGTAAAATAAGGCGAAATGTGGCACAAAATGTGGCATTTTCAAAGAAATCAACGAAATATGGCATTTTGCCGAAAAATGGGCCGAATGTGGCATTTTAGTGTGGCGCCGTGGCAATGTGGCATTTGAAGGTCTCTGCTTATTAGTCATCTACTGCCCGTCCAGTTTATTTTGATTTTGAAGAAAATAGGGTCAGAAAAGGTTTTTAAAACGTTTTTAGACAAAATAACCATTTCGATTACCTACATTATTATAAGGTATATTCGAAATCAGCGTCAAAAGTCCAACAAAAAACGGTTGAAATATTTATTTGCATGCTGCACGAAGGAACATTTTGATCAGTTTATCCGCACACGACTTGACTGAGACACGAGCTCCTTCGGATTACACGTTCTGGTAGTCGGTAATTGAGTTACTCGCGTTCATTAGCGCCCTGAGAGCTCTTCCTGACTTTTTAAC
>CM019170.2:26062978-26105754 GCA_009739505.2 Apolygus lucorum
TAGCTAAACTTGAAATTTTCAAGGATTTTAGAAATTCATTAGTGCATGGGCCTTGGGAATTGAAAAACTGAAAGATTGCCACTGGAATCATCAAAATCGAACTATAATTGCCAGAAAAATATGGGAATAGCACGGGGAAAACCGTTTATTCAGTAGTTTTTCCGTAGAGGACGTCTGTTACTGGTGACGTTACCCTACGTTGAGAAAAATTGATACAAATTATGTATCGACAAAATTATTCGGAAAGAATGAATTTTCTCTGTTTTCCTCATGATATGTACGAGAGCCGGAGAATCAACCTAATTGAAGTGTTCATTACATCAATAATTTCATTGAGAGTATAATACAACCGTCCTTCCCACCATCGGTCAACATCGCAAAATTGTGGGAGAGCAGGGTAAACATTTCAAGTGTTGCCGAAATATTTGCCTCGATTCGCGGTAAGTCGAGAGCGGGGGCGTGTTCCAATATGGCGCCACTAAGTACGTTACGTCATCAGTCATAATATTCTGCCAAGGCTGAATCGCAAAATGTAAATTGATTTGAGATACCATTGTCTTTTCAATTAGTGGTCGTTACTGTTTTTGAATGTGGTTCACAATGGACACAATAATATTTACCCAAATTTCGAATACCTTAGATTTTGGTTTATTAGTTTCAATAATGAACCTTTAGAATCGAGCAAGAAAAGAAAAGTTACCCCCCTCAATATTTGTTGGTTTACAAATAAAGTAAAATCCAAAAATCGAAAAAAAATCTCTCCGTCCGCGGCATTTTGGTTTATTATTTTCAATAATGAACCTTTGGAATCGACCAAGAAAAAAAATTTTTAACACCCCCTCACAATTTGTTGGTTTACGTTTCAAGGTACGTAGAATCCAAAAGTCGAATAAAAATTTGGCCGACCGTACTCCGTACGCGGCACTTTTGCCACTTAGCATTGACCAATTTTGATGAAATTTGGTATGTAGGCTCCATTTGGGGTCTAGTTGTGCCCCGAAGATTTGGTTGATGTAGATCACTTCTAAGGATTCCAAAATCAATTTTGAAATTTTGAAGAGGCCTTAACTCAAAAAATTTTGATATAAAGGTATTGTTTTTCCTTTAATTTAAGATTCTATAGAATTTTTTGAGACCACCCGGAGCTCTGTAGGACAAACCGTTCGCTCCCTACGAGAATTTAGGGTTGGACGTACGATAAATCAGAAACACGAGTGTGAATCGCAAAAGAGGCCTAATCTCCGTTCAAATTAAACTGACCGAAATGCGATCGATGTTTTTCTTCATGTTGGATGGTTGGTGGCTTTGCAGACGAGTGATCTATATAGAAAAATAAAAAATAATAAGCCATTGTGTAATAATTTGCAGCGTTTTTTAAAAATTACCATGAAGGGTACAGGGGTCAAGGACAAGGCTTGTAATTTTCAAAACGCCCTAGCTCGCAAAATCTCTATCTAAAAGTATTGTTTTTTCATGGATTTAAGATAGAATTGAATTTTTAGAATCGAATGAGGCCACCTAGAGCTCTGTAGGACCAACCGTTCGCTCCCTATGAGGGCTTGGAATTTCAACAAATCGAGTGTGAATCGCCAATGACTGTTCACTGAAGGAAATAAGCCTTTTTTCCGTTCAATTTCAGCTGATCAAATGAGATCGTTGATCGTCTCTCTGAATTGAGTTTCGTGCTCAGTTGTGCTTCCTAAGCAATCAAGAATGATTTCGTAGTGAAGGCACCCACAACTCGCAGATAACGATGATACTACAAGTAGGTAGTGTAGAAAAGCCGTTTATGTGCAGAGGGGTGATCTATACAGTAAAGTAATCAACCATTGTGTAACAATTTGCTGCGTTTTTTTTCCAGAATAAAGTAAATATTTTTGTAAAGCGGGTTCGGTCTATAGATTACTCCTACGATATGTCGAGAAGTTGGTTTGATAACATCGTTTGGTAAATTCGATCTACTAGCTCAAAGTGGTCTCATTCGATACTAAAAATCCTATACTTTATCAACCCTTAGGAGTGACTGACATCAACCAAAAGCTTCGGGGCACAACTAGACCACAAATGGAGCCCATATACCGAATTTCATCAAAATTGGTCCATGGGAACTAAGGAAAGTGCCGGACTACGGCGGGCGGACGGCCAAATTTGTATTCGATTTTTGGATTCTACGTACCTTGGAACTCAAAAAAACCAACAAATTTTGAGGGAGGTTAAACTTTTTTCTAGGTCGATTCCAAAGGTTCATTATTGAACATAATAACCTAAGAGGTAATTACAGTGCGCTGCTGAGCTAGGGTCATTTTTGGTGATTTGGGTCATTTTTTCAAACTCAAATTTAATATTCAAGGAACCTTCTGAAAATTCCTGTTTAGTTTTTAAATTGTAGGGTGACAACTTGAGCGCAGAAGAGAAAAGGAGTTTTAGTTGAAGTCACTCTATGTTTAAAATGATGATTTTTTTTTCAACTTGAAATTTGACCCAAGGTACATTTGAGAAGTACACAAACCCAGGAAATGAAATCGATCGCAGACAGACCAACAGAACCCTTTGAAACGCAAAATACTGATAGAAATTTTGATTCTTGAAAATGTGATTTTTCATTTGAAAAATAACTGAGCACTCTTTCTTTGTTTTATTCCATTGATTTCACGCGGAAAATACTCGTACTAGTACCTAATCAATTTTAAATTTATTGAAATTGTTTTCATCGTTGTCCTTCTCCCGAATCAAACAATATCAAAAAGTTAAAATACTGCTTCTCTCCTTTGGACTGATAGTAGCCACTGCGCATGCGCAAACGTGAATTCCTTGTAACAGCCATAACTTCCACATTTTTCATCCGATTTCGATGAAATTTTCCGGGATTACGCGGATTAGATTGTAGACAGTCCCCATGAAAATCAAGGCTTTAAAATTGAAAGAATCCTCTGCGCATGCGCAAACGTAAAATCCTTGTAACAGCCATAACACTTACATTTTTCATCCGAATTTGATGAAATTTTCTAGGATTGTTCAGATTGGCGTGTAGATGGTCCCCTATGAAAATCATCTCCCCCAGATTAATAGTAGTTGCTGCGCATGCGCAAACGTGAATTCCTTATAACAGCCATAACTCCTACATTTTACATCCGATTTCGACGAAATTTCTCAGGATTGTTCAGATTAGCGTGTAGATGGTCCCCATTGAGGGTAGTGGAATTTACTTAGAAATTACTATGTAATTTCTTTTTAATTATTATGTACTTAGAACTACTATGCATCGGATCAACATAACTACTATACAACCGGGTTATGGATACGAGGAAGCTATGTGCCGCACCAACTTGGCAGACGTTATTGGCTTCTAATAACATCCAAAAAGTTCAGCTATATCCATTAATTTTTGAATTGCAACTTAAATCTAGTAAATCTGGTGACACCTTGAGACAGGTGAAATTCCTACGATGTTTACGGTGACACTTGTGACACCATGGTCCAATTAGGGTTAAATTCACCTCCTTTCAGGAGTGAGGATGCCAAAATCTTTTAATTAAAACCATCACGTTAGCCACAGGGAAACTATTCGATATGAACCACTTGATCTGGTGCCATGTGCTGAGTAAAGAAATTAATAAAACAGGTAAAAACGTGACGACACCCAATTCTCCTCAAGTGGTACAACTTGACCCTGCACCTCACAAAAGAACCAAATTTTCGAAAACCGCATCGTAAACATCTTGAAACAAAACCACGTAATCAAGGTCGAAAGAGATACGATGAGTACGACCTTGTTTGTGCCCTAATGCAGGTTCTCATATCGAGAGAGTTAGAACGGTAAACATGTTTATGAAATTGAAGTACTTACTAGGGATTAAATGATCAACGTTAGTGTATTTTATGGAACCACTTGAACGATCCGTCCACATCAATCGGATTCCACGTTATGACAACCATCCATTATGTTGTTTATCAAAGTGAAAGGTACCTAATACTCGTATTTATACTGGGTGTCTCATAAATCAACTATCTTGACCAGTTCACAAAACGTGACCACTAGGATAGTCTTTCTATCTCAAACTTGGAAATTAGTCAATATCTGTTTCTTATAAAAACCAAGTTGGTGGTCTTTTTCTGCTAAAACACGGTTTTTCTTGTGCTTAAAGCATGCTACATTTCATCATCTTTCCAATGGTAACCCGCTTTTGGTTTATTATTTCCAATAATGAACCTTTGGAATCGACCAAGAAAAAAAAAATTTTAACACCCCCTCAAAATTTGATGGTTTACGTTTCAAGGTACGTAGAATCCAAAAATCGAATAAAAATTTGGCCGTCCGTCCGCCGTACGCGGCACTTTTGCCACTTAGCATTGACCGTTTTTGATGAAATTTGGTATGCAGGCTCCATTTGGGGTCTAGTTGTGCCCCGAAGCTTTTGGTTGAGGTAGGTCACTTCTAAGGGTTCCAAAATCAATTTTGAAATTTTGAAAACGCCCTAACTCAAAAAATTTCGATATAAAGGTATTGTTTTTCCTTCAATTTAAGGTTCTATAGAATTTTTAGAATTTTTTGAGACCACGCGGAGCTCTGTAGGACAAACCGTTCGCTTCCTACGAAAATTTAAGTGTTTATTCTGAAATATATATATATATATATAAATCAAAACACGAGTGTGAATCGCAAAAGAGGCCTAATCTCCGTTCAAATTAGAGCTGATCGAAATGTAATCGATATTTGGTGATTTTGATTTTTTTTTTTTTCCCTTCATATTGGATGGTTGGTGATTTTGTAGACGAGTGATCTATATAGAAAAATAATAAACCATTGTGTAATAATTTGCAGCGTTTTTAGGTTTACTACGAAATTTGAGGGGAAAATGGTGGTTGATTGCAAAAAAACGTTATTTCAACGAAAATAGAAGTTTTTTGTGGTCATTTCAAATTATAAAAAGTTTCATTTTAAGTGCGATTGAAAGTGCTAATAGGGAAGATTATTTGCTGTAAATTAGTTGAGGAATAGATTCCCAAAGTATTGCTGATTGGTTTCGGTTCACCAATAATACTTGCAAGGTGAAAAAACCCTATATTTTCACTTGAATAACAAGTTTTGGCGCATTCAAACACCATTTCCCTACCAAATTTCATAGTAAAACCTATCCAAGAATGTTCGATCATCTCCGTCAGCTCCTACTTTCAATGGAACGAGGAAGCAATGATGTAAACGAAATGCCCGGGCGGTGAGAATCTTTCTTGGGAGGCTGCGCCATGAGAACGAGAAAACGGAAATTATGAAGAAAAAAAAAGAAAAACTTTCACTCTAAACTAGCCCCACGCGTGTAACATAAACGACCGTCCCTGTATTCTCATAATGCGCGAATGAAAGTGACAGTAGGAACACAACAAGTATCCTTCTCAAACGAGAAAAAAAAAGTCTGCCTAGTGGGTGTAGCACATAGGTTCCTCGTATCCATAACCCCATTATATAGATGATCCGATGCTGTTAATCTCAAAACACCAATCTCTAAGTACCTTTCACTACCGTCATAGGGGACCATCTACACGCTAATCTGGACAATCCTAGAAAATGTCATCAAATCGGATGACAAATGTAAGTGCTATGGCTGTTACAAGGATTTTACGTTTGCGCATGCGCAGTGGCTACTATCGATCCGAAGGTAGTGATTTTCATAGGGGACCATTTAAATACAAATCTGTAAGATCCCTGAAAATTTAATTGAAATTGGATGGAAAATGTAGAAGTTATGGCCGTTACAAGGAATTCACGATTGCGCATGCGCAGTGGCTACTATCAGTCCGGGGATGATGATTTTCATAGGGGACCGTCTATACACCAACCCGCATAATCCCAGAAAATTTCATAGGAATCGGACATTAACTTCGTTTAGTTATTCCCGTTACAAGGATTTCATGACAGACATACAGACAGACAGACACGGAACCAAAATTGTTCAGGAAGGTCTGAAACGTAAAACTCGAGTGGAAATTTTGATTTTGGAGAACTTTTTTTTTCATCCTTGAAAAGTGAAAACAAAGCTTCCGCTACCTTGATAGAATCGGAAGCAATAATAAACCTTTGTGTAATATTTTGCAGCGTTTTTTTTTCGTCTTTCAGTAGGCATTTTGCTTCCAAGTCTACCAAGGTAGCGGAAGCTTTGTTTTCACTTTTCAAGGACGAAAAAAAAAAGTTCTCCAAAATCAAAATTTCCACTCGCGTTTTGCGTTTTAGACCTTTCTGAACAATTTTGGTTCCGTGTCTGTGTGTCTGTCATGAATTCCGTGTAACGCGCATAACTATACGAAGTTATTGTCCGATTTCTATGAAATTTTCAGGGATTGTGGGGGTTGGCGTGTAGATGGTCCCCTAAGAAAATCATGGCCCCCGAACTGATAGTAGCCACTGCGCATGCTCAAACGTAACAACCATAACTTCTTCATTTTCCATCAGAATTCGATGACATTTTATTTTCAGGGTCCCCTACAAGTGCGGGAAAAGTGCCACGGAGTTGCGCGAGTTGGGCATCGCAGTAGATGTTCTCCGTGGTGTCACCGGATGCGTACTGCTCGGCTCATATTTGAACTAGGGATGGGACATCGATATCGATAATATCGAAACATCGATGTTTTGCTCGTCATATCGATGTTTTTCAAACACCGATGTTTCGGTCCGATGATATCGATGAGATGGTTTGATAACATCATTTGATAAATTTGACCTACTAGGTACTGCAGGGGAACCAGACAAAATCCAATTTCAGACCAGATAACTTCATTGAATTTACTTGGAATTAGAAGAACACCTCCTACCTTTCAATCATCACTTTATGTAACATGATTATTACTGGAAAACAATAGGAAAAAAATCTCTTTATGCTTGAACCAATAATTGAAATGGGATATCGAAATGGAGTGCATAAAAATCGGATAATTTATCACGAATGAAAAATATTATAATGGAGTAGGATATCCAGTAAAATAAAATCACGTTAAAAGAAAACATATCCACTTCGTATGAATGGAGGAAGAGCAGCCTCATCAGGTTTTCTCCCTTGATTCTAATTAGTTTACAAATTAGTTAAATTTCCCGCTTTTTAAAAATATAAATTTTTTCCTTACGATGTTATCGACATCGATGTTTTATCATACGATGTTTCATGGATATCGATGTTTCTATCTATATCGACATCGACATCCATGATTTCCGTTCGATGTCCTATCCCTAATTTGAACTTGTAGTCTTTTTATAGAGGCACTTCCCTTCATCCATCTCTCCAACCTCCACCTTCATCATCCCCCCTCCATAGGGCCGGCGTCGGGTCAGTCCTGGGCGTCCTCCCCATTAATATTTATTTACTTATTTATTTATTTTTTTCATTAATGGCGTGCCCCTTCCGTCCTTGAGGGGAGTTTATTTTTTTAAAATAAATAAATAAAATAACAGCCATAATTTTTACATTTTTGATCCGAATTCGATGAAATTTTCAGTGATTATGTGGATTGGAGTGTAGATGGTCAACTATTAGTTGAAATCCTTGCATTAGCTATAATGCATCGGATTATTTATACAGTCGGGTTACGGATACGAGGAAGCTATGTGCCACACCCACTTGGCAGACTTACTCTATCGTAAATACCAGCAACTAAGATCCATAGTTGATGTCATCAGCATTGTTGAAGGTCGAGGAGGGCCTGATCTTCAGGGAGAAATTTTGTCTCAATAAACAACTACAGACTGGAATAATGGTTACTCAATTCACTCACCATCCAGTATTTGCGAATCGAAAGTAATTTCAAAAGGACGACTACTCATTCAAGATTCAACCTTTTACTGAGGAAAAAATACCAGACTTTCACTTTCCACTGGTACTCACATGACGTCATGAATACTTCGAAGAGGCCAGCAATGTCAGGACCTCAACCTCAAAAGTTGGATGGTCAGACAGATTAACCAAATCTCCGTTGTCGACCCGCAAAGGTCGAAGCCAAGATTCGTTTACTATCATAAAAGTTGTTTCGAACGCCTACCCGCATATCTGTAGGGCATTAGTTGGCTTTCTCTTGCAGTTTGAAAACAATCTTAGTGGTCCAAGGTGAATATTGTGCCGTAGAAAGTTTCGACCGCGATCTGTAATCTGTAACAACACCTAACTTCCCTATCGCAGTTTCATTTACTCCTTGAAATGTGAGTAAATTTTGCTTCCAACTCAAACAAAGTGAGACGAAGTTGTTGCGAGGTGAAAAATACTCCAGAAGTTTCGAACTAAACAAGGATGAACTACGAAAACCTACAGTATCGTTAACAGATTTTCAATCCGAGTTCCCAGTCATTAGAAAATGTGATCCCTCCAAAACGCGACTTTATGAAGTCTGTAAAATAAACCCGCCTTATTAATCGGACATTGATTTTGATATTTATAATCAATCAGAAGTGAAAACTGGAGTTTTAAATAAATTGTTGTATAACTTAAAAAAAAAAAAAAAATCAGAAGTGAAAACTGGAAAAATATACTTTAAACCCGAAACTTTGGAGGACAAATTTTCGACCATCTTTCACTTCTTCTTACTCTGATTAATATCCGGTTTTTTTTTTCGAAAATGCGCTGAAATCCATTAAAAATGAATTATTTGAAATGTAATCAAAACATTTCAATGAAAAAAACTTTACCTTCGGGCGCTTCCAGTGAAATTGAAATGGAGGAGTTTGGTGATAAAAAACTGACGATTGGACGGCAGGAAATTCCGGATCTTCCCACAGCTCGCTTTTTTTCCCGCACTGCCGTTTTATTTTCTCCAACTCCGTCATTACTGGAACGAAAAGAAAAACTCAGTAAAAATTAAGATTAAATTTAATTAAGTTATTAAATGTATAAGACGTGACATCCGAAAGTGATTTTTGTCCTGAGGAAAGACAGAGAGAAGAAACCTTAACTTAGAACATTAACTTTTAACTCTTGGAATTACGTAGGGAAACTGGGAAGGTTAATCACCCCTTATAATTAAATGTTATTAATGTGTTTCTCCAAGAAGATTCTTTTTTCTGACAAACAGCACGTGGGCGTGTTAACTAGAGGACCACGTGTCCAGCTCTATTGTCCAGTCTAGACTCACCTGAGTATTTGAAGGTAGGCTACCTGGTAGCCCGACGACGCATGCTAGACTAATCTTCGACATGTTCGACCTCTCTCAACCTCTTTAAAACGATCATTTAACGGTTTCGGGCCAGGTGATCAATCCTAACTACCGAACCCACATTTAACGGCTCCGGGCAGGTTTGAATTGGCACTTCTAACATTCAGAAGTTGGTAGATAGTTAAGTACTTAAGTTTCATAATGAAATCAGTTGTAATATAAGTACCTGTTTGGGTCGTATAATATTACACAACCACAACACAGTGGATCCTATATATCTATAGTGGATAATAAAGAATATTGATAAGTAACGGTTTTCTCTCTTCTCCTTCTCACCTCATTATTATAATTAATGATGAAATTATAACTGAAAGACAGTGAATTTAAATAATACATAGAGACTGAAACAATACCTAGGAACCTACTGCAATAAACAATTTTTATTTTTTTTGAAAAAACAAAAAAAAAACATACCAAGTGCGCAGTGCGCATGTACTCAAAAATGTTGAAGTTTGGGTCTCATTCAGTATCGCGTTCCGGGTTAGTATTCCCCGAAATTACCAGAGCTCAAACTATAAAAATTGTACCAAAATTTGAAATTTTCAAGGATTTTCTAAATTTTTTAGTGCATCAGTATAAGGAATTGAATAAACGATTTTTTCCATTTTACTCTGGCAATTATTGTTTGATTTTGATGATTCCAATTTTTTAGTTTTTCAATTCCTTAAACTGATGCACTAATGAATTTAGAAAATCCTTCAAAATTTCAAATTTAGGTACAACATTCATAGTTTGAGTGTCGGTAATTTATGGATATACTTACCCGGAACGAGGAACGAACGGCGACCCCCTTAATACTTCACTTAGCATTACGGGGGTTACGATCTAAATGGTTTGATGAGGAAGTTATTGGCAGAGACATGAGAGGGTTGGAACTAACTAGGCTTAATAAGATATAAACAGGTACCCATGGCAATGCAGGAATACCACTGCTATCAACTCCAGGGAGCTCATTCAGCTCAAGAAGCTACCAGGTGTGAGTCATGCAAACGCAAGACCTTGAATTGAATGTAGAAAATATTGCAAATAATTCAAGGTCTAGTCATAACCTAGTATTGAAATATAATAGGTAACAGGTTATGGTCATATGTATCTCACGTATATTTTTTTTCTCGATATTTGGCTGCTCTTTCCTAGCCGTTTGGAAGTGCTAGTTGATTTCATTATAATATTGGAGAAAACACTGAAAGAAGCCTAACTAAGCGCAGAACTGCTGAGAGGAGTGGTCAATGATTCGAGCAAGAGTGGTAGATTCAATTTTTTTTTAAGAGAGAGAAAAAACACTTTATTGAACATTGTAGAGGGAATGAAGGTGGACAAGGACTCCAGTAGTTGTCGAAACGTAATGGATTTGCCGAAAGTTCAAAATGAGTTGCCAAAAGTTCAAATTGGTATGCCAAAAGTTTGCCGAAAATTGAAATTGATTTATGCCAAAGTGGTAGATTCAATTATTCGAAGCAAAGCAAATCTATAGTCTCTGACGTCAAGAAAAAACCACGAATACTTGGCACCTACCAAGTTTACTCTTCAAACAATTGTTCGATTCTGCCACTGATCTATCTAGGAAACTGCTCGTTGGAGTTGGCATACCTCCTAAATCAGGGCTGAAAATAGTCAGTACAGGCTTTATCTTTGGGATGAGTCCTTCACGGTGATCTCTACAGAGAGACTTTAAAAAAATACAAAGTCGTAAATAAGGAATGCTCGATGGAATTGCCTCAGAAACCGTCGTTGTAATGTCGTGAGACAAATATAACTTCACGGCACGAGTCCAACGTTTTTGAGGGTGAATTCGGAAACATGAGGTTGAAAAGATGGCTTTTTCCAGCCTTGAAAATCAATGGGAATGGCTAACCACCCATGCAAGTGTTAACCTGTAATGTTGAGATAATTTTAATTGAAAAATCAACTATTTTTGATTTTCCGGTGTTGCAGTTTATCATGATTTATATGCAGTTTTAATTACGAGAATCCATTTCATCCACTTTTGCTCTTTTTCCGGTTTTATAATCTACTTTATTTATAATCTCTTTATTGAGCCGTGAGTGTGATCATGGACTTTGTGACTACAAAAATGTGTTGAAGTGTTGAAAAAGGGAGAAAGAGCCTTTCAAGGTATCTAAGCCCTACTCTAGGATTGTGATATGGCTACAATCGGAACTCAACCCCTCAACCCACTATTCGTTGAAAAACTTCTTCTTCGCGTATTGTTGAAAAACCTTCCGAGTGCGAAACGATGCATTCCTTTATTTGACGTTCGTTTTCGATACCAGGAGAGCAGGCGGAGTGGAAACTCATGTTGTATCCGCTGACCCTCGACCTAAATAAACGTTGTCCCAAATGTCCCTCGAGGATGCAGAGACCTGGATAACAAAGGTATCCCTCAGAATCTCGAGTGCGCTCCACATTCGCAGGTGCATGATGTAAAATTCAAGACCCATAACGAAATCTGCCAACGTACACGCTGAAGGTACCTACATACGTTCGATACATGCGACTTGATATCACGATTTTACTTTCTATGAGAGGCGACAGTTTGGACTTATTTATCGTATGTATTCCACAGGAATACATGAAGAATTTCGATGCTCCAACCGTTCAATCACGAAAACGTCAAAATTATGCTCGAAACTGTCATGCGTTCCAAGCAAAGATGAACTAGAATGTTGAAAATTCTTCGATTCCTACCACGCAGGATGATAAAAATTTCATGGTACACAAAACCATGAAATTTGACATAGATTATGAAAGAATAAATCAGTAGTAATCATTGTGTTGTTTTATGGATTATCAAGAAATCATTAGGTACATTGGCTGAAAATTTAGATCTTTACAGAGTAGGAAATGAAGTTTTGTTTTGATTAGTTAACTCACAATCCGTTATATAAGTCTAGAACAAAAGGCGTAAAAGGTCGTTTTTGACATTGGAGGAGGATAAAAATCTGGGAATTGCATAAACGTTTACGGTCGGCGGGTCTCAGTGACCGTGAGCGAGAGCGAGGCTTCTTAGGCTGCTTTTTCATTTTGTAGGTCGAGATGCGGTGAGTTCAAGGTAACTTTCACACGGCGAGTCAACAGAGATAGCAGACCTGCTCGCTCCATCTCTGAGCGCCCCTCAGGCACAGAGCAGTCACAGGTTTGAGCAGAGTAACAGTACACTTTTAGGTCTCATGCGACGGAGCGACCGACAAAGGGTGGACATCTGGTGATCAGAAATCTTTGTTTTCAAGTTCAAAGATGTAATTTTCTCGTGAAAGATGGAATTAGTGAAGAAACACTGGTGTCGAGTGAAATCTTCAAAAGTACCTAGGAGCTCCTTTATCGGAGGATTCTACATCGAACCTGTGGGAATTTACCTCTTCAAAAAAAGTGCGAGGAGAGCTAAATCCATCAGAAATGACAGATCAAAATGAACATGTGGAGACCCAAGGTCATATAAGAGTCAATAACCCCAATCAATCCAGAACCCAGAGTATTATCCATATCCCGGTCAACAGAACAGTATCCCAACAGAACTCAGACACCCCAGAAACATAACCAACCCAGAATCATAGAATACATCTCTGAGAACCTAAACTCATTGACAGACATAACGTAATCGAAACAACGTTTGATGCTTAGATGAAGATCCAGAACCAAAGCCCAACAGAATCAAAAACCAAGAATTAGGTACCAATGATACCAGGAGACTTTATTGAGGTATCCAAAACCCAAGCTAGCACAATCCATAACCCGTAACCATCATGAACATCTGAGAACCTAAAATCATTTTCTGGGCTCAGAGCAGTTCTTGATGCTTTGTTGTGGTACCCAGAGCACAAATCGACATAATCCAGAACTTAAGATATTCTTCATGGGCACCAGGGAATCCAAAATCAATGGCTAGAAATGGAGCAGTGGGGTGTGCGCATGGGTCGGAAAACTGTTTATTGTTATTTTTAATCTAAACTAGATCTCATTCTGAGAATTTTGACACCAACCGCGACCTTCTAGCGTGAGAAGACCTTTTTCTATTATTTTTCAAAATTTCGAATGTTTATGACGTCACAGTGTGCAGGGGGTCCCGCCCAGGCGGGAGGGGCGCGTGACGTCACAAACATTTGAAACTTTGAAAAATCATAGAAAAAGATCTACTCATCCAAAAAGAGAACGGCTGGTGTCAAAATTCTCAGAATAAGGTCTACTTTCGATTAAAATTTTGAAAAAAAAAAAAATCAGGCGCACCCCCCATTTTTTATGTTTTGATGTGGACCCAGAACCCAAGCCACAATCCAGAACCAATAATCATCATGAACATATGGAGACCCAAAACCATATTCTAGCATCAGAGCCCATACCAACACAATCTAGAACCTTCATCTTCATGGGCCACCAGAGGACCCAAAATCATTGACTGGAAATTGAGCAACTCCTGTTGCTTTGATGCAGATAAAGAACCCAAGCCCAACAGTGCTCAGGCCAGCAAAATCCAGAACCAATAATCATCATGAACATATGGAGACCCAAAACCATATTCTAGCATCAGAGCCCATACCAACACAATCTAGAACCTTCATGGGCCACCAGGGGACCCAAAATCATTGACTGGAAATTGAGCAACTCTTGTTGCTTTGATGCAGATCAAGAACCCAAGCCCAACAGTGCTCAGGCCAGCATAATCCAGAGCCCACAATCATCATAAACATATGGGGACCGAAAACCATAAGAGCATTTTTTGATGCTTTGATGAGGAACCCAGAACAAACCATCTTATGGAAAATTTGGGTACTCAAAATCATCTGGCATCGAAACAATTTTTTATCCCTTGATCTAACACCCAGAGCACAAACTAACAAAATCCAGAACCTTTCATCTTCTTGGGGATTAGTAAACCTGTTATCATTGTCTTACACAATGGTATCGAAGCAATTTTATAATGAAGTGATATCCAATGAATGGAAAATGAATGAATCCTTCAGCACTGCTAACACTGAAACATACAACATGGACGTTCAAAAGCATTCAGCTGCAAGAGTCTTGTTTAAAGCTGTAATTGCAATCCGGTACCGAGCCATATAGCGTACACACGATATTTGCAGTAGCGGCTCAGTTCATTACCACCCAGCATACCGCAGAAACCGCATCCTTCCTCTCCACCAACTCCCACATAAGCAAATTTTCTTGTTCTCGTACCTCCTTTCTCGACTAGGTGTATTGCAAACATTCGCGAGTTGGTTCAACACCGCCCTACAGTGCGGAAATAACGAGAAGCTCAATCCCTGTCTGTTCCCAACGGCGTAATATGTGGGAGCACGATCTGAATTCCTAATTTATATTCAAAACCCTCCGTTTACATTACACACGGTTTTCGAAGGGTTCTGAAAATATGTTTTCCAATTCTCGCTTCTGAACCCCTAACCATCTTTTCATGCTTTCAAAAAAAATCCACTTTTTACGTTATTCAGTTGAGTTATTCACTCTTGTATGAATTCAACATTCGCGAAGGAATAATAAATTATGCTCGAAAACAATAAGAGTTGCATGAAATATGTAAACAATGAGGAATTCAGCAACCGAACAAAACATCTGGATGTTCGCAATTATTTTTGAATATCCTGATACAAAGGGGAGATGTTCTTGAACATTGTTCAGAAAATAATGAAGCTGATATGCTCACCGTATCTCTTCTTTTCAAGAATGGAGGATCAATTAATTGTTCTTGGGATAACATGTTGAGGGAAAATGTTGGGGATTGACTACCAAAACTTTATATTTGTTTTTTTGCAGTAAGACTGTAGTATTTACCTACAGCAGTAAGACCTGCCAAAATCTAGTGGCACCTAGCGCACTCCATCCTACTACATAGGAACCTCCCTGTTTTGAGTTAATTTAGGTTATGACTCGATACCGCAGTTTTACTCTGTAGCTGTGTCGTGCCTCCAGAATATGTAATATTTCACAAATAAAAAGTAACGGTCTCTTTCCCTCGGAATTCAGGTCACAACGTACAAACACGCCAATGGACAACAGACCTCCCCTCCCGGAGGACTAGAATCCAGAGGTGGGGGTACAGTATATATTCCCGATTCCCAAGGAAAAGACATACCATTCTCCAAACCAACAAGCGTCTACACTTACTCAAACCAACCTCAAAAACCTACTAAAAAGAACTTGGTAAAATCAACTCCCGTAGTTAGCCGGTTTTTACAGACCAGAAACTACAACTTCAACTTTCCTCCAAACTTTAGTAAACTCATCAGGCAAGCCGGTTTCTATAGACCAGAAGCCTATCCCTCTTAATTTGGTAGGCCGGTTTCTACATAGACCGGGCCCAAATTAATAACAACTCCCTTTGCTAAAATTCATATCAAATTGGAGAGTATATACTTCCCATAGAGTCATTCATAGTCAGTCACCTTCAATTTAGAGTCAGATCATTTCATTCTCATTTCACAAGTAATTCAGTTCAAATTCTCAAACACAACAAGCTGTTTCATTGAATTATACGGCGTATAACTGAAAGTGGTGTGTTTTGTGATCAACCAATACCACAGTACAATGTGGTATTAATATATGTGGTATTGGTAGATAACAATGAGCAATCTGGCCCGATGACAGTTCCTGCCTCTTTACCCTATTCATCAATCACCTGCCTTATCTGTTTGGCAGGGGGGGGGGGGGGGGGGTTAAAGCTTTTCTATTTGCCGATGACGTAACCATCCTCTCAGTGGCGTCATCAAGGGAAGAATTGGCTATCAGACAGGAGGAGGCTTCAGTTTTGATCAGCCAATGGTGTACAGCAAACGCGCACTTCTACATAATGGGAAGCAGTTGGCATTCTCCCTCAATAGCAGGATGGATCACTCGGCAAATTTCCTTGGCATAGTGACTGATAGTCGTCCATCCTGGCCAGAACATGTGGAGGCCCTTTTGGCCAAGCTTGCTTCTTCATCTTTCATGCTGTTCCGACTGCGTAGCGCTGTGCCTTACAACTCGCTCCGCTCTGTATATTTTGCATACGTTGAGAGCCGTATCAGTTATGGTATTCTTCTGTGGGGAGGCTCGTCGCATACTGAGGCCGTAATTGAGTTGCAGAAGAGGATATTGCGCGCAATATTTGGTCTCCATCCTATCGAGTCAAGCCGCTCCTACTTTAAAAAGCTAGGGGCATTAACAGTTTACGGCCTTTTTGTATAGCAAGGCACATAAGGGAGAACTTGAATTTATTTGTGACGGGGAATGATGTTCATAATTATGGATCTCCCCCTTTTGTGAGACGGACGAAATCCCTGACTTGCAACCCTGAACAGTTCAGAACCAGGTTTTTTAATCCTCTTCCTCACGATGTTAGGCAGCTCTCTTCAGTGGTATTCCGACGGCGAGTGAAGAGTCTCTTGATCGATGCGGAAATCTATAATATTAATGATTATTTTACTCTATTTTAATGACTTATTTCTTTATCACTGTTGTTGTTTGTTGTATCTATAAATTGTTATGTGTGTTATATTCATTCCGACATTGTCATACCTATTCTTAGGTTCCTACAATAAAAACGTTGATTGATTGATTGATTACTACAGCTTGTGGTGTTTACAAACACGGGTTACACTTCCTGAAAACCTTTGATGTCCAGTCTTTTTGTTTTCAAATGCTGAAATAGTCTTATTTCTGTTTGTAAGGGGCAATTAAGCATTTTAAGCGAATATTAGAAGAAAATTAAACTACTGGAATGGCTTCCAAATTCAGATTGGAAATTTTTGAAAATTTCTCCACTGAAATCCGTCTTGGAATATTCCAAAGCGATTCTTGAAATTCAACTTAAAATATGTATGAATGTCTATAGACTTATAAAGATGGATTGATAACTGAAAAAAATTGGACTTGTCGTTATGGAATTTTGCTAAGCTGCTGCCGCTAAGGTTATTTTTCTCTCTCTTTTGTTTTCTTCTTTTATATAAGTTCGATTAAGTCAATGACAATTGCTCATACACATCGTGTTTACAACAAATAAAAAATGATTGATTGATTGACTTTCAATGGAATTTTGACAAAATTATTAGAAGCAGATAAGACTTTTTCTCTCTGAAATGTTTCTCAACTATAGTCAAAATTGTTAGCCAAAATTTGGTTCACAAATCGTCTCACACTCAACAAAGTTTACCTAATGCTGAATTATCATGAACAGGTAAGTACCTCCTTCAGGAATGAATCCATGAACAAATCAGGCATTACAGGAGAGTGAGGATGGTTGTTCGATTATACGTTATAAGGAAGGAGCTGAGTGGCAGGTACCAACTTCTTGCATTAGAGATGCAGGCTGGTGGGTCGGGCAAGGCCGTGAGAGCTAACTGTAATGGGGCGAAGTGTGTCAGCGAGGAAGGAGATGAGCCACACACCATTTCCTCCTCAACAATTCACAGTGGAAACTCCGCCATACCGCCCTGGTTTATAGTAGCAACATAATTTATAAACGGTGAGTTGAAGGTTGAAGCAAGTGGCTCATCAAGGAAGTGCTCTCTCTGTTTAATCTACTTCCTATACCTTCTCGGAAACTGACTTGTCCCCGAACAACCGTAGTTCCTATGAGACCCGCTAACTCCATAGAGGCGCTAGAGCTTAGAACAGAAATGGATGTAGAACATATTAATGGGTGAATTTTGAAGCCTAGAAAGATATAAGATAATATTAATCTATTGAAGGCAATGGTGGACGGCCATTTATTGTGATTCTCAAAGAACGATAGCATTGGTGGCAGGATCAGAAGTTTTCAGGGATTTCCTACTAATGTTGCACTTTGTGCTTCCGAGTCTACCAAGGTAGCGGAAGCTTTGTTTTCACATTTCACGGTTGAAAAAAAAATTCTTCAAAATCAAAATTTTCACTCGCGTTTTACGTTTTAGACCTTTCTGAACAATTTTGGTTCCGTGTCTGTCTGTCTATGTGTCTCTCATGAAATCCTCGTCCGATTCCGATTAAATTTTCAGGGATTGTGCGGGTTGGCGTGTAGACGGTCCCATATGAAAATCATCAGCCCCGGATAGATAGTAGTTGCTGCGCATTCGCAAACGTAAACTCCTTGTAACGGCCATAACTTCCACAGTTTTCGTCTTATTTCGATGACATTTTTAGGGATCATGCGGATTGGGGTGCAGATAGTTCCCTATGAAAATCATTGCCCCCAGACTGATAGTAGCTACTGCGCATACGCAAACGTGTATTTCCTTTGTAACAGCCTTAATTTCTACATTTTCCATCTTATTTCGATGTCATTTTCAGGGCTCATGTGGATTGGAGTGTAGATGGTCCCCTATGAAAATCACGTCCCCCAAATTGACACCTACATTTTTCATCAGAATGAGTTAAAATTTTGCAGAATTGTTTTAATTCGCATGTAGATGGTCCCCTACGAAAAACATCAGACTAACAACTACCATACAAATATGAGTAAAATCGAAATTTTAGGTAATATGAGAGTAGTTTGCCGCGTGGGTGCGTCAATGATCAAATAATGATCACTAATGATCTATATTTCAAGTAGTAAAGAGTAGATCAGTGGTTGAAATTTTTATTAGTAACTAATTAAGGAGGAGCATGGCTCGCTAGGAATTAGGCGAGGGGAGTGTTCCATATGAATTGGATAATTTCCATAATGCCCACCCCTTTGGTTGAAATTATACTGCCCACCATCTTGATTGAAATTATAATCAACCCTCTTGGAGGACATTGTTCTACCCACGCTGTTGGAAGACAGAATACTGCCCACCCTCTTGGTTGGAATTATAATCCTATTCCTTAACTATAACTAACTTTAAATTAATTTAGTTTCATTTATCAACTTCACTCATTTACTTTAATTATTGTATCTACTCTAGTAACATCCAAAAACTTCAACGGTTTACGTCCGAATGCTCTGAAATTTCCAGGGATTGTGTAGCCAAGACTCTAGATGGTCCCCTTTGAATTTAATCGTGATAGAATCACCGGTAGCCACTGCGCTAACAATCCTCATTTGGCTTTCATCAATTGGTTGGTATTCTTGACGGTTCCCTCTACATTTCGACATCTGATCATCAAATACGGCGGGTGATTGTAGAAGTTGTGATTTTGGTTTATTATTTTCAATAATGAACCTTTGGAATCGACCAAGAAAAAATTTCAACACCCCCTCAAAATTTGATTGTTTGCGTTTCAAGGTACGTAGAATCCAAAAATCGAATAAAAATTTGGCCGTCCGTCCGCTGTACGCGGCACTTTCCCCACTTAGCATTGACCGATTTTGATGAAATTTGGTATGTAGGCTCCATTTGGGGTCTAGTTGTGCCCCGAAGATTTTGGTTGATGTAGGTTACGTCTAAGGGTTCCAAAATGAATTTTGAAATTTTGAAAACGCCCTAACTCAAAAAATTTCGATATGAAGGTATTGTTTTTCCTTCAATTTAAGATTCTATAGAATTTTTAAAATTTTTTGAGACCACCCGGAGCTCTGTAGGACAAACCGTTAGCTCGCTACGAGATTTTAAGTTTTGGACGTACGATAATTCAGAAACACGAGTGTGAATCGCAAAAGAGGCCTAATCTCCGTTCAAATTATAGCTGACCGAAATACGATCGATGTTTTTCTTCATGTTGGATGGTTGGTGGCTTTGCAGACGAGTGATCTATATAGAAAAATAATAAACCATTGTGTAATAATTTGCAGCGTTTTTCATTACGCATCGGATCTCCAATATGTAATAATGTATACGTGGAAGCTACGTGCCACACCCCCAGGTAGGTGAACCCAACCCTGATTATTCCAAGCTTTTGTTGTGTCCGGGGCGAGTGCCAAAGTGACCCGTTGGAAGGCGGATCCGATGATCGTCTTCTGAAGAATTCAAAACAGGTTGATGCCGTTAGGATGCCGTCAAGAACCCGGTCACCCCCTCCATTTCAACCCACAAAAACCTACTCGATTCCAGCTTCTGAATTATTACGCTTATGTTTTATCTCAAATATGACAACTCATTACCTCATTCGTCTAAAAACCCTTGTTTTTTTTATTATAACATTTAATAATTTTAATAAAAACATCCGGTTTCTTAAATTATACAATTTTTTCGTGATTTCGACCTTGCGACACTAGAATGGCTATAACTCCCCCAATTTTTAAGGAAATCAAAATCTAATACACCATTGGAAAGAGCGTTAAATTTCCCATCTCCCATAAATCAAACCATTTGATTTTTTAGGACTGTATGGTCAAAAGCAACCCTAAACTTTGAAACTATTTTCATTGAACCGTTGTGGTTCTCGATGGTCGGCTTCCAATATCTCCCCGAGGAAGGGAAAAACGTCCTCAGAACTCAACTTTCCAACGTTTTATTATTAAAAAAAAAAGTTCAAGTTGAACATACGGGAGAAACGAACATATTATTCGTTTGATGGGTCACAAAGAGGGGTTCCCCGCAAAATCGACGATTTTGGTTTATTATTTTGAATAATGAACCTTTGGAATCGACCAAGAAATTTTTTTTTTTTTTAACACCCCCTCAAAATTTGATGGTTTACGTTTCAAGGTACGTAGAATCCAAAAATCGAATAAAAATTTGGCCGTCCGTCCGCCGAACGCGGCACTTTTGCCACTTAGCATTGACCGATTTTGATGAAATTTGGTATGTAGGCTCCATTTGGGGTCTAGTTGTGCCCCGAAGATTTTGGTTGATGTAGGTCACTTCTAAGGGTTCAAAAATGAATTTTGAAATTTTGAAAACGCCCTTACTCAAAAAATTCTGATATAAAGGTATTGTTTTCCTTCAATTTAAGATTCTATAGAATTTTTAGAATGTTTTGAGACCAAGCGGAGTTTTGTAGGACAAACCGTTCGCTCTCTACGAGAATTTAAGGGTTTTACGTACGATAAATCAGAAACACGAGGGTGAATCGCAAAAGAGGCCTAATCTAAATTAAAGCTGACCGAAATGCGATCGATGTTTTTCTTCATGTTGGATGGTTGGTGGCTTTGTAGAAGAGTGATCTACATAGAAAAATAAAAATAATAAACCATTGTGTAATAATTTGCAGCGTTTTTAGCATAAAACAGCCCCTTGGACCATCGGCCAATGCCAAAATTCAAGAATCATGGAACATGATGTAGCCATGCAATACTGAAGTGTAAATGACGTAAATATGATAATACGTAAATTAGGACTCACAAGCACCTTAAATGGAAGTATAAATATACACACCGTGTTTCAGGTTCCTTAGATTCTATTTCGTAAATACCTAGCCAAATTTACTTACTACATAAATAACACCTTCCTTCGAAATAAAACCCCGTTAAATCTATGGCTCTTACCGCAAATTTTCATGGCAAAAATTTCATGGCACATCGCCGTCTCCCAAAAACGTGACTCTTTTTGCCAGTTATTTTGAATGTTTTTGGATTTTAAAACTCTCATTCAAGTTGCAAATTCCTTATTTCATATGCAGCTAAGCTACCTCTTAGCCAAGCAATGATGATTCAGTAGTTGATGAGTTTGCTTAATTCATTTCAGAAACATGAAACCAGGAAAGAAGAAACCCCCGGCCGAACAGAAAGCTTACAAGAAAGAAGCGGTCATCGCATTTCGGTCAGCTAAAATTTGAACGGAGATTAGGCCTCTTTTGCGATTCACACTCGTGTTTCTGATTTATATCAAGTCCAACCCTTAAATTCTCGTAGGGAGTGAACGGTTTGTCCTACAGAGCTCCGCGTGGTCTCAAAAAATTCTATACAATCTTAAATTGAAGGAAAAACAATACCTTTACATCAAACGGGACGGCCAAATTTTTATTCGATTTTTGGATTCTACGTACCTTGAAACGTAAACCATCAAATTTTGAGGGGGTTTAAAACAAATTATTTTTTATTATTTATTTTTTTATTATTTATTTTTTATTATTTATTATTATTTCATTTCTTATTTTTTTCTTGTTTTAACTTTTGTGCTCGTCTTGCATTTACCTAATGTTTCCTAGTGAGTTCAGTCAATTTATTTCATTTCGTTCAACTTGTGTCGTTGATTTTATTACGACTGGACTTTTACCTACAATTTATTGAGACTGAAAAGAATCTGTGATGTTATAAAAATGTATTATTTTGTAAGTTTGTAGTTGGTTATACAAGTATAGCACTAAAAGTTCGAACCAGCCTGATTATTTCTCACTTCCTAGACTCATACCTCACTACCTAGAAAGTTGATTTTATTCAAAATGGCGTAGCCCTGCTAACTTGAAAGATTATGTGTGCTCAGTTAGGAAACACACTAAGGGACCCGTACACTACGCTACAACGTAAAAAAAGAATTGTTTCCTGATGGGTTTTTTCCAGAAAAATGAAACCCCAAAAGTTACCGAAATTTTGAAATGACCCTCTAGTAACACTAAATTTGTATAACAATAAAGTGCTCAAACTTGCCATACGAGAGTGTCTGCCTTACCTGGAAAATAGAAAGAAAACATTACATTAGATACAACGGGTAACAAATAAACAGAGAGAATTTCCCAATGAGGATAATATTTTGATTATTATCTGGAGTACACTTGAAGCCCCTGGTTAAAGAAGTTTGGTAGCTGTGGAACAATATTGATCTACAATAAAAAATAAATAAACAAGTGGTATCGTTAGTGTAAACCAAAACAACTCTGAATACGTATAGAGCCTAGTTTTTTTTATAGTAGGAGGTTTTTAATGAGTTTATCAACAAACTCCTTCCACTTCGACCTAACGAGCTCTATTGTGGAGTGCCTCCAGGCTATGTTAGCTTGTTTAAGGGTTTACTGAACACCCCTTCTCACCATTTTCCAGCAAAGCAGAGAAGATCGGTGTATGCCACTGATTGATCGCTACAGAAAAGGATCTACGGAAATATTTTAGTAGGTGTCAATTATTCTGACGACCAACTTTAAATGGTGCGGAGTTTTTGGATTGAAAATTCAAAGTCAAAGTTTCTATTGGTAAGACAAGAATTTATTAATATAAGAAGAAATAATGTAGAAGTGGTATCGAAATTCCACAACTCCTACCTAAGGAGCTCCTTTATTAGAAAAGGTACAATCCTTACCTTGAAATAATTAAAATTCGGTAAATTTAAACAAAATAAATTAAATGGTCCCTTGAAAGTAAACTGAAGGATCTTTGAGGAGACTCCAAATATTCGAGTGTGAAACTTTCGTCGAATGGGGGGAATGTGATAGGTAAATCCTGACCTAGCCAGGATCTGCCCAGCCAGCAGCTTTCGATAGTAGATGAGTGCAAGATGGTAGATGATCCAGAGGTCCGCCTATTAGGATGAATCGAGCGGAATTTTTGATTCCGCCGATGTGGTTTTTCCAAAATGTTACCACGGACTTACGTCGGTTCAGTACCGGGTATATAGAAGAGACTATTACAAAAATAAAGAGGTATATAGGCTGGTGAGGCTTTTTTGGACGGGTTGGTTGGTATTACGGTGCGATTGAAGCAGGAACTGAGAAGTGGAGTCCACGTAGCGTCGCAGTCAGTGACGACAGAGAAGAGCTACGATCCTCGTTGGCTGCAGGACTGGGGATTAAAAGTTCTGGGGTCAAATTGACCGGGGATCCAGTTCAGCCAATCTTTTTTCCCAAATAGAAACACAACTACTTACCTACTAGAGATTAATGAAAATAACAGGTCACCTACTTGTTAGCCTAAACAGCCACCTCAGAGATGGTGTCAGGTACATCACTTCCTAGGATTGGGTACCTAGCTTGATACGGTGCTTTACAGTAGCACATGAAGAAGAAGAAGAAGAGAAGAAGAAGAAATGTTTATTGCAAAACATGCATAATAACAAAATTTGATATATAAACATAATTTCGACATGGCAAAATGCCGTCTGTCTAGTTGGCCACAGTGCAGATTAACTATACATATAAATACATATAAATAACAACTATACATATAAATGCGTATATATAATACAATCGTTATATTTCAAAACGCATTAAGTGTGTTGACAGAAAATACTTCAGTCTCAAATTCAGGATATCAAGGCTTAGAAGAAATCACAACGGGGCACAATAATCACTTGCGTCTCAGAAATAATTAAACTCCCTCAGCAGTTCCAACCTATACCTTTGTGAGCTTACAATATAGAGGTGTAGCCCCTGCCAATCCTTGCCATTCAGGACCTCCACGAGTTCCTCATCCGACAAATATGCTTTCTTCAGATACCTGACCCTAAACTCCGCCAACACTGGACATTTTGCCAGATAATGCCTCGTATCCTCAGGCACCTTCAAATTGCATAATGCGCAGTTATATTGCCTGTCCGGCCTATTGGGTATCGTGTTCAAATTGAACAATTCACCCCTTGCTCTCAGAACATTCCCAATCATCCATCCATTCACTGAACTCGTGTATCCAGTACTTTCGTGATCCAGGCTAGCGTACAAACAGTGGTGCTCAGACTCCCTACATTGCTCTCTCACTCTCCCAACAAAAACAGCCCTCCACCCTTTTAATATCTCTGTGTTTATCCTCTTTAAGTCCTGTACCTCCCTAAACTCGGCATTCCTTTCACCGGCGTAGGTTTGAGCTAGTTCCCTCCAGGCTGGGTACCAGCCATCGTTCCTTTGGATGAGCTGTTTAGTCAGAAAACTGTTCAGCCTATCCTCCGACTGGCCTAGGACCTTACCCATATAGCCCAAATGAAGCCTTAGGGTATGCTCATACACCTTTACCAGACCCAGTTCATTATATATTACATAATTCGGGGTGGTTTGGGGCAATCTAAAGACTCTTTTCACGAAGTACTCTTTTCAGTAGCACATGATATGTTCGGCATCTTCCATTTACATATCGCAGAAGCGACAGATGTCCGTTGTTAGGTTGCCTGTATTCTCTAGGTGAAATCGAAGTGGGCAGTGACAAGAGTTGTGTAAGACAAGGTCGTTTGGCGGATTCGAATCCCAAACGGTCACTCGTTACAGAGACCAGGTCTTTTGAATCCGGTCACCCGTTCATTACGCTCATACACAAGACAAACAATCAACCGGTCAGAAGTCACAAAAACGAGCGAGTCGGTAAACCGAACGAGCCGGTAATTGGAACCAAACAAACAAGATCCATAAGGATCCATAATCAAGATCCAGGTCGTGACTCGAAAAAACGCTGAATCGAAAAACCGAACGAGTCGGGATAGGTTAATGAGTAGGTGAGGAGGCGATTTGAATGAACCGAATGAGCTAAAAGACAAAAACAAATGAAACATCGATTCGAATCGTATGAATCAGTACTTGAGTGTTTTAGGTCTTTCAGTTTTGTCTTTTTAGTCCTCAGTTCATTCGAACGTAATTCTTCACCTGGATGATGGAAGGTTTTGCTTAGAAAACCATTTCCATCTAAGTACTTCTTTCTGTTGATTCTTCCTTGTCATTTTTGACATTTTCATGTCTTTGCTTTGGCACATAAACTGAAAAATCGTTACGAAAACTTGCTCATGCGACCAATAAATAAAATAGACTCACTATGTTGCGTAGAGAACAATCAACTGTTTTCTTATTTTGATGCTTGGGTACATGAACTAACAACCTTACTTCACTACCTTGTTGTGTAGTGGTTGACATGAAACCAATGTGTTGCTGACTCGTATGCAAGCATTTTTCAATAACGTTGTACCAATGAATAACGATCCTTCATTGAGTCAACAATCCTTCCTAATTTGATCATGGAAACAAATTGTGTGATACGACGTTTCCAGCCAATGACTATGTTGAGTCATCAAAAATTAACTTCCCTCGACTGGGGATCCTATCGTTCCGACTAAACTATTTTTTATTTGATTTTCGCATAAATCATAAACCAAAAACTTTTGAGGGGGGATCAACATTTTTTCACACATTCATGATCTATGTACAAACATGGATGTATAGAAATACATTATATATCCATGTTGCGGGCAATTAATTTGTTTTGGCCTTCTTCTGTTGTTCTCGGAATTTTTCCGGAAAACTCGATTGGTGGGTTGATGAACGAATGACCGTGTTCATTTTGACAACCCGTTCAGTTCAGACAAGGTCGTTTTGAAGATAAGGTCTTTTCAATACGTTCACTCCTGACCGACACACCTCTAGCAGTGACCTGTTATATACTCCTGCTCAAAATTATTGCACCACCATCTATTTCTTCGTTTGCCCCCTTATTTTTTCCTTTATCAAGTTTTTATCTATTTGCACACATTGTTTGCAAACTCAGAAAAAAAATGTAACCAAAAAAGGCACAAATTCGAGAAAAAATATGTTTTTAATGAATTATAGAAAAATGTACTTCATGCGGTAAAATTATAAAAATTGAAAAAAAGGGTTGAATTGTGCCAGTTTAGCTTTTCAATACTTGGCATTACCTCCTCTAGCTAGGATGAGGGCTTGCAGCTATCGACCGATGCCTTTCATCAAGTTTTGGATACCTTCCTGGGGATATTGTCCCATTCCTCTTTCGCTGCTGTTTCCAGCTGCTGAAGAATGTCTGATGGTGGATCTCTGGCTCGAATTCTTCTTTTCAGCATGTCCCAAACATGCTCTATCGGATTCATGTTTAGGCTCCTTGGTGGCCAGTCCAGGATACAAAATTTATAAGGGAAGAAGGAAAGAGATAAACGAAAAAATGGATGGTGGTGCGCTAATTTTGAGCAGGAGTGTAGTTACCAGAACCATCAGTATTTTTATATGCATAGCTATGTTCTTTAGCCCGTTTCTTTGAGAACGTCGCAAATAGTTTTGCCTGTCTCAGGCCTGGGAGGTTCTGCCAGTATTCAACTCGCTTATTTCTTTCCCAGTTATTATATCTGTAAGCAGCTTTTGGTAGTTTCCAGGATCGGTTCCAGCCCTATAATAGGGCCTGCCAAACCAATAATTGGCAGGGACTCTGACCTGCTTTTGGCAAGGCGATCAACAGTTTCATTACCCTCATGACCTTCATGTCCGGGAATCCAGAGAAGGGTGAATATAGAGCCTATATACTCTTGATTGCTGTCAAAGGTTAAAGTTGATCCTCAATCTGTGAAAGAAAATTCACCGAAACCAGGATCGATAATTATTCCAGAGCGAAACTTATCCTGCATAACTTCGCATAAGCCATTCTCAGGGGAAATTCAGGATTTAGCCCCCTTTTGTGACGATAAAAAACACCCCTTTCATCTTAAAAACACCTACACAAAACCCCTCCTTCGTCAGATATTGAAAAATCTCTCGTCTCCATTGGAATTTTCATAACGCGTGGAATTTCTTAAGTGAAAAATCTGCTGGAAAAGACTCAAAGAGAGGTAAGTTATCAAGTAAAAGGAGCGATCTCATTCATTCAGATTGTTCCGAAGTACGTCAGTAAATCATGTTGAACACAAAACGGAAAAATGGGAGGACGTTTCAGTGACGAACTCCTGAACTTTTAGAATTACTTTATCCCAGAACCAATCAGCTTAGGAGCCGCTTCTACACTAATTCACAACGACTTTTCCTCCTATCACTTTTTTTACCCCGCTGAAATGCCACTTTTCACTTTGATTTTTTTATGTATGTTTTTTTACCATTTCAAAGTCGAAAAGTTGTATTTTAAGCGGGATAAAATAAATGCTATGATGGAAAAGTTGTTACAAATTGTAGAATCGATTCCTAAATTATTGCTGATTGGATTCAGATACCCTGTAGTAGCAGTTCTTCAATGCCCCATAAACAGTTTTGAAAAACCCTAAATTTTCCCTGAAATATCACGTGTTTTCGCATTAAAACACCATTTTCCCCACGAACTACATGGTAAACCAAAATATAGGTTACCGTTGGAAGTTGATTAAATGAAGCATGTTCCAAGCTTATGAGGGCCCCTGAAGAAAACCGCGTTTCTGCAGATAAAAATCACGAAAAACAGAAATCGACCAATTGTCAAGTTTGAGGTAAAAATACTATATTAGTGTACAGTTTTTCAGAACTGACCACCAACTCATCATTTGGGAAATTTAGCGCTCTTTCCTGTGTAATCAGATTTGAGCTTTCATGGAAAATGATTTTCATAGGGGACCATCTACACGTCAATCTGCGCAATCGCTGAGAATTTCATCAAAATTTGTCAATAACTTCGTATAGTTTTGCCCGTTACAAGGACTTCATGACAGACACGTAACCAGAAATGTTTATGAAGGCCCAAAACGTCAAACGCGAGTGGACATTTTGATTTTGGAGAGCATTTTTTTTTTCAATCTTGAAAAGTAAAAACGAAGCTTCCGCTACCTTGGTAGACTCGGTAGTAAAAAAGGGCTGGAAGGGAAAAATTGATGCTAATGAATTGTAGAATGAATTCCTGAAGAACATATTGTTGATTTGTTTTGATACATTCTGTTTTGAAAAACTCTTTTGCAGCCTTGATTTTTTTTTTTGGAAATTAACCCATCTGAATACTCCATTTTTACATTTGACTTTTTAAAACATTATTGGTTTAAAATGCTTTCAAAAATGGTTGAAAAATGAGGAGTTTGATTCCAAAAGGTACTATATCCATTTTGTTCAAACGTGAGAAAAACGCGAAAAACCTTAGCGACCTGAAAAACGTGCTATAAACCAATGATGTTATTTTTTTATATTTCTAAATTATAATAAATATTTTTGGAAAAAAGGTTAAGTAGTTCAAAGTTTTAAATCATTTTGAACGAGATTTGAAATTTCAGATTTATGGATAAAGCACTTTTTGAAACAAAACATGGCGTTTAGTACTTTTTGGAATCAAA
Source organism: Apolygus lucorum (assembly GCA_009739505.2). NCBI lineage: Eukaryota > Metazoa > Arthropoda > Insecta > Hemiptera > Miridae > Apolygus > Apolygus lucorum. Next base: position 26,091,898 of record CM019170.2, read on the forward strand.
CGGAATATTCACCCTCGGTTTTCAAGGGAATAGATTATCTTTTTCTCCAAAACGATCGCATTTTGTGAAGAACTGAAGCGAAGAATGAACAAACCAGTAATATATGCTGTAGAGTACATTCACTACTTTACGGATTTAGGAAATTGCTCGTCTCCAGGTCACTTACGCTGAAAAAAACACTTATAATTTCACTAATTACCCGGCACTTCCACTATAGCCTTCCAGTGATGTGTGATGTGAACTACGAAAATAGACTAAAGCTTCAAAGAGCTCTTAATAGTGTGGTTCGATTCGCGTTGAATTTAAATTTCGATGATCGCGTTCACGATAAATTTAAGACTCTTATTAAATTAAGTTATTAAAAGTAGAAGAAATGATCAAGCTCAGCGTTCTGTCTCACATGAAACGCATTGTACTCAACCAAAAGCCTATTTATCTTGTAGAAAAGTACAATTTGTTCTCTGACATACACGATGTTGAAACTAGAGAAATAGAATAAACACCTACCGCCTACCGCAATACAGAACAAATGTAGGACAGGAATCAGTCTTGAGCAAAAGCATACGCTGGCACAATGAGCTTCCTCAAGACATTGGACATTAGGTTAGCACCCTAAGTTGTTTTAAAACTAAATTGAGAATCCATTTATTTTCGAAATAATAATCTGGCACTTTTCATCATTTTTAAACATTTTAACGTGGCAAGTTACCCTATTTATTTTAATAATTCGTCATTTGAGTTGATTGTTATTTTTACTCATTTAACATGTATCGCAGACGTAAATTAATTTATTTCTAAGAATTTTCTGGTTAGTTTAATCAACTAAACTCGCCAGATGTTTAATAAAGACGTTATCAATCAATCAATCCCCTAAAACCTTGGAAAATTGTTAACTCAATTTCGATAAGAATTGTCTTTAGTACCTTTGGAATCAAACTCCTCAATTGGAAAATTAGTGTATTTTGGCAAGAAAATGCAACTCAATGTTTGTTATGGTTATACTTTAGGAGTATACATTTGAAGTAGCTTCATCGAACATTTCAATGATAAATTATTAACTGAATATGTTTCTTGGCCAGATGAGTCTAAAGTACCTACATCATTAAAAAGCTGGAATCTTGAAAAAGAACGGTTTAATGAGTTGTACAAGTACAAGAGCTGGAGCATTTTTTTTCTTCTTTTCACGTGGCACGTATTTCCGAGGTAATAAACGACGTTTTTCAACCGGTTTCACTCGTTTTATAACTTCATAAAAAGTAAGCAGTAATCCGGTTGAAAGTAGATCACCGTGGATTCCAGGAGAACATAAAGTGCAAAAACATCAGGCAAATGTTTATCAAAATAAACCGACTCAAGGTGTTCAAACGTTAACCGCTAGCAAACTACATAATATATACACTTAGTTTCAGAATTTATGGTTTTGGTTTGGATAGCTCTGACGAGATGATCTGTGGTTAGACCCTTATTACCCGGGATATTCGTGGGTGGCCTTCGACCAACATGTGATTCAATTGGTAGGAATCTATAAAATAAAACTCCTCCTTCTTGTATTTTGAAGTCAGTCAAAATTCGCAGAAAGTTGGTATTTGAGGGTACAAATGACAATTTGAACGAAGTGAGTAGAAATTAGAATATTCTGAACGAAAATTTAATTATTATTCCAACTGCACCGACCAATGAGTTTTGTTCTGGAACAGTTGGTTTAATTTCTGGATTATAGGTTTCATTTCTGGAATAGTTGGTTTTGTTTCTTGTTGGTTTCGTTTCTCAATAATTTGTTTCGTTTGTGTAGTAGTTTGTCTATAGAATAGTTGGTTATTTTTGTTAATTTCGTTTTTGGAATAGGTAGTTAGTTTTGTTTCAGGAATAGTTGGTTTTGTTTTCTGTTAATTTTGTTTCTGGAATAATTGGGGTGCGCCTTGATTTTTTTAGGACGTCCCACAGTAAGACTTGGGCGTCCTTATGCGATCGATCTGGGGTGAAGTTGGACAACACTCAACAGAAAAAAAAAATAACCACACAGTAATCCGTTTTAGACCATTCTGAATCCAAATCCGCGAAAAAAACCATAGGTGTATGTCTGTGTGTGTGTGTGTGTGTGTGTGTGTGTGTATGTGTGTGTGTGTGTAACAAAATCTTGTGTACTCTGCCCAGGCCTTAGTTCTCAACCGATTTTCCTGGTTCTTTTTTTGTTCGTCGCGGAAAACTATCTAGTTGTGCACTACGTCGCCGGAATTTCGAATTTTGCCTTTTAAGGGGGGGAAAGGGGGGGTTAATGCTCGAAAAACGTGCGTTTTTGGGCATAATCTTGTGTACTCTGCCCAGGCCTTAGTTCTCAAACGATTTTCGTGGTTCTTTTTTCCTTTGACGCGGAATACTATCTAGTTGTGCACTACGGCGCCGGAATTTTGGATTTTGCTTTTTAAGAGGGGGAAAGGGGGGTTAATGCTTAAAAAACGTGCGTTTGCGTGCATAATCTTGTAAACTCTGCCCAGGCCTCAATTTCCAACCGATTTGCGTGTTTATTTTTTTGTTTGACTCAAATAACTTCCGAGTTGTACATGATTTTACCAGAGTACCAAAATTCGCAAGGGGAGGGGGTGAGTGGGGGGATAATATTCACAAAATATCCGATTTTTCAATATTTCGGTTCCTTTACTGCTTACTAATTGTACCCAAGCTTTGAAATTGAGGAAAAATTCTCATTATACCTCTGGATTTTCATGAATTATTCTCTGTACCACCATGGAACTAATAGTGGTGCCACCATGGTGCCATGATGCCAAAAACCGCTTATTTCGTGTTTTTTTTTGTTGTGTTTCACCTTGAATACGGATGTGAACTTCGACGGACTGCCTACCAAAACTAATAGATGAAAGTTCAATGTTACGACGTATTTCCGCTTTGGTGCCAGACTGGCACCATTGTGGGAGGGGGGGGGGGGTGAACTCGAATTCGCATGTTGGGTGTCGTAGATCATGGATTTTAAGATGCTCTTCAGATTCGAGGCTCCCATGCCGCTAGAAATGTTAAGGTGGATAATGGTGGGGGGGGGGTGTCACTATTTCTTGCCTAAAGTAATAAATAAATTACATCGAGTGAAATAGTTTTATCACTTAACAACTGGTTAAACTGATCTAATGCTTATCCATTGGGACGTCCCATGGAATGCATGCATTACTAAACAATATGTTTTTTTTAGATTTTTAATTGAAAGTAGACTACATTCTGAGAATTTTGGTATCAACCGCGACCTTCTAGCGTGAGTAGATCTGTTTGCAAGATTTTTCAAAGTTTCGACCGTTTATGACGTCACGCGCCCCTCTCGCCTGGGCGGCACCCCCCAGCCCACTGTGACGTCATAAACGGTCGAAACTTTAAAAATTCATAGGAAAAGATTTATACACGCTAGAAGGTCGCGGTTGGTACCAAAATTCTCATAATGAGGTCCACCTTGGATTAAAAATAACAATAAACAGTTTTTCCTACCCCGGCGCACTCCCTATTCATTTTTGAACTGTTAAAATTGTAGTCCATGACTCACCGACGATCCTATGGCGGTTTTGAAGTCGGTCAAAAAGTGGTTTTATGATGAAGTGAACTCCTTGGAAGCTGACTCAGAGGCGTTTCTGAATGAAGGTCCTAGTCAATGAACAGTGAGAAAACCAATGAGTCACTTTGGAAGGATACGAATGAAAAGTCAGCAAGTCTGAGATTGCGGTACACGGGGGAAATATGCTCCACTAATGATCGAGATCATTGAACAAAAATGATTAGATTAGAGTTCGTTGGAATTGACGAGATAAGTTTCGTTTCTAACAGTTCGACGAATTCGGCGAGAAATTTCCAGGGTGTCCAGCGATTCCCGAAAAAACATTTCCTGAGTTTTTCAGGGTCAATTTTCGTCTTTTTTCAGGGTTATAAATGAACTGAAATATAAATAAATGTGACCATCATTTCTCAAAATTCAGGTTTTCAATGACATTTTTAAATGACAAAGCACAAGAAAACGTCTGGTGAGACACTCACTTATACGATTCCTCGTATCAATAAAACGATTGTATGGATGATCCAATGCTTTATACGAAATCTCAAATGATCAATCCTAAGTACCCTGCACTTCATAGGAGACTATCTACACGTCAACCTGCACAATCCCTGAAAATGTCATCGAATTCAGATGGAAAATTCAAAAGTTATGGCTGTTATACAGGGTGTAAACGTTAAGGGCGCTCCATCGGCTAGGGATCGATTCTACAACTAATTTCCAACAAAAAATGTCTCGTAGCAATTTTTTTAGAGGCTTAGTTTTCGAGTTATTTCACTTTTAAGATTTTTTCGTGTTTTCGACCTTGTTCGCTTAAACTGTCTTAGCTCCGTTAATTGATGACGTAAATTCAAATTTGATTATACCATTGGAAAGAGCATTAAATTTCCTGTCACAATAATGCATGTTCAATTTTTTGTAAAGAGATTTAAATGTAAAAACATAAGCCCAAAGGCAAAAATCTGTAAATTGGTGAACATTTTCAGTTTTTTCAATTTTTTGCCAGCCCCACTGAATGTACGGTTTTTCTTCCTGCAGCAGTCCTAAAAGTTGGTCCAAAAGCTCACCTTTCCAACGGTGTATTCAGATTTTTTTTCAGTGCTTTTATTTTTTGAAAAATGTGTGTTTCCGAGAGAAAAAGCGTGACATTTTTTATCGAATTCGTGGGTTCAGCATGACGTAGTGACTGTTTCATCACTTGCGGGTGAATGAAGTTTGGGGCGATTTTCCAAGTGATTTTTCTTGCTGAATCGAATAGTGCTACTCACAAGGCTGTGTGAGAACCTAAAACAAAAGATCTAGGTAGGGTGAAAGAATGTAGATACCCTAGTTCTCTTGATTCGGGTTTCTGTGGTGAAGTTTCAATAGATATTATGGTTCGGATTGTGTGTTCAGAACACCCGGACCAACCGTTCGCTCCCTATGAGAACTTAAGGGTTGGTCTTATGATAAATCGGAAACACGAGTGTGAATAGCAAAACAGGCCTAATTTCGAGTGTTGTTATTTTAGCTGACCAAGAGGCGATCGTTGTTCATTTCTTCGAGTTGTGCCCAGTTTCGAGTCCTTAGCAACCAGTATTCAAATTTTCCTGTGAAGGCACCCACAACTCTATTTCTTCGAATTGAGTAAGAAGTGTTATTTCTCCCAAATAAATTTGATAGTGAAGTAGGTATGTGGTAGGTACCTAAGTAGTACTAGCAATGCTGTTCTTTGCAGGCGAGTGATCTATACAGACAAATAATAAACCTTTGTGAAATAATTTGCATCGTTTTGGATTCTACATACCTTGAGACGTAAACATTTTCCTGTTCAACAAATTATTACACAAATGTTTATTATTTTTCTGTATAGATCTCCCATCTGCAAAGAACACGGCTTTGCCATTGTCACCACCAACCGTAGATACTACCTACCTATTACCACTTACCTACTTCACAATCAAGTTTATTTGGAAGAAAAAGGCTGCAAATTATTACACAACGGTTTGTTATTTTTCTATATAGATAACTCGTCTCAAAAGCCACCAACCATCCAACATGAAGAAAAACATCGATAGCATTTCGGTCAGCTTTAATATGAACGCAGATTAGGCCTCTTTTGCGATTCACACTCGTGTTGCTGATTTATCGTACGTCCAACCCTTAAGTTCTCGTAGGGAGCGAACGGATTGTCCTAATGAGCTCCGCGTGGTCTCAAAAAATTCTAAAAATTCTATAGAATCTTAAATTGAAGGAAAACAATACCTTTATATCAAAATTTTTAGAGTTAGGGCGTTTTTAAAATTTCAAAATTCATTTTTGAACCCTTGGAAATGACCTACCTCAACCAAAATCTTCGGGGCACAACTAGACCCCCTTGTAACTTTCACAGTTCCCATCTGAATTCGATGAAATTATTGTAGGGTTGGGACTCTGGGTGGTTTCCCGTTAATTTAATCAACCAAATTTTTTTCAAATTTCGAGGGTAGAAGTACTTGGACACGTTTTTGTTGTCCACTATTCACCAGATCGTCTGTACAATTACAAACATGGGTACGTTTAAGTCTGCCATCTACTTGCAGACCTTTTTGCTTTCTAACGTGTTATGTGCGCTCCAGGGCAGTAACCCCTCGCTCAAATTTGAGGAATGTTCCCTTTCCAGCTGTAGTTCGAACGATGTTTACGAATTTCAAAGGGGTCCTTTTAGAGACAAATCAGTTGGGGTAGATTTACGGAAGGTACTATCTAAACATTCCCAGCTTATTTGTCACTCGATTCCGGACAACACTTGTTTTGACTCAAAATTCTCGGTAGTGCTTGTTGATTGGAATTCACAAATATTTAGATTATCCGATGAAAAAAAAAAACGTTATCTACGGACAATATGTACCCAATGAATCCATACATCCTAAACATCCGATTTTATTGAAATATCGAAACGGGGCTCATGTTTGAATTTCCATGAGAAATGTGATCCCTGTCAGTACAAATTGTTGAAACAACGACAAACAACGGCGCAATCTGTTGACACGAGTATGAACGAATTACCCCTGAAAATGTGTTTTTTCGTGTGGGAAAGCAGACGGGATTTTTGTCATCTGGAACGAGCAGGGCGGGGAAAAATAAATATTATCGAGGTCGTTCTATTTGCTCATGTGCCGGGGCATGATTTGTTTTGTTCGAACCGTGATAAGCTATCTCGCGGGGTAGATCACAAACAATGGCAGTTGATTTCCTTCTGTGAGAAAATCCTTTAATGAAACGAGGACGCGGGAATACGCACGCTGTGATCCACTTTTTTTGTTACTGCTTGTAGTCTTTAAAACTGACTTACTCAATCATCCAAGTTTGAGCGATGGTTTCTCAACATTGATAGATACTCAACCCCCAGTGTGTATGCAACCTTACGTGTCAGAGATATCTCCGGTATACAGAAATATAAATATATAATATTTCTGAATGAACTTGTTATCGAATCTATAACAGTACAGTATTAATAACACTGGAACGGAATCGTCACAAAAACCAACAGTCACCCTCCGTTTTGCTGATTCTGTTCTTCTAGCTTCTTGAGTATATAAGGTGGTTTCGTTTTCTTTCATCCATGATTATCTTTCTCTGTAGGAGTGTTCGCCTTGCAGATTTTGGACTTTTAACTTAGGATTATTAGCATTTTCTGGCTGGGTGATCATCCTAACTACCACCTCCATCAATTTACTTCGATCACCTTCTACCTATGTCGTTTTACGGCCGACTATTCTTCCATCTAATTAAAACCTTCCTTTTCTCACCAGAGTAGTTATTTCAAGCATAATCCATTTAGTATTCAATTTTTATTCAAATTTCATTAAATGTGTACCTTTGAACACATGTCAGAATTGGGTCTCAACATTATCCAACTTACCTCAATAAAAAACGCTGCAAATTATTACACAAAGGTTTATTATTTCTGTATAGATCACTCGTCTGCAAAGAACTCGGCTTTGCCATTGTTACTACCTGCCACTACCTGTCACCATACTTCTTACCTACTTCACAATCAAGTTTATTTGGTAGAAATAAACATATTCAGTTCGAAGGAACAGGGAGTTGCGGGTGTCTTCATGAGGAAATTTGATTACTGGTTGCTAACGACGCAAAACTGAGCACAAATCGAAGAAACGAACAACGATCACAATTTGGTCAGCTAAAGTTTGAACGGTGATTAGGCCTCTTTTGCGATTCACACTCGTGTTTCTGATTTATCATAAGCCCAACCCTTAAGTTATCGCAGGGACCAAACGGTTTGACCTACAGCGCTCTGGGTGGTCTCAAAAAATTCTAAAAATTCTATAGAATCTTAAATTCTAAAAATTCAATACTGTTTTAAATTTACGAAGAAAACCATACCTTTATATCAAAAGTTATTGAGCTAGGGCGTTTTCAGAATTTCAACCCTTGGAAATCACCAAAAGTTTTGAGGCACAACTAGACCACGAATCAACCGAATCGAATAGAAAATTTTCCGTTCCGTCCGCCGTACGCGGCACTTTTCTTAGCTACCCTGGACCGATTTGGTTCAAATTTGGTATGTGGTTTCCATTTGGGGTCTAGTTGTGCCGCGAAACTTTTGGTTCATGTCAGTCACTTCTAAGGAGTGAAAATTAAGGGTTGAAATTTTCAAGAGTGCCCTAGCTCGAAAACTCTCGAAATAAAGGTACTGTTTTTTCACTAATTTAAAATAGTATAGCATTTAAACAATTTTTTGAGACCACCCGGAGCTCTGTAGGACAAAACGTTCGCTCCCTACGAGTACTTGAAGGTTTTCCTTCGATAAAACAGAATCACGAGTGTGAATCACCAAAGATCTCTAATCTCCGTTGAAATTTTAGCTAGGTATTCAAGATGCGATCGCTGTTCGTTTCTTCGAGCTGTATTCAGTTATGCTTCCTTAGCAACCAGTAATCAAATTTCCATATGAAGCTACATATTTCTTCAAATCGAGTGTGAAGAGTTTAGTTCTTCCTAATAAACCCGACAGTGAAGGTGTGAAGGCAGTATGGTGGGGCAGGTAGTAGGTACCTCTGGTTGGTAGGTGAAAATAGTGACAATGGCAAAGCTGTGATCATCGCAGATGAGTGATCTATACAGGAAAATAAAAAACCTTTGTTAAATAATTTGCAGCGTTTTGATTCGGTTTTGAAACGTGAACCATCAAATTTTGAGGGATGTTTAGAGATGATTTTTTTTTCTTGCTCGATTCCAAAAATATAAATAATATAATTGAAAATTGAAAATAATATGAACCAAAATTGAATGGATATCCGTCCGCCGTACGCGGCACTTTGCTCAGTTACCATGCATCAATTTTGATGAAATTTGGTACATCGGCTTCATTTGGGGTCTAGTTGTCCTCCGAAGATTTTTTTTTTCAGTCACTTCTAAAGGGTAAAAAGTGGAGAATAACATTTATTTTTAAATGCCCATGCTCGAAACTTTCACTATAAAAGTTTTTTTGTCATTAATTTAACCCCTGGTGTGTATAGTGTCTGACAGACACGACAGAAATTTCAATGAAATATTTTGACAGCAGTGAGCATCTTGAATATCACAGGCGCTCAGTACCTGTCCCCCTTAATAGAAGGTTCCATTTCAAACCTTCAACTGTGATCTAACAGCCACGAAAAGTACTTTGATCTCTAGTTTCTGAAAACCACCGTGTCCCTCAGACACTTTTTACACAGGCAACCAAAAAACGTACATTGCCGCTGGAATCATCAAAATCGAACAATAATTGCCAGAGAAAAACGCTGCAAATTATTACACAACGGTTTATTATTTTTATATAGATACAAATCCTACAAAATCACCAACCATCCAATATGAAGAAAAAAATCAAAAAAAAAAAAAATAAATAAATAAATAAAATAAAAAACAAAATAAAAAAAATTTAAAAGAAATTAAAAAAAAAATTAAAATCACCAACCATCGATTGCTTTTCGGTCAGCTCTAATTTGAACGGAGATTAGGCCTCTTTTGCGATTCACACACGTGTTTTGATTTATATATATATATATTTCAATATAAACCCTTAAATTTACGTAGGGAGCGAACGGTTTGTCCTACAGAGCTCCGCGTGGTCTCAAAAAATTCTAAAAATTCCATAGAATCCAAAATTGAAGGAAAAACAATACCTTTATATCGAAATTTTTTGAGTTAGGGCGTTTTCAAAATTTCAAAATTGATTTTGGAACCCTTAGGAGTGACCTACATCAACCAAAAGCTTCGGGGCACAACTAGACCCTAAATGGAGCCTACATACCAAATTTCATCAAAATCGGTCAATGCTAAGTGGCAAAAGTGCCGCGTACGGCGTACGGCGGACGGACGGCCAAATTTTTATTCGATTTTGGATTCTACGTACCTTGAAACGTAAACCATCAAATTTTGAGGGGGTGTTAAAATTTTTTTTTTCTTGGTCGATTCCAAAGGTTCATTATTGAAAATAATAAACCAAATTGAAAAAAAACCGTTGTCAGTTATGTTTTTCCCATAAAATGTATCAAAATCGAACAATAATTGCCGAAGAAATAAGGGAAAAACATGGAAAATCCCGTTTATTCGAAAGTTTTTCCCATTTTTCTCTGGCAATTATTGTTCGATTTTGATGATTCCAGCGGTAATATTTCAGTTTTTCCATTTCCTAGGTCCGTGCACTACTGAATTTCTCGAATCCTTTACAATTTCCAGTTTAGGTACAACTTTTTAACTTTTTGTCCCTTCGATTTGGCTAATCCTGATACCCCATTAGCGTTACCGCTCAATAACAAGCACTTTTACACCAATTAACTCTCCTAAGTTCACGTCATTCTACGTGAGAAAACTATACTGCCCACCCAACTTGTATGTATGAGAATAAAAGGATTATGAAGAATAAAAAATATTGAACGTATTTTTTAAAATTATTTTATTTTTAAAAACTATACGTAAACAATTCGACTTTGTATGTACTTCATCATAAATAGCCATCAATTCATTCATTTAAGTTCCAACGTTTATCACATTTAGATAAAAATTTAACACAGATCGTGGTAGATTTAAGAATCAATTCTTAGAGAGCAAATTATTACATCATCAATGTAGTAAAATGAGTTTTGGTTTTCTGGTTTATGGTGGACTTGTCAAATAAAATGCGTGTATTGCTACAGACAAAATTTGTTTAATACTGTAGTTTACCTATTTATTGGTACCCATTTATGTGGAGTTAACAAGATTCGTCTGACCTGTTGGAGGTTTCTTGGTCGCTTTCAGGCCGCAAACAGTTGGATTGGGAAGTGACGGGGGCAGATTCGCTTCTGAGGACCCATTCGGATTCCGGATCAGAGAAGAAATGTTCTTCTCAACAAGAAATGATTTTCGGTCGACGAGGTCGTCGAGCTGATTTCCGACTCGTCTTCGAAGTCGCGGACGAAGTTGGGGTGGTTCTCGTCGGCTTGTTTCTAGACCCAGGAGGAAACGCTGTTTTCCTTCCAGGTGTGATGATTGTCCGTGATGGAGTCGACAGGCATGTCGGTGACGTCGAAGATCTCGGTCACTCGCACCTTGTTGTTCTCGTCCATGTAGTAGTAGGCCATGATGGCGTCGTGGTGAGCCGTCACTTGCAAGATGTTCTCGAACGTATCGTCAGCCATGGTCTCCGAAGGAGCGAAACTGCCACTTCGAGACAAGACTTTGGTCGTCGTCAGCTGATCCAAATCCAAATTTGAGTCTTCAATATTGAACTTCAAGTTTATCTCTTTATCGAAAACGTGATCATTCTCCGTTCCTAGGTCGTACTCCATTTGCAAAGTTGCTTTCAATTTATATCCAGCTTTCGTGCTCACTGTTTCCAAAACGCCGATCATCTGGCAAAATAAAAATTTGCACATGCTCCGAAGGTTTATCGTCATGTAAGGCATCAGTTTTCGTAATTTGTTGATGAATGCCAGAGCGAAATCTGCAGGGACGGTGTAGGGCAGACTGAGAATAGTCACCAACTGCATTCCTCTGTGAGAAAGCAACCAATTGTACAGACCTTTGTTAGCTGCGTCTATGTAGTGTTGGAAGACGCCAACAACTACATCGGGTAGATTGGCAACCATGGCTTCTTGCCTATGTTCGTTGCATTGTTGACACTGAGGGTCGAAATCGCACGTATCTGCGGACTCTTCGACGTTTTCCGAGATGACATACGTCGATTGAACTGCCAGGCATCGCGTGCAATTGATGAGGTCGTTCCTTTGAAGGAACCTCAAAGCGTCGTCGAACCCTTGTTTGCACAAGTTGGACAGGAGTTCCGGCTTGGGCGGCCACAGTACTCTGCCGAATCGGTAGATGTTTTGCTTGGACAGAGCGATGCTCGTGTTGGCGACATTCATGTACAACAATTGCGAAGAGTCATCTCTCGGGCAAATATCCGACTCTCCGCAGAACGGACTAACAGTTATCGTGTGTTCGTCGAGCAGTGGAAGATTGTTGGAAAATCCACCGTCGATGTATCGCTCTCCGTGGAATTTCGGTGGGATGAAGCCTGAAAAAATCGGAACGAAACAGGTGGCCAAAAGGCACTCCAAGAGGTCCTCTTTACTGTCGAAATGCGACACTATGACGTTTTTGCCATCGTACACACGAGTCAGTGATATGTGTAGCTTACCGTTGACTCGCAAGTGGGCATCTTCGGGCCAACCTTTGGACAAACCCTCTAATAGGACTTCCTGAATGTGGAAGGAAGGACTTAAGGGGCCCAGAGTCCTCATCCGGGCTTGTCGAATCAAATTGAGCACATCGCTGACAACATCTCCGATCGGTATGTCACAGAGCAGACCACAAGCAGCTATGGCCCCAGCTGACGCACCGCTGATGCGGTTCAGGAAAAGAGGCGGAGCATACTTCTTGAAACAAACCGCTACGCCAACGTGGTAAAGTCCCAGGAAACCACAACCGGCAAAAGATAGATTCATATCTGTCAATATCCAAAATCGTTGATGCGTTTCAAAGCTCACAAAATACGTGCAATATATGCGATTTGATGGAATTCAAGAGGAGAATTTTTCAATTCGCGATCTACTATCACTGTGATTGTACCACGAAAATCTCCTTAAACAGAGTGGGAACTATGTTCACTCGTTGACCTAAGGCACTGAACTGACAAAGCGGGTTACACAAGTAGTCCTTAAATTAAGTTTATCTTATGAAAACTTCCGATAATGAGGGCCAGTTGGGAAGGAGGTGAAGCTTATCTACGTGCGACAACGTTCGGGTGCCGATCATAACATAAACAAGAGGTTTTTGCCACTGCTAAGATTTCAAGAGGTTTTTGGACTCCTAAGATCTTCAAAGCATACCCAGTGCATACAGCATGTTGGTATGGTATACTGAAAATCTAAAAAACCAACAATAGCCGTGTGGGTACTCTATGAGTTCGTGGTGACGAGTAGAACATGAATATGGACTCCTAACCTCTTCAAAGCATACCCAATTCATACAGTAAGTTTGGTATGCTATACTGAAAATCGAAGAAAAAACCAACAATAGCCGTGTGGGTACTCTATGAGTTCGTGGTGACGAGTAGAACATGAATATGGACTCCTAACCTCTTCAAAGCATACCCAATTCATACAGTAAGTTTGGTATGCTATACTGAAAATCGAAGAAAAAACCAACAATAGCCGTGTGGGTACTCTATGAGTTCGTGGAGACGAGTAGAACATGAATATGGACTCCTAATATCTTCAAAGCATACCCAGTGCATACAGTATGTTGGTATGCTATACTGAAAATCGAAAAAACCAAGAACCGTGTAAAGAAAACTTTGTAAAAGAAATTGCAACACCACCGCTCTTAACCATACCTTCAACTGAAAGATTTCTTTGAAAATTCGCTCATTAATTCATGCTGCATGAATGGACTTTTTTTCGAATTGAGTGTGAAGCGTTTAGTTCTTTCTAATAAACTTGATTGTGAAGATATGAAGGGAGTATGGTGTGGTAGGTAGTACCTACCAATGGTTGGTAGGCAAACAAAAAAGTTGGTAGGTAAAAAAAAGTACGCTGCAAATTATTTCGTAAAGGTTAATTATTTTCCTGTATAGATCACTCGTCTGCTTTGCCGTAGTCACTATTTATTTATTTTTTTTTACCTACCAACCATAGGTATCTACTAACTACGAGAGTTTTAGAGCTAGGGCATTTTTGAAAATTTCAACCCAAAGCTTCGCGGCACAAATGGAAATCAAGGGTTGAAATTTTCAAAACTGTTCTAGCTCTAAAACTCTCGTAGTTAGTAGATACCTATGGTTGGTAGGTAAAAAAAAA